>JANIVJ010000019.1:0-161641 GCA_030555785.1 Yamadazyma kanchanaburiensis | reverse complement strand
TGATCAGAGGTCAAGATTACGAACCAGCTGTTAATGTTGCTCCAGATTGGGAATCTTATGATTTCAAGAAACTTGATGCTTCAAGTGAAGAAGATAAGAAATTCATTAACAATATGTTAGCTTGGGATGAACCAGTTGTTATCAACGGTGAAAGCAAAGAAATTGTTGATGGTAAAGTCTTTAAATAGGTTAGTAATAATATATTTACAGTGTGAAGAGAGTGTAGAGTACCAGTACCGGGTGGATCATGGCCATATCCGGCCAGATCAAAATAGACAGAAGAAAGAATAAGAGCTTGACTTCATACACCCCAGCATACCTACACCAACATGACTACTTTCTCGCATTCTTACCTCGTCAAGCTTCCCCCATTACTCTCCTCTAGCACTTACCAGTCACCTCTCTCACCTCTCTCTGCCCCCCCTCAATCACATTCTCTAGTCTATCACTTTGTATACTCTTCACCCCTCACCCACGAGAATCAATCACTCCGAGATGATTGGGGATCAGGGCTACAATAACCATATAAATAATCTATATACTAACACCCCAACTTACTCTCTCTCCCTTTCTGTATCTCCGGTCCATACGGCCATCACTCCCCTTTATTCCTGCCCCGTCCCATACCTCACTGAACCAACCCCACTCAATTTTTCATTGTTCTGTTCAGATTAAAGATTTTTCGCAGTGAAAATTTAGTATTGTGGTCATCATACCAAACTATTTAGATCAATAATAGATCCTTTCCGACTCTTCATCGAACCAGCCACAGGCACACATTAAAACACACAATCCCTACGTTCGAGTCAACATAAAAATTGGGCAGATTTTTTAATGCCAAATTCACAAAGATCAAATCTTTCAATCGCTATACAAAAAGCTGAGGAAGAAAATACATCATATGAACAAGATAAAATCGATGAAAACTCCTCTTCGGCTTATTTGCCAGTGATTCAAAGAAGTACACCTACAGTAAGTACATCAAGCTCTCAAGTTAAATCTTTCAAACCAAATTTATCACCTTTAAAAACCAAATTTGAAGAAGGTGGGAATAGATTTGATTTCGGATCAGATGAATCAGATTCAGATTCAGATAGTGAACAAGTTCAAGTAGAAAATGAAGAAGACATGAAAGATTATGTTCCTGGTGGATATCATACTTGTTATATAGGAGAAAATTATAAAGATGGGAAATATACATTAGTTAGAAAATTAGGATGGGGACATTTTTCAACTGTTTGGTTAGCAAGAGATAATGACAAACAATGTCATGTAGCTATGAAGATTGTTCGTAGTGCCAAACATTACACAGAAACAGCAGTTGATGAAATTAAATTGTTAGATAAAGTAACTACATCAGATCTTCATCATCCTGGTCATGAACATGTGATTCAATTACTTGATACTTTTACACATAAAGGACCAAACGGTGTTCATGTAGTAATGGTATTTGAAGTATTAGGAGAAAATTTATTAGGTCTTATAAGGCGATATAAACATCGTGGAATTCCAATTGTTTTTGTAAAACAAATTGCAAAACAACTTTTAGCTTCTTTAGATTTTCTTCATAGAAAATGTGGTGTAATTCATACTGATTTAAAACCTGAAAACGTTTTAATTGAAATTGGTGACGTTGAACAAATTGTTAGAATGGTTGAAGAAGAAGAAACTCAAGCAAAAATTCAAAAAAAATTACAACGTACAAAATCCAAATCAGGACAAATGAATGAAGGTTATAAAACTCCTGAATCAAAATCTATTAAGGTTAATTCACCAAAAGTTAATTCTCCATCTATTGGTAGAAATGGTCGTAGATCAAGAAGACAAACTCTTATTACTGGATCTCAACCTTTACCATCACCATTAAGAACATTTAATAAATCATTTACTAGTGTTTATGCGTTGTCTAATTCAACTGCAAACACTCCAATAAAGACATTCGAAGGAGGTGCTTCAGGTTCAGGTGTTGGACTCAACGAAATGAGAAATCCAAATACCCCAGGATCTGCAGTTCCAGGATCTGTTATCACCCCTACTCATTCATCAACTTTTAATTCTCATACTAATTCCCACACATCACTTAAAAATGCAGACATCAACACATCCCTTTCTTCACTCTCTATCTCCAACAAATTCGATGAAAGTAATCTCGAAGCAAGCTTTAACGAATCAATAAATGAAAGCTCATTCATCATTAATGAAGATGAACTTATCTCTGTTAAAATCGCTGATTTGGGTAATGCTTGTTGGATTAATCATCACTTTACCGATGAAATCCAAACAAGACAATATAGATCACCAGAGGTACTCCTTGGATATCATTGGGGTTCATCAGCAGATTTATGGTCATTTGCTTGTTTAATCTTTGAACTTTTAACAGGTGATTACCTTTTTGATCCTAGAGAGGGTAAAGCTTATTCAAAAGATGATGATCATATTGCCCAAGTAATTGAATTATTAGGACCATTCCCAAGACAAGTACTTAAAGAAAGTTATTATTCACGTGATTTCTTTAATGTTAGAGGTGAACTTCATAGAATTCAAAAATTAAAACCATGGGGGTTAAAAGATGTTTTGGTTGAAAAATATAAATTTTCAGTATCTGATGCTATAGAAATTTCTGATTTCTTATTACCAATGCTTTCAATTCAACCAGAATTAAGAGCTGATGCGGGAGGAATGATAAATCATCCATGGTTAAGTGATGCTTTAGGTTTAGAAAATGTAGTTTTAGAAAGACCTGTTGGTGGAGCAGGTGATGATATTCCTGGTTGGTCAAAAGAGATTCTGTCGCTGAGTTATAATTCATCAAAATTTTATCATCATTAGTGTACTATATAATTGTACTATAAGAATAGATGCATTGAGAGACTTTTTTTTCTTTTTCTTTTTCATTACCTATATATGCTATTCATCAGATCGTTTCTAGGATACCTCTCGGCCATCATTACTCCTATAAACCTAATACTCTTCTTCATCATCTACTTCAATTTCTTCTCCAATCATCTTAGACATATATGGACCATCTAATTCATATCCTAATCTACCATAATAATTTCTAACACCAACACCAGCAATAACACTTATTTTTCTAGATCCATGTTCTTCAACTGCAATTCTTTCAGCTTCTTCCATTAATAAAGTACCAAACCCTTGATGTTGAAACTTTCTTGGATCTCTTGAATGTAATGGTACAACCGATCCATAAACATGTAATTCTCTAACAATTGATGTTGGTTGTTTAGTAAATTCTTCTCTATAAGTATATTTCTTTGAAGCTTTTCTTAATCTTAATAATCCAATTAAAATATCTTGTTTTGGATCTTCATAACTTAAGAAAGTTTCCCATCCTCCATTTGCATAATAATCTCTTCTAATGAATTCAACTTGATCTGGTACAACTTTATGATGAACTTCTTGAATACCAACTTCTCTTGTTCTAACATCTCTACATGTTGTACCAAAATCTTTCATTCTAGCTAATGCTAATTCTCTTAAATTCCCATTTTCAACTCCTGATGTAACTAATGGCATTGGAATATCTCTTTGAACTCTATAAATTCTTGTCCAAGGTGGTACTAATGCTAAAATTCTTGCAACTAAATCGATTAATGCATTGGCATTATATGATTTATATAATCCTTTCTTCCATAATTCATATAATCCAGTACCTCTAATAACTAAAGTTGGATAAATTTTTAATCCATCAGTTCTAAAATCTGGATTTTCAAAATATTCAATAAATTGTTCTAAATCTCTTTCCATACCAACATTTGGTAAATCAGGCATCATATGACTAACGATCTTATATCCTGCATCTTTTGCAACTGCAAAAGTTTCACAAACTGATTTAACTGTGTGTCCTCTATTAGAATCTCTTGCAACATCTTCATAACATGATTGAACACCAATTTCTAATCTTGTACATCCATATCTTAACATATCACTTAAATGAGTTGATGTACAATAATCTGGTCTGGTTTCGATTGTTATACCAACACATTTTGTTTGAGATTGTTGTGAATATTGAATTGCTTCATCGATGTCTTTACCATTAAACCCTGTAAGGGCATTATGTAATTGAGTGATAAATCCTTCTCTATAATCAATTGGTAATGACATGAAGGTACCTCCCATAATAATATATTCAACTTTATCAATAGAATGACCTAATTGTCTTAATTGTTCAACTCTTCCTCTTGCTTGTTCATAAGGATCATATCTTGCTCTAATAGCTCTCATTGATGTTGGTTCATATCCAGTATAACTTTGTGTTGAATATTCAAAATCTGAATCTGGTCCTCCTGGACAATAAACACAAATATTCCCAGTATATGCAATATGAGGACATCTATGAGGTTTACACATAACTGCTACAACTGCAATACCTGATGCAGTTCTAACTGGTTTGGCCTTTAACTTAGGAATTAAATACTTTTTATATTGATCTGGAATAGATGATATGATATCAGTTAATCTTGGTTGTTGTTTTAATTTATATTTTTTAGCAAATCTACCAATTAATCCATTAAGATTAATATCTTTTGAGCTCTTCAAACTTGAAACTAACTCTAAGGACACATCCCCACAACATTGAATGAACCTTTCCTTCTCTGGGGCTAACTTCTTCTTGTTATTCTTTGGTGTTTGTGTCTTGATTTGTTGTACTGATGGCATCTTAAATAAAATCAAATCTCATCTCAAAATTTTTTTATCTTGTCAAATTGGTAGCTGCGCGAACTGAAAAATTTATTAATGTTAGCATTGAGACAAAGGTTATTGGTTCAAGGAACTAGACAGGTGGGTATAATAGGTATTAAACCATTAACTAGATTCTATTCCACAGAAAAACCAAAGAAAAAGAAGAAAAACCAAACCGTTGATATTTCTCAAGTTCCAATAGGTTCAATTGGTACTATTGCAGATTTTTATGTTCCACCAAGATTATCTAAATCACCAATTTCTTCATGGTTTAAATTATTCTTAAGACGTTTAGGTGTGTTTGCCGTTAATACTTATAGTGTAGTCAAATTTAGACAAGAAACAAAAGTTAAATTAACCTTTAATGATTGGAAAGAAGATGCAATGGAAAAATTTGTAAGAACTAATAAAATATTTACATCAACTTGTAATTTACCAGTTTCACAAAGAGAAAAATATTTAAGACTTCAAGCTGAAGGTATTTGTGGTACTTTGGTCACACAAAAATTACTTGAAAGAGTTAAAACTTTCCCAGTTCATGGGAAATTATCATGGGAATTATTAGCAGTTGAAAAAAATCCAAAAGTTATTTCTTTTACTGTTTTACCTGATTCAAATAATATCACTGCTTATGTACAAATGGTCTTGAAGGTTACCACAAAACAAAAAGTTACATACACTGATGGTAAAGATACAAAAGAAAGTATTAAATCAGTTACTGATCAATTAGTATATACATTAAATCCATTCACTGATGAATTGGTATTGGTTGGAAGTGTTTTTGAAAGTAATCATATTAGGGGAATTCAACCAGAGATTAATTTTAGAGATACAAGTTTAATGCAAGAATTTCAAACTCAAAGTGCTGATATTTTTAGAGCTAATCCTGGGGAGAGCAAATGAACAAATACTACATAGAATACATCCTGTAAATATATAAATCTATCTACTTTTCTAATTCCTATCTATCCCAGTTCGTTTATCGTATCTTATCCAATCCAGTGGATGATTTCTATTCCATCAAAAATACAGCTTCAGGTTCTTCTTTACCTCTAATATTTGGTCTAACTAAAAGTGTTCCAGATTGTGATCTTGAATCTCTTCTTTGCATTTGTTGAGGTGTGAATACATCATCCCCTAATGTTCCTGGTACATAATCCTCTTCAAATACTTCATCATCCAGTTCTTCGTTATCATCTGTAATAGCCAGTTCTTGTATTAAATACGAATTGAAAGATCCATGAGATGTTGGAAATCTGACTGAGGTAGATCCCGTCATTTTCCAATTTACTGGTCCTGTAGATTGTGATGTTAAAGGACTTTGATTACTAAAGAAATTCGAACGATTAGGTGATGATGACATACCAAGTGCTACGGGTGAAGTAGAGGATGATTGAGGTCTAACGATGTTACTAGAGCTAACTGTTCTAGATGGGGTTTTGAATGATGTATTGGCTAACTCGTTAACTCCTATAGACCCATATCCATATGGGCCTAAAACATTTGGTCCATCTCCAAAACTGTGACCAAATTGAGTAGGTAAGCTGTGGATATTAGGTGGAGATGTATTGTAAGAATAACTGCTAGGATGAAAGAATCCGTTTCCGTTTCCAGCAGAGGTAGCCCCTTCATACCCACCGTATCCGTTACCATTCCCATTACCGTATCCATTACCATATCCATTACCATTACCATAACCTTTTTCATTCCCATTACCAACCCCTTCATTGAATCTACCAATATCAATAGGTTCAGCTTTATATTGTGACTTCCTATAGTTTCTAGGATTAACTCTTGTGCCATCAGGTAATAAATGAGCTAAAGCACATTTTAATCCAAATTTACAATTTCCTTTCTGGAAATACTTACAAGGCAACTTATCAGCACCTAAAGTACCTTCTAAATTGTGACTAAATGGACATGACGAACCAGCTTGACACAGTCCTTGTCTAAAGAATTTACATGGTACATGACTTAAGCTTTTACTTGAATTTGATCCGGTAGTATTAGTTGCAACAGTTCCTGGTGGTCCAGTATTTGGTGGTAATTTAGTGTCTGTAGTTAAAGGGGTCTTCCCGTCATGTATGGGATTTGGCTCAATATCTAAATCCATTTTAATAATAATGTAGTGTGAGTCAAAAGAAATTAGCTTATCTTATCGCGCAGTGAAATCAGTTGGATAGATAAGGGATTGTGATCAAAACCAACAGAAAATATGAGATGGTGGAAGCTTGGGGTGGTAGTTGCGTTTCGATAAGAATCAACCTTAAGATCAAGAAATTCAGGGAGGGGGCTGTTATCCTTTGGGGGATAAATAGAGGGATTTAAGGGTCCGCCACACACCCTTACACCCATTGTTGATCTAGACATCCTTACACCAATAAACGGTTAAATAACCGAGACATGAACCCTGTAAAATGCCACTTCCTTTACTTACAAATCTTTTCACATTTTCTATTACATTATAAATCCTACAAACACATGCATTAACGACGATCAGCTGAGAAACTACGTTTACCAGTATTTAAATGTTTTGGTAAAAGAGTTGGAATATGATGATCGGATTCACCAACCTTACCTTGTCTATTTCTTTCTCTTCTACCCAATTTACCAAGTCTTTCAGTCTTTTCTTTCATACCTTCACTTGAAAGACCATCATTAAGTCTATCACTTTGATGAGCAGGTCTCTTCTTTTTACGAATATGTTCTTCAACGTCAAGATCAAATCCTTGACCTTTCTTAATAATATCAATACCTTTTTGATTCTTAACACCTTGTCTTGATAACAATTGTTTGTTTTTCAATTCAGTTGTATCATGACCAATATTATACATATGATCTTCCATATCATCAAAAGTTCTCTTGACTTTATCTCTTGGCATAACAGCTCTATTATTTAAAGCTTTTCTATTTCTGGCTTCAATAATCATCTTCTTTTGTTTATCTCTGATCCAAGAAGCTTTTTCTTTGATATCAAGAATTTCATCATCTTCAATTTCTTCATCAGAATCATAAAATCCTTCTTGTTGTAATTTTTCTTCTTCTTCTTCTAAGGCTTGTAATTTAGCAGCAATATCAGGATCTAAGAAATCATAAACATTCTTACCATCTAAGACTTCTGGCATAACATCATTCTTCCATTCTTCATCTTCTAATAAATATTTATCTTTCAAGTTAATATTGAAAACACCTGCTCCACCATTTTCTTCTTCAATATCTCTAGCTAATTTTCTTCTGTTTGGATCTAATGGATCATATTTTTCTAAATCCTTAACACCTTCAGGTATATAACTTGGTCTTTCAATATCATCTCTTGAAGCTGGTTTAGCAACATGGATTTTATTAAGAACATTATTAACTCTTGCAGTACCTTTCAATTTTTGTTCAATTCTAGATGCTAATAATTTTTCACAAGCTTGATTTCTAACTTGCATAACATTTTCTTCTTCAATACATGAAGTATGCATAATTTCAATATTTTTTAAATCATATAAACTCTTTAATTCAGTTTGTTTTGATTCATCTAATTCATCAAATTTGATAATATCACTTTTATTCATAACAATCATAACAGATTTATTTGCAAATAATGGTTTAATTGAATGGAATAATTTAACTTGAGCTTCAATTGAAAATCCACATTGTTCACTTAAATCCATAAAATATAAAACACATGATCTTAAATGGGCAATAGCATAAATACTTTGCATTTCAATATTATTCATATCTTCTGTTGGTCTATCTAAAATACCTGGTGTATCAATAGCTTGAAATCTAAGATATTTATAATCAAAATGTCCAACATATAATGATTTAGTTGTGAAAGCATATGGTTGAACATCAACATCTGCTTTGGTAATACATTTTAAAAATGATGATTTACCAACATTTGGGTATCCACAAATTAATAAAGTTCTAGTATTTGGATCAATACTTGGTAATCTACCTAAATGTTGTCTAACTTGTTCTAAATAAACTAATGGATCCTTTAACTTCTTAACAATAGTAGCCATTCTACCTAAAGCAGCTCTCTTTAATTGTTTACATTGATAAAGTGATTGACCAAATTTTAATAATCTATTATAATCTCTTGAGACTTGTTCAATTAATGTCTTTGCTTTTGAAACTGCTGCTAAGGAAATCTTATAATGATTCTTTTCATATAATGTATCCATTAAATCTCTATGGAATGGATGGACATCATTAATATTTGGGAATCCTGCTAATAAATCAGTAAATTTTTCACCAAATCCTTCAGCTGTGAATTTAACTTTTCTCATATAGAAAGCTCTAATTCTGGTGATTTTGAAACCTGGTCTAATGACTGTTGGGGTTTTTCTTTGTGTTCTGTTAAGAACAATATCCAACATGTCATTAGATGTTGGAACACTAGGAATATCTTTCCATGAGAGTTGCATAGTTAATTAATTTTTTTGCTCATCTCATCTCAAAATGTATATTGTCGTGGATTGGAGAAAATGAGAGGAGCGAGAGGTGTGGGATGAGGTGATAGGGGATAGACTAAGGTATAGAGGTGTTATGTCGATGTAGTGGGGGGGTGGTATTTAGAGGTAGTATTTAGACAGTATTTAGAGGTAATATAGAGGTGGTATTTAGAGTAAAATTTAGACGTAGGATTTAGACCTAGTATTTAGACCTAGTATTTAGACCTAGTATTTAGACCTAGTATTTAGACCTAGTATGTAGAGCCATTCTAGAGTATTATCTGGTGTAATCATAGACTAGTATACTGAGTGGCCAGTGTCAATATTTACTAAATACACTCATAATACCCATTGTGCTCTACCATCTTCTCTAATGTATATTGTACTCTAACTACCACTACTCATTATAATGATATACTAAATAATTTGGTAACCCAAATACTTCGTATCCTAAACGTTTAGCCATCTTTGCAAACCCTTCAGTCTCAATCAAATGATAAAATGGGAATGATGGGAACATTGCCCCATCTCTATGAACATCAGCTTTAACTAAGACAGCACCTCCTCCAACACCATCTAAAGCCATTTCAGTATTTTTATCTCCTTTACTATCATAGAAATGGGCCATTAGTGGTCTGTATGTAGCCATCTCAGCATACCCTTCAACAATAATTTCATCATCATTTAATGTTGCTGCTAATTTTAATCCTTCTTCACTTTCAACCCAATTATTAAAATCATAAGGTCTAAGATCATTCTTTTTAGTTTCTGTGTTATAATATCTTTGATAAACATTAGCTGATAAAACTGGTTTGTCATGAGCTGCCATTTCTTGTAAAATATCAACAGGAGTTTCAATAATATCTGCATCAAGCCAAAAAATCCATGAAGTTGATGGTGCAATTGTAGTGAAAACTAATGAATTTCTAGCTAATGCCATTAAGCTTCTTCTTGTCTTTTGTGCACTAAAAGCATGTCTATCTTTTTCTAATTGACTTTCTAATGAATTAGAATCTTGTCTTAATACTGTAATTTTTTTAAATTTAGTTGCAGCATTTGCTTGGGTTGATTTGATAGCTTTTTCTAATGACTTTAAAGCGGTATTACCATCTTCATTTCTTGGTAAGATAAACCCTAAGGAAATAAGACTATGATCATAAGTTAATTTATTTAAATTATTCCAATATTCTGGAAGAAATTTTGACATTGGAGTTAAGATTAAGATTTCTTCTTTATTTTCTAAAGGAGTCTTACTGACGGTAAGTTGGTTAAGATCGTAATGGCTTAAATGATTCTTTGGTAAGTTTCTTAATATGACAGAATCTTTATTCTTATTAAACCAAGATTTATTTTTTTGTTTATAGCTATATTTAGAATTTGTAGATTTTTGATTATTTGAATTTGATGAATGATGGGAAAATACAAAGAGGTAGAGCATAATTAGAAGGGTCAAAGGACCTACAACTAATAATGGTTTCCTTCGTATTTGACGAACCCATGGATGATTTAAGATAGCCATTCTGATTTGAACGAGTTGAAAATTTCGCAAAACACGCGAGGAGTGTCTAGACACTACCCTGAAATTGCCAATGTCTACAATAAAAATTCTAGAAGGTGTCTTAACTATAAATCTAATCATACATCTATAAACCCATATCAATATCTTGATCTTCCTTTGGAGCATCATCTTCTTTCTTTGGTTCTTCTGGACCAGCATTTCTTTGAGCAGCTAATTTTTCAGCCATTGCAGCAGCTTGCTTAGCTTCTTGTTTTTCTCTTAAAGCTTGTTTCTTTTCTTCTTCTTTAGCTAAGTATCTACCTCTAATAATATTACCAGTAGATGCTAATTCTTCATATTTAGCAATATATTTAGCTTTAGTTGAATCATATCCATCATCATATAACCAATCTTCAGCTTTCATTAATAATCCACTTAATTTTTCCTTTTCTTGATCTGAAGCAAAATCTTTATATTGATCTTCTAATTTACCTCTTAATTCATAAATATATTCTTCTAAAGCATTCTTTCTATCTTCAGTTTCGGCAACTAATTTATCAGTTGAAACTAATTCATTTTCTTTTTCAATTAATAAGTTTCTTTCTTTATCATCTAAAGCAGCAGATTTTGATGAAATAATTAAATCATCTTTTTTAACTAATTTCTTAACATCTTTGTATTCTGGTTCTTTATCTTCTGAATCTTCTTCTTGTTCAACTAATTCTTGAACAATTTTTTCTTCAACTGTGTGAGCTGATTCAATAGTATAGAAACCACTTGGATCATTTCTTAATTTTAATTTAGTTGCAATTGATGATTCTTCACCTAATTTAACTCCTGATATATTCCATTGACAAACGGTTTCTTCAGTACCAACTGGTAATTCTTCTTTATTAGTATATTTAGCATCAATTGAGAAATCACCAGTTCTAAATAATGTAATGATTTTAGTTGATGGGAAAAGACCTCCTCTTGGGAAAACTTCTAAATGATCTTCATCTTCTTCTTGTTTGTCCCAGAAATATGAAACTGAATAAGGATTGAAATCTTCAAATTTAAATGGTCTAACTCTTAAGGTTGGTGAATGCATAGCACAAATAAATGCATTACCTCTTGCAATAGCTTCATCTTGATTTAAAGTAAATGATAATTGTTTACCGAAAATTTCAGTTAATTTAGCTTTAATTGATGGAACTCTAGTTGATCCTCCAATTAATTCAATAGAATCAATATCACTTGCTGATAATTTAGCATCTTTCAAAGCAACTTCAATTGGGTTATTGATTTTTTCTAATAATGGAGCTAAAAATTCTTCTAATTCTTCTCTGGTTAATGATGATGAAACATCAATATCATTCATTAAACTTTCAATATTGAAAGGAGCTGAAGAGTTAGCAGATAAAACTTTTTTCAATTTTTCAGCAGCAGTTAAAACTCTGTAGAAAGCTTTTGGATTTTCTTTAATATCAATTTTATATTTACCAACAAATTCTTTAGCAAAATGTTCAGCAATAGCTAAATCTAAGTTTCTACCACCAAAGTGTTTATCATAAGCAGAACCTAAGATTTTTAATTCACCCTTTTTAACGGCAGCAATAGAAACTTGGAATGAAGAGTGACCAATATCAATAAAGGCAACTTTTTTTGGTTCATCTTCTGGTAAATCATTAGCTTTGAAAACACCGTAACCAACAGCAGCGGCGGTAACTTCGTTAACAATTCTAACTGGGTTTAAACCAGCAATTCTACAAGCGTCAGCAGCAGCTCTTCTTTGTTTTTCAGTATACCAAATTGGAACTGAAAGACAGATATCATTGATGTTAGCTTTGGTTTCTTTAACAGTGATATCTTTAATTTTGTTGATGTACATAGCTGCTAATTGAGTTGAAGTAAATTCAGTTTGTTCACCTAAAAATCTAATCTTTGCACTAATACCACCATCTTTATTTTCAACTAATGGAGCTGTGAAATATTTCTTTTCAATTTCAAAATCTGGATCAGCATAGTTTAAACCTAAGATTCTCTTTAAGTTATCAACAGTGTTTTTTAAGTTTGAACCTTGTTGATTTTTACCTGATTCACCAATAAATCTATTTTTCATACCAAATCCAACTAATGAAGGAGTTGAACGATTTGAGACTTCATTGACAACAATATCAATACCTCTGTTTCTTGCACATGCAATAACAGTGTTGTTATTACCGAAATCGACACCGAATGGAGTAGACATTTTTATTTAAAAAGTTGTAAAATGTACTTACTTTATACTGAAAAATTTAGGCCCATCAGGCTCGCCAATATAAAATTTTTCTCATTTTTTGTATAGGACACGATGTTCTTAGAATTTCTGCGATGATGTGCTACAAATGGTACTAGGCTAGACCATACAAGGCGATATGGTGGTAGTGGAGGGGATGAATGGCGTTAGAGGTGGGGTGTCCTGTATAGTGTAAACTGAACATTTGCATCCATTCTTCAAAATGAAGGTTAATCTATGGAGTGTAGTGTGACTAGTGTCTAACATGCTAGAATCTGTTTTTATTCTATCCTTGTGTCGTCTTCTCTTTGTAGCAATCTCAGTACCTTTGGCTTACGTCAAATCTAGATTATATACATTATGAGAATTATATGCAGTATGATGTAATAGAATGAGAGGGAAGAAAGAGAGGGTTAAGAAAGAGTAGGTGAGCAAATACGAGAGTCTTGGCTCTGTTTGTTGGTATATTACTTAATGGGTACAAGGAAAGAGGTGCTTGAGTACACTTTATAGTGCATTGAGTGTATTGAGTGCATTGACTACTGTCTGTCTACATCTGTCTACCTCTACCTACCTCTATCTCTCCGTCTACTATCTCTAATCTCATTCCTATTACCTACACACTCTACTCTCTATGATCCATGCTCTAAAATAGTTATCAAACTCATCCAACCTGGACTCTCAATTAACTTCAAATATGCTTCATTAGTACGTTCATTAACAAAATTTATCAACAATTTTGTCTCTTCATCTTGAAGAATATTCGTATTTAATAAAAATAATAATAAATGAAAATCTAATAATACACTACCATCACCAATATCATTACTTAATTGATTATATAAAGATTGTAAGTTTTGTAATTCACCTAAATAATCTCTATTTTCAATTGCAAATCCATAAGATTTAAAAAATGGATCTGGATTAATTGGCATAGAATCCAGTAATGTAACTAATAAATAATCTATTGGGAATGCAGGTTTTGCGTTACTTTTAACTTGTAAACCATATTCATTAATTTTAGAATAAAACACATCTGGAACATATCTTGAATCATTTGATTCATTGATATACATCATATTTGCATGGGTTGAAGTAGTTACAATATCTGCGTCAACTAAAGCTTCGGAATTGATTGACACTTGATATGATCTTGGTTCAATTTCTCCCTCTAATCCTCCTGATACAACACATGTTATAAATCTTGAAGAGAATTTCCCATCATTTGAATATTTTGTATAGAATGGATTTTCCAATTGTTTTCTTGATGCCATCAAAACTTCAATATTTGAAAGAAAATAACTATCTTTATGTCTTTTACATAAAACTGTACCATTTTTCATCCCACTATCAGTTAAATCTGTAAAAATCATTCCGACTTTATAAAGCCCAAATTTCCCAGCAAGTTCATCGACAATTTTCTCATTCTCCCATTCTAATAATGTAATCCCATCAACTTCGTTACCTTGTGGAGGTTCAAAAATGAATTCAACCTTAGCTTTAATACCTAATGGTATCTTATCAAATGATTCATATGTACCATAAAGATATCCAAATCTTTGAGTCCCACTATTTCTCCAGGTATCAATGAATTTATTCAAAATATTTGAATCGCTAAATTCTACATGATCAACCATTCTGAAATTCTGTTGTTGTAAAGTGATAACAGGTGGTTGACATTTCGAACAAATTCCTTTTGGATATGGTAAATGGCCTGAAGGACATGATTTATTGATCTTATATGTAGGGTTGTCTAATGGAGCCATATAACTTGTTGCATTATTCTTATTATTTTTACTTTCATTAATCTCTTTTAAATGACCATAGAATGATAAATGTTTGATTCCATTCTCTTCTCTATAATCTTTATCCCATGGTGGTAAAGGTGAGCAATATTCACACATTCCTTTATCTCCATGACGACAATATGTTGATTTCTTTCTTGGAATTAATCCATCTTGTTTGTCAAGTAATTTATCAACTGGGAGTTCTTTTGGTTCAATTTTTTTAGTATCAATTTTGGTGATTGGATTGATTGATATGTTGGCTGTACCTGATTGGACATCTTTGATTCCACCATCACTACTTTCATAATTGGCAAATAACATATCACCATGTTTTAAGCCTAATTCTGAGATTGATTTGGTGATGAATTCTGAGATTGGATTTCCTTTATCTTTTGGTGTGGTTGAGATGGTGATATCAGTTACGGAGCTTACTTTAGTGAGAAGCTGGTCAATTACAACTTGAAAAGGGTCATCTGGATTGGCATTGAATCTAAATGTACCATCTTTGGTTCTAACTCTTAAGATCATATTTGCCTCTTTTTGTGCGGAATGAGAAGTCTGGGACATAGACTAGAATCACTTACTCGTCCTTCTTGTCCTCATACCTGCTATGTGTTAACTCTTACCCTATCCTTCACATCCCTTTCTTGAATTTGGCATAAACCCCAAGCTTTTGTTAATCTACAATGGGCATCCCTTTACTCAATCACATTCATCTTTTTTCAGATCCTACCAACTCTCTATCCAAACTTTCCTGGAACTTAAACTCCAGTCTTCCTTAACCGAATTCTTTTAAGCTTCTAACTTTAAGCATTCTCCTTTTTAAACCATAATTCTTCCCCTATACCACTCAACAAATACTCACAACTTCTCTTATACACTACTTGCCCCACATTTGCCCCTCTTAAATAAAACCGAATAAATCAAAAAAAGCTCACTTCTTTTCTCTTGCAATTTTCTTCAACTTCAGCCTTCTCTTTTGCTCTACCTCTTTTTCCCCAATTTTTCACCTTATCTACACCTTATTCCGGACTTATTTTAATTTATTAATGGCTGCGAAATTTATAAATCCACTTTTGGTGCCAGTTACAAGGGTGGATGTTTAAGATAAGATTTCACTCAACATATTCTTCAATTACGAAAATGCCCTTACATAAACTATTTGACTAATTGTTGAGTAACTCGGACTTCTCAACATAACTCCAATTATCCAAAACGTCAAGTCTGCATATTAACACTCCAATTTTTTATCTTCTATTGTATTGATGAAACAGCAACAAAAATGTAACATAAATTTATCTCACATAGAGTCTTATCTCGCCAAAAATTATCTTGGTTTGTTACTTATCTTAGATTACCCTTATCTTTGTATTAGATACGAACTCTCTTACAACTACTCTTTGTCGAAACCGCCTTATATGAAGGATTGACTTTACTTAAACGGCTCTCATTAGATAAAGGGTCCATACTTAACATTAACCTTGAATAACCGATCATCACATTTGGTAATTGGTGCCTTTTAATATCGCCGTGCATTAACCTTAACTTAATTTTCGGTAATAACTTTAAACTTAAAATTCGTTTTGAGATCTCTGACTCCATATTTTTTATGTCAACAGTTATTGATTTGCTTCCATGGAAATGGAAATAGGAACTTTAATTCAATTATAAATAGGGGTCAAAATCCCATTCTAATTTGATACAATAAGATGGTTTCATTAAGAATTTTCAGTATTTCAGTTTACACTAGTTTGGCTATTGCCGCAGCTATTCCTAGAGATGTTGCAGAAGAAAGCAACGGGGTGGTTAAAATGGGTTTCACAGTCAAGAGAGGTGATCATAATCTGGAATTGGTTACTAGACACGTCGAAGACAGACCAGTTGATCCAGAAGATAGAGATGGTAAGGAAAAGAGACACGTCGAAGATAGACCAGTTGATCCAGAAGATAGAGATGGTAAGGAAAAGAGACACGTCGAAGACAGACCAGTTGATCCAGAAGATAGAGATGCTAATGGAAAGAGACATGTCGATGATAGTGTCCCACCACAAGATGACATAGAATCCAAGAAAAGACACGTCGAAGATAGACCAGTTGATCCAGAAGACAGAGATGCTAATGGAAAGAGACATGTCGATGATAGTGTCCCACCACAAGAAGATGTGGAATCTAAGAAAAGACACGTTGAAGATAGACCAGTTGACCCAGAAGATAGAGATGGTAAAGAAAAGAGACACGTCGAAGACAGACCAGTTGATCCAGAAGATAGAGATGCTAATGGAAAGAGACATGTCGATGATAGTGTCCCACCACAAGATGACATAGAATCCAAGAAAAGACACGTCGAAGATAGACCAGTTGATCCAGAAGACAGAGATGCTAATGGAAAGAGACATGTCGATGATAGTGTCCCACCACAAGAAGATGTGGAATCTAAGAAAAGACATGTTGAAGATAGACCAGTTGACCCAGAAGATAGAGACGGTAAAGAGAAGAGACATGTTGAAGACAGACCAGTTGACCCAGAAGACAGAGATGGTAAAGAATAGATCCATGTCTTTAACCCAATTTGATTTAGTTCCTCTTCTCGAGTTCGATACTCGGAGATATTAAAACTCTTGATTAGAGTTCAAAAGTTTATAGTGATATATTTGATAAATACGGCCGTGATTATTACCTACGTAGCCTTCTCTACATGTGATTGAAACTTGCTTGCCCAATTTGGTATTCTTGTACTATTGCGAATTGAAACGGCATCAATTAGTTTTAATTACATTTGTCATTACGAGATTGGATAGATTAGTCTAAAAACGAAATTAGAAGAGTTTCTCGCTTAGGACTGCAGAAGATGAAATTAAATTCATGTTTCAACGTCTCTAAACCTCTCTTATCTTTTGGTATCACAAGCCCAAGTCCAAATGTAACGAAAATTGACATAAATCTTAAACCTTATTTGAGCCGAAAAATTGCAACATAATTAATATGTAAATTAAAGTTAAACTCAATGGCTTCATGAAAAACAGAGATGAATCATGAAGCTAGTAGATGAATTCAGGGGATAAATCAGGAACTTAATTGCAAACATGGCTTTTCTATCCGTTTAACTATTAGGCACAGAATAAGGTTTGACTCTTGTTTGACTCTACATTCTTTCAAAAGCCGAAACATTTAACTTTTTCATGTTCGGTAGATGACATAAGTAGAGTTAGGGACAATACGTTAGGAGGCCTGGATCATTATGAACTATTTTTAGACCAGTGAGTAAATATAGAAGCGGTTCAAGAATGGCCGTTGACCGGTTATCCGATATTGAAAAGAAAAGAACGCTTCTCAGTCATAGGTATGTTTGTGAATAATATAGTCCGGAAATAGTGATATTTTTAGAATATACCTTCTCGTCTTCTTTCTATCTTCGATTATACTTATGACAATGAGATACGTGGAAAATTTTGAATCAGTTTTAAGTGGTGAAAAAGTCAAATCAGTTAACTTAAAATAGTCTAAATACAACCAGTATTCCTTGAATTATACAATGGCTTACTTGGTTATGTGTTAAAAGTAGTTTTAGTAGAGTAGTGTACTTACCAACCCAAACTTGATGGGGTCCAAAAAAACTCGAAATTCGTACTATCTTCGCGATAGTACATTTGTCAAATATAACAATACAGAGAAGATTAGCATTGTCCTTGCATAAAGATGACACGCTTTACAAAGAGATTTACGTTTTTTTTTTGAAAATTGATAGTGATCAGGATTCCTCAAGGGGATAAGATCAGCGGAAACCAAGTCCAAGTCTTCTGATAAGGAACTTAAGATCTATTTATAAAGATCTATTAAACATTCAATTTCTACAGTTCGAGTCGCGATGACGTAAATTCTAGACCCCCTGATAATATGCAAAGGAACACCACGCAACCACACTAAAAGTGGAAGTGATTAGCAAAGACAAAGAGAACCAAGAGATAAATAGACTAAAATTATCAATAGGTGTGACTGTTTATTAAGTATAAAATAAACAATTTTCTTGTACAGCCTCGTAAATATTTCTTTTGTTTTACATTACAGTTGTCATAAAATAATTGGCGTGCGCGGACATATTTTTCATTCCAATATAGCCATCTGTCAATCTCAATTGGAATTTGAAATTTCACATTAAATCATGGCGAGAACACCGGTGGTTAGGGTAGCAGCTATAGCAGCAGCTATAATGGTGATATTCATGCTTACATCAATGATGAAGCCAACGATTGTGTATGTTGATCCTAAGACGAAGGAAATTATTCCAGATTATGTACCAAGTGAACAACCAAAGGGATATTCCGATAAGTTAAAGAGTTACTTTGTTGGATCTGAAGGTAGTATTAAGGATAACGAGAGGGAGGAGAAGGCTGCGTTGGCACAGATCGGCCAACCAGTTGAGGGATCAACAGTAAAGGATAATGAAGAGGGTGGAGTTAAGGAGAGTGCAGGGAAGGAGGGAACAATTAAGGAGAGTGAAGAAAGTGTCAAGGAGGAGAGCAAAGGTATCACTGATTCTCAAGGTAATAAAATTGTACCAGCCAAACCAGATGCAGATTTCATTGGTAAGGATGATACAATCAAAGCAACATTTGTCACACTTGCAAGAAATTCAGAATTATTCGATCTTATCAAATCAGTCAGAAGAGTTGAAGATAGGTTCAATAGAAAGTTTCATTACGATTGGGTATTTCTTAATGATGAACCATTTACACAAGAATTTAAAGATTTAACTACCTCAATTGTAAGTGGTAAAACTAAATATGGACTTATCCCTAAAGAACATTGGTCATATCCAGATTGGATTGATTTAGATAAAGCTGCCAAGTCTAGAGCAGATATGAAAGCAGCAAATATTATTTATGGAGATAGTGAAAGTTATAGACACATGTGTAGATTTGAATCGGGATTTTTTTGGCAAAATCCATTATTAGATGAATATGATTGGTATTGGAGAGTCGAACCTGGGATTCAAATTCATTGTGATTTAGATTATGATTTGTTTAAATATATGAGAGATAATAAAAAAAGGTATGGATTTACAATTTCAATTCATGAATTTGTAAAAACCATTCCAACATTATGGCAACACACTAAAGATTTTATTAAAGCCAATCCTCAATACTTAGCTAAAGATAATGCTATGGATTTCATTTCAGATGATGGTGGAGAATCATATAATTTATGTCACTTTTGGTCAAATTTTGAAATCGCAGATTTAAATTTCTGGAGAAGTGAAGCTTATAGAAAATATTTCGATCATTTAGACAAGACTGGGGGATTTTTTTATGAAAGATGGGGGGATGCACCAGTACATTCAATCGCCGCAGCATTATTTTTAAATAAAGATGAAATTCATTATTTTGAAGACGTTGGATATAACCATGGAGTCTATACTCAATGTCCATTAAATGCAGAATTTAGATATAAACATAAATGTCATTGTAAACCAGAAAGTGATTTTACATTTAGAGGATATTCATGTGGTAAGAAGTATTATGATATAATGGGATTAGAGAGACCAAAAGAGTGGGTTGATTATCAATAGATTTAAAAATAAAAGTGGGGGAGGGGTATGGCTTAATAGAGAAATACGAATGCCGAAGAAGGAATTAAGTTGTCTAGATTCGTAAAAATACGCCTTAAATACGCCTTAAATAGTTTTAATACAGGACGATCGCGAATTTACAAAGGAGGTTAGGAGAGTATAGTTTATTTAGTCAGGAGTAATATGTAGAGAAGGATTCAATAGAAACTTTATTAATTCGCCCTTTAAATCCGTGTACTTTGGATATTTCTTTCATTTTAAATTATACAGGGTTTCTTCTATTATATAAAATTCTTATTTATAACACGTATATATTTGCGTGTACTTGGATGTGGTGGTTTTTCTATCGCGCAGTGAAAAAATATAAAAACCGATCGCACCCTTTTACTTTACGTGTTAACTTGAAAGATTTAGTATGAGCTCTTCAAGGTCTAATGCAAGATTGATTAGGTTTGCTATATTTGCAACCATATTGATAATTTGTGGATTCATTTTATCAAAAGGTTCAAGTTATCAACCTGTTGTTTCAGATGTTTCTAAAGCCACTGAAAAATCTCCTGCAGGTGATAAAGCAGTTCCAGCTAATGATGCAGCTGCAGTTCCAGCTAAAGACGCTGCAGTTCCAGCTGCTGCTCCAGCTAGTGGTCTTACTGTTGGTCCAGAAAAACTTGTTCCAATTCCAGGTGATAAAATTAAAGCTACATTTGTTTCATTAGCTAGAAATGAAGATATGCATTCATTAATTGGATCTATTAGACAAGTCGAAGATAGATTTAATAAGAAGTATCAATACGATTGGGTATTCTTGAATGATAAAGAATTTACTGAAGAATTCAAAGAAATGACCACTGCAGCAGTTAGTGGTAAAACATTTTATGGATTAATTCCTGAAGAACAATGGTCATATCCAGACTGGATTGATCAAGAAAAGGCAGCTTTAGGTAGAGAAAAAATGGTTGAAAAGAAAGTCATTTATGGTGGTTCTGTTCCTTATAGACATATGTGTAGATATGAATCAGGATTCTTCTGGAGACATCCATTATTAGACAATTATGATTATTATTGGAGAGTTGAACCTGACATCAAAATCTACTGTGATATTGATTATGATATCTTTAAATTCATGAAAGACAATAATAAGAAATATTCTTTTACTATTACATTACCAGAATATAAAGAAACCATTCCAACTCTTTGGGATACCACTAAAGAATTCATTAAGAACAATCAAAAATATTTAGCTAAAGACAACTTATTTGATTGGATTTCTAACGATGGTGGTGAAACATATAATGGATGTCATTTCTGGTCAAATTTTGAAATTGCTGATTTGAACTTCTGGAGAAGTGATGCATACAAAGCTTATTTTGAACATTTAGATAAAGCTGGTGGATTCTTTTATGAAAGATGGGGTGATGCTCCTGTTCATTCAATTGCTGTTGCTTTATTCTTGAATAAAGATGAAGTTCATTTCTTTGATGATGTTGGATATTACCATGTTCCATTCCACAATTGTCCAATTGACCCAGAAATTAGAAAGGAAAGAAATTGTGTTTGTAATCCTAAAGAAGATTTTACTTGGAAAAATTATGGATGTACTAAGAAGTATTATACTTTAAAGAACTTACCAAGAATGAAGGGTTGGGAGAATTTTAGTGATTAGAGTTAGTGAATAAATGATTTGTTAGTGTGATGTAGAGGCAGTTCACTGTCTGATATTAATGCTTCGAACTGAAGACTCTGATGCCAGTGCTGTATGTGTTCTAGTCTTTCTTAATACTCTGTGTTCTCTAGAATCTCTTTGTCTAGTGTGGAGAATTCTAGATTGTTGATCTTACGTTCACTAGTACCACCTTTGCTGATTCAATTTGCTTTTTATACTCCCCATTTTCTATGCTCTCTATCCCTTCATGTTTTCTTCCCGTTCCTTTGACATGGATACATTAATAAACGTCCTTACGTCTGTAAATTACAAACAGGGTTTACAAATAGATTGAAGAACATCCTTACACCCACTAAGATTTTTAAAAACACCCTAACACCCACTAAGATTCTGAAAAACACACAAACACCCACAAACCACTCTGAATTGTAAATCTCAAACCTTATTTGTTATGAGCCATCATTAGACTCTAATCGAGGCTCATAAGCATTATAATTGTTAAAGACCGAAACTCTATTCATGCACCATCAAAGAATCATTCTGACAAGAATGCAATAAAAATATGGTAGGATAGGGTGTAGTAAACTCTCGACACTGTATTATACGTAAGTATAGACGAGCCGTCTATTTGTCAAAACAATATCACGACCCTACCCTGAGTCGCTTATCATTCCCAGACACACACAATACAAATTCCAAAGGTGATTACATTCTGGTATTAGTGATCGAGGAATGCTATGTAATTACATAAGTAAGCCCTGATCCAGTTGAACAGCCTACATGCCCACAGAACACTTGAACTGGGGAACATATGGCTCTATTCTATTTCCACTCTATCAACACAAACACTTTATTACACCTGTACTCTCGTCACTCATCGCAAATCACCTCTTTTCAGAAGCCAATATCTCCGATGAGCTGTACATATCCAATTACGGCCGATTTATGCTTCTCAATGCCAATAAACCTACAGAAGCCTCACTCTACATACATAACATTTCTCACTCATATGACATTCGTTTCCTAATTAATTTTTTTTTTTATTCAATTTTTTCTTTTTACCAATATGCTTTGAATCTTATTGTTATGTAGTCACACTATTTCATTGAGAGTTTTCGTCATACCGACGAATGCTCGACAGATAAAATATTCACTAAACCCTTCGGAAGTCCCGTAAGACCAAGGTCACACTATTTCACCCTAAAATTCAGAGGATTCTATTGTATATATAACATTCTAACTTAATTCGTTGCGTATAATTACTGTTTATTCCTATTAGAGATATATTTTACCGTATTTCGTAATAGCAATCGTAACCGATCTTTATAACTATTTCTTTAAAACAATCAATCAATCCTTCATCGACATTTAAGCGATGTTCGTTTTGGGAAATGGTGGTTCACTAATCTTGACTTTTTAACTAATTGTGCTTATGCACAATTTATTAAGTTAATGTCACATATAAAAATGTGAATTGATTTCTATTAAAAGATTTAATTATCATGTCCTTTCTAAACTTTTTAGACCCGGTGAATCCAGTCCTCTAATTTTCAGTTCATGGTCTGTCTTCTGTGTAGTTATAGTATTTCTGGAACCGCTTCGATTTTGTGTAATATGTGATGTCTTTTTTTTTTTTTTTATTTTTTTTTCTTAATGCAAGATATTTTTTATTTTATTTTTTGCATTGTTTCAGGTCGAACACATTTGGAATCCTCACTAATTTTAGTGCCAGGTGGTACTAAATTTGGACGCAGGATGGCGCCAATCGTAGGAAAATTCATGTTTCATCAACATTTTCATGTAAATCATAAAAATTCCCCATAGTGAAATTTACAATGAAATGTGTTAAATGAATATGGAAATTAAGAAATATATATATAGACGAGTTGGCATTATTTATAAAATATATATTTATACCCTAGGCTGGTCCTTTATACTTATATTTTTTTGTTTAATCTTCTTTTATTCACCAAGATATTACGTCCGTGTGGCCCTACCGTACGCAGCAGACTTGGTCCTAAATCCGCCCTAAATCCTCATCTCACATATTAGAAACATTGTATCATCAGGTAATTTGTAAGTCCACTACTCCGGTACTATAATTTCAAATCAAACCAACCACCAATAAAATTAACGTATCTCCCCCTTCTAATATATTTCTTAGTATATATTATCCAAACCCCCCCAATACGTTCAGTTATACCCAAAGATCTTTTATACTAAATCACCCTTTTACCCATTCTACAGGATATTAGCCCTTTTGAGTTTTTTTTTTTTTCCGAACGCGATTAACCCTAGACGATTTCTAATTTTACCAGGGTAGGAAAAATCTTTTAATTTGAAATATATTAATCCTATTGTTAAGAATTTAAGATAATTAGGATACAATTTTTTTAAAAAATAATTATTTTCATTTTAGCTTTTTGTGTTAGTTACCAATACTCGCAACCCTCAAGTTTTCGTTTATTGTTTAAAAATTAATGTCTGGTGAAGTTGATACTTTATCTATTAAAGTGACAGGTCAGAAACATAGACCAAAGTCATTGAACCTCAGTAATATGAACATATCTAAGATAACTGACAAGCCAGAGATCACTAAAGATACATCTTCAAATGTTTCGGCACAAAAGGTTAATTATTCAAAAGATAATTCTGATCTTGCTTTACGTATAGTTAGTCCAGGTATTCCACAACTTACTAATGAAATGAGGACTACAATGAAATTGAGTCAACAAATTCAACTTCAACAAAGAAATTTAATAGCTGCAAGAAAGGGGAAAGATAAAAGAGACGAAGACCCCCCATCACCCACAAGTCCTAAAACACTTAATGTTGAATCTGAAGGTACTACCATTACCCAAACCATCACATCTGTTCCATCTAATAAAACCATTCAATTATCTCAACCACCTTCATCGTCAGATGATTCAAGACTTTCAACTCCTATATCAGCTAGAGGTCTTAAACGTGAACATGTACCAGCACCATTAGAAATCCAATCACAACCACAACATCAACCACAAATACCAACGATCCAATCAGCACCATTATATTCTAAATTCAAAGTAGGTAAAAAATCATCAACTACTCCAGTTCAAAATCTTAAATTTCCAACATATTTAACACCACATAAATCATCACCATATAAAAGAGTAAGATTAATGCCACAAACCACCACATCACCATTCTTCCCAAGACTGAGAGTTTATCAACAATTTACACCCCAACCTTCAGCAACTTATAGAAGTCAATCAAGTCCATATCCAATACCAAAATTCCAATCAATAAATTTACCACCAGTTCAACCAAAATCTTCAAAAGTTATAGATATTTATCATGGAGATTTTATTAAAGAAGCCCCATTCAAGTCTCAACCATTATCAGCACAAAAAGAATTTTTTGATTATAATTCAAATATGAAAAAAATGATTGATGATGATAGATCACCAGTTTCAGAAGATGAATTAAGAGAAATGCAAGAAAAATATTCAAAAAATAATGAAAATTTTTTAGATAAAGATGAAATATTTGGGGCAATAAATTTTATGGATGAAAAGATTTTTAATTTTAGAATCTTTAATGAATCACGTAAAAACTCAATTAATGATGATAATGATGATAACAATGATAATAGTAATACTAATTTGATAAAAGAGAAACAAAAATTCCTTGAAATTTGTGAAAAGACGTGGGATCAATTTATTTCTACGAGGAATGTTTAATTGTATAAAATGTATAGTAGATAAAGGAGTTGTAAAGAGAGAGAGAGAGAGAGAGAAGAAGAAGAAGAGGCGTGAAAAATACTACAGGATCAGATAAGACTACCATCCAATACACAGTATGTGACCTATTCAATGGCCTATTACCTATAATAACTCTCCGTTCTCTTTTCCTTCTCTGATCCTATCCTGTCCTCTCCTTCTTCTCGCTCATTCTTTCGCACAAAGGCAAACATGTCAATGTTAAGGTATTTAAAAGGTACTACAAAACCTGGAATACTTCCTATAATTAGATCCAACCTATCGACACCGATAAGGTCCAGGCTTTCAATACCATTATCCCAATATCCTAAACGTCCGTTTTCCTCGACTTCCATATCGAAATTTCATCATACAAAATTATTATTCAATGAACCAAAAAAAGATGAAAAACCAAAAAATGATGATAAAAAAGATTCAAAAAAAGAAGAAGAAGAATTTAGAGAAGAATTAAAAAAACGTCTTAAAGAAAAAAATCCAAATTTAGATGTTAATAATATGAAAATTTATAATGTAGATATGGAAACTATAATTAAAGTAGTTGGAGGTTTTATTATTGGATCAATAATCTTTGGATTACTTTCACCAAGCTCAAATGACCATCGTAATGAACTTTCATTCCAAGACTTCAAGACTAATTTCTTAGCTAAAGGTTTAGTTACTAAACTCAAAGTAATTAATAAATTTTATGTTGAAGCAGAACTTATTCCTGGTGCAGTTTCAGCTCAAACTTATCAAACTTATGGAGGAAACACAGCAGTTTCATTTACCATTGGATCAGTTGATTTCTTTGAAAAAGAAGTTAATGAAATTCAAGATCATTTAGGTATACCAATTAATGAAAGAATCCCAGTTTCTTATGCTGATAGAGATGGTTGGTTAAATTATGTTTTACCAATCTTACCAACATTACTTCTCATTGGTGGTTTATATTATTTAACCTTTAGAAGAGCACCAAATTCTCCAGGTGGTGGAGGTCCAAATGGTCTTTTCAAAATCGGGAAATCTAAAGCAAAATTATTTAATCAAGAAACTGATGTCAAAATCAAATTCAAAGATGTTGCAGGATGTGAAGAATCAAAGGAAGAAATTATGGAATTTGTTAAATTTTTACAAAATCCAACAAAATATGAAAAATTAGGTGCTAAGATTCCAAGAGGTGCAATTCTTTCGGGACCTCCAGGTACTGGTAAAACATTACTTGCCAAAGCCACAGCAGGAGAAGCCAACGTACCATTTTTATCAGTTTCTGGATCAGAATTTGTTGAAATGTTTGTAGGTGTTGGAGCTAGTAGAGTACGTGATTTATTTAAAACTGCAAGAGAAATGTCACCAGCAATTATATTTGTTGATGAAATTGATGCAATTGGTAGAGAACGTGGTAATGGTAGAATGGGTAATGATGAAAAAGAAAATACTCTTAATCAATTATTAGTTGAAATGGATGGATTTGATTCAACAGATCATGTTGTTGTTTTAGCAGGTACAAATAGAGCAGATATTTTAGATAAAGCATTATTAAGACCTGGTAGATTTGATAGACATATTTCAATTGATATACCAGATGTTGAAGGTAGAAAATCTATATTTAAAGTTCATTTATCAAAATTAACCCTTAAATGTGATGAAGATATTAAAGCAACAAATAAAGATGTTGATTTTAATAAATATCAAGAATTAAAAACTGAAGCAATTGAACAATTAGCTGGTAGATTAAGTGCTTTAACTCCTGGATTTAGTGGAGCAGATATTGCAAATTGTTGTAATGAAGGAGCATTAATTGCTGCAAGAGAAGATTCTTCATCTGTTGATATTTATCATTTTGAACAAGCTATTGAAAGAGTTATTGCAGGATTAGAAAAAAAATCAAGAGTTTTATCATTAGATGAAAAGAAAACTGTTGCATATCATGAAGCTGGACATGCAATTTGTGGTTGGTTTTTAGAATTTGCTGATCCTTTAGTTAAAGTTTCAATTATTCCAAGAGGTCAAGGTGCTTTAGGTTATGCTCAATATTTACCAAAAGATCAATATTTATTATCTAAAGAACAATATATTCATAGAATGATTATGACTTTAGGTGGTAGAGTTTCTGAAGAATTACATTTTGATACTGTTACAACTGGTGCCTCTGATGATTTTAAAAAAGTTACTCAAATGGCTCAATCAATGATTTTGAAATTAGGTATGTCTAAAAAGGTTGGTAGTATTTATTATGATAATGGTGAAGAAAGTGATGGTTTTAAAGTTCATAATAATTATTCTGAAAAGACTGCAAGATTAATTGATACTGAAATAAAATCTTTTATTGATGAAGCTTATGTATCTTGTAAGAATTTATTACAAGAAAAAATTGAATTAGTTGATCAAGTAGCTGAAGAATTATATAAAAAAGAAGTTTTAACAAGAGAAGATATGATGAAAATTTGTGGTCCTCGTCCATTTGCTGAAAGAAATGATGCTTTTGATAAATATATTAAGGGGACTGATGCTTTCAAACCAAGACCAAAAGATGACCAAGCTCCAGCTCCTGCAGCTTAAATAATGTAAATAGTAGGCATTTATGCATTATAGTACAATAAATCTATATATTGTCGAGATATCATGTCTCTGTAAGTTCTTCATCTGATGAATCAAATAATGTATCCATTTCTTGAACTAGCGACGGCGATACTGTTTGATTACGAGTAAAATTTACTGGCATTGGTTTAGATAATTCTCGTAGGCTAAATTCGATGTTTTTGATTGCATGTTTTCGTATAGGATCATCTTTCAATTCAACAAGAGAGTTATCACTACCTTCAGCTTCGTCATCCAGGTCAACCAGCTCCAGTTCAGCAACACTTTCCAACTCAATAACACCTTCCAGCTCAACTGGATCTCGTTCTGCATCGGAATCATCTATCACTTCAATCTGTATATCGTTGCTTTTTGGGTTATGTGTCTGTTGGTGATTCTCTAAAAACTCTATCTCTTCGGTGTCTTCTCTTCCTGTCTCTTTAGTATCATCAATCTCTTGACCAGTTGCTATATCTTCATAGTCCTCTCCTTTTTGGCCATGAAAAACACCCACTTCCTCTACGTCCCCTTCTATCATATCCTTCTTCTCTCCTCTTCTTAATTTACCATGGCCCATTTCTAGAAAATGATTTCTCCATCTAATATATCCCTCATCTGTCATGTACCCACATCCCAAAACTGGACACACATAAACCTGTGTCTTATATGAACATTTGAACGGATAATTGTCTTGATGATAATTCAACTCGTGCTTCGAAAGGAACTCACACTTACATGTTTTCCTACCCCTGGTCAACGAACATTTGAACATTTCTCCATTAGATGATAAAGGAAGTGATGGCACTTCATGCACAAGAGGGAAATCTTGAATTAATTTTTCTTCCATTTCGTCAGTAATATTTGGAATTATTGAAGTATCTATCTCCTCTTTTGAAACAGGATATCCCATATGATACAATTCAGCCCTATGATTATCTAATAAATGCCTTTCAAAGATTTGCCTATTACCAGTAGTATAAAAACAATCTTCAAAAACACATGATAAGATTTTATCTTGAGTATTCGTTATATACAGTTGAGGGAAATTTGCAATCAGGAAACTATCGTCAGATGATTCCAGTGGTTCATGTGCAGAGAAATCTGTGGATTCAGATTCTGGATTTATTAGTTGTTTTAAACGTGTTTCAAAGGATGTCTTTGTTGGTTCAATAGTGAGAAATGGTGAATCTCCACCATTTTTAATTGGGCTTTCAAGATCTGAATGATCTGATTTGTTTTTTGTAGGGGAATCATCAACAATTTCTCCGCCAAAATTCTTTTGAGGTGATATCTTTTGTCTCTTTGTTGGTGACGGGTCTAATAATAAAATATTATCAGGAGATACTTTTCTTACGGGTGAGATTTGTCTGGTTGTAGGAGGATCTAGCCTATAGAACTGTTGGGTTTGCTTGAGTTGTTCTTTCATTAACTTCTTCTTTTTCAGTTTAAGTCGTTCTCTTTTCAATTCATTCTGGTGGTCCCTTTCTAAATCTCCAGCCCATACATTTCTTAAAGAACCCGGTCCATCATTTATAGATCTTAGATGTCCATTATCTTTAACAATCTTACCAGAGACTAAATCTATCTCGTCACTCTCTATATCATCATCAATTTGTGAATATTTCTCGAGGATTTCTTCCCATTTAGATCGAAACTTTAGATTACTAACTGTTTTTAGTTTATTAATTTCATCCTGTAATTCAGATTCGGTTTGGTATGTGCCTTGTAGTCTTAAGGATGAATCTTCTTCTGAATCCAGCGACAGATCTAAAGATATCAGGTCTGTTATTAGTTTTGGAGATGCCATTGCATAGTGTAAACAGTGCGAAGGAAGAGACTGTAAATAGATCCTTTGGTGGTGAATTTATATTACTATTTACAGATTTATATTACTATTTACAGGTTCCATGTGGTGTTATTCTTTGGCTATTTACTTTTTCTTTTACTCTCTCTATCCCCTTACCTAATTATCTACTGTACTGGTTCTCACATTATTATTGTGATCTTCCCAGCATTTTCTGAATTGTTGTAACTCCTCTGCACATTGTCTCCAATCACCTTTGTCTGCATGGCATAATTGTAAAGCAAGGTTCTCTTTGGCGCATCCGGTGTCTATGATTCTTTGGTCCCATTCATCAGGTTCATCTTCTTGTGTAGGTTTCATGTTTCTCGCAAGTAATAGAATTTTAGTGAGACAGTTTTCGTATATTTACAATTCAAATGTCGTCGATAAATACATAAATTACAGTGTCTAAAAACCAAATCCACTCTTGGAATAAGCCATTGGTTTCAAATCTGGATGTGGAACAGCATCAAATCTTTCGATATCTAGTTCCCATGGACAATTCTCTTCTTCTACATTCTTATACCCTTCACCATCATCTTTTTCTTTAAGGTATTTTGTATTTTCAATAATATGAACAACCCCTGCTCTATTACCGGTAGAATCACAATAATTTGGTGCACTGAAAACAGTAATCAACCTACCATTATGTTCAACTTCAACCCCATCCATTCTAACTTCATGACTTCTAAGAACTTTTCTAATCTTATTTTTAATACAGAAGTTTTCAGTAATATCAGGACCAAATTGCATACCAATTCCTCTTTTAGAGGGACCTCTACCAGCATCAGGTTGTGGATCTGTCCATAGTAATTCCATTGCAATACCTTCTCTTGGAGGTTGAGTACTTCCAGAAGTTGGAAATCTATTAACTTTTCTAATATCATCAATTGTAATATTATCATCAGAAAATAAACCTCCATGCATAACCAAATATGATTGATTAATTAATGTAGCATATGGTAATGCACCAAAAGATTCAGCAAAGACTTCAAAGATTTTTTTAGAATATTTATGTTCACATTCATCTGCAAAACCATAAGTTTTATTCATATCGTTAGTTTCATGGTTTCCTCTATTTATATATATAGACTTTGGAAATAAGATTTTCAAGACATAAAGATACAATGCAACTTCACAAGACCAAGAACCTCTATCAACAAAATCTCCATTAAATAAATAAATATGATCTTCTGAAACATGTCCAAATTTCTTGAATAAGTTTAAAACATCATAGAATTGTCCGTGGGTGTCTCCAACAATGGTTAATTTCTTACCATTTTCAAGGAAAATTTCGTCATCATTTGAACCATTTTCAAGTTTTGAATGTGGTAAAACTAATTCAACCAATGAATTTTCATTCTTTAAAATTGAATACACTTTCCCAATGATTGCAAAAACGTGTTTCTTTGGTAATTTTCCATCGTTCTTGAATAAATTAATCATGTACTTTAAGTAATCTATTCCCATTCCTTTGAGGTCTAAATCAATAATCTCTTTACCATCTTTTTTAACTTCAATATCTAATGATGGGCCATCCCAACTCTTCTCTACCAAAACAGAATTGTAGTCAATAGTATTAATTAACAAATCCTTCTTTTCTCCTGCAATAGCCTTCTCAAATGCTTGTTTTTTAAGATAATTCCCACATTGCTTATAATTTTCCAAAGTTAATTTATCATTTGGTAATTTGGTTAAAACCTTTTTCAAATTAACTTGAGCTTCTTTATACTTAAGAATAGCCATCATAGAAACCCCTTTTCTATAATAAGCTTTCATTAAATTTGGATCTCTTTTAATAGCTTCATCACAATCTGAAATAGCGAACCCATAATTTTCTAATTGAATATGAACTTGAGCTCTATTTGAATAAAAAATTGGATTGGAAGGATCTAATTCAATAGCTTTAGTATATGAGTCTATGGCTTCATTATACTTTTTTTCTTTAAGGTATTTATTACCTTGTTCTTTAAAGGCGATTGAATCCATGAGTGAAAAATAGGAAACTGAGAAGAAGAGGACGAGGAAGGGGACGAGGGATATAAAGAGAGAATGGATGAGGATGGAGTGAGGAAAGAAGAAGGTTGGGAGATATATATTAAGAGAAATAAATATAAGACAAACTTAAATTGTAGTAAAGTAAATACAAAAATAGGCCATTTAACATATACAAGCCTATCACCTCTCAATTCTCAGTGAAAAATTATTCGTCATCATGTCCTCTGATACAGATGAATTTAAATTCTTAGGATTGGGAGGGTGTAGTGAAGTTGGAAGATCATGTCACATCATTGAATATAAAAACAAAGTTATTATGCTCGATGCTGGTGTTCATCCTGGATTGAGTGGACTTAATTCATTACCATTTTATGATGAATATGATCTTTCAAAAGTTGACTTGTTATTAATTAGTCATTTCCATTTAGATCATGCAGCTTCTTTACCTTATGTTATGCAACATACAAACTTTAGAGGTAGAGTGTTTATGACCCATGCAACAAAAGCTATTTATAGATGGTTATTAACAGATTTTGTTAGAGTCACATCATTAAGTAATTCAAGTAATGATCCAAATAGCTCAGGTACTTCATCAAATTTATATACAGATGATGATTTAATGAAATCCTTTGATAGAATTGAAACAATTGATTTCCATAGTACAGTTGAATTGGATGGAATAAGATTTACAGCATATCATGCTGGACATGTTTTAGGAGCATGTCTTTATTTTATTGAAGTTGGAGGATTAAAGATTTTATTCACAGGAGATTATTCAAGAGAAGAAAATAGACATTTACCAATTGCAGAAGTTCCATTAACTAAACCAGATATTTTAATTACTGAATCAACTTTTGGTACTGCAACTCATGAACCTCGTGAAGAAAAAGAGAATAGAATGACAAAAATTATTCATACAACTTTATCAAAAGGTGGTAGAGTTTTAATGCCAGTATTTGCTTTAGGTACAGCCCAAGAATTATTATTGATTCTTGAAGATTATTGGTCAAAAAATGAAGACTTAAAGAATATAGATATTTATTTTGCTTCTTCATTAGCAAGAAAATGTTTAGCAGTTTATCAAACATATACAAATATTATGAATGATAAAATCAAATCGTTATCATCATCATATGGTAGAAAGAATCCATTTACTTTTAAATATATTAAAACTCTTAAATCCTTAGATAGGTTTCATGATTTTGGTCCATCGGTTGTAATTGCATCTCCAGGTATGTTACAAAGTGGATTTTCAAGACAATTATTAGAAAAATGGGCTCCAGATCCAAAAAATACTGTTTTAATGACTGGTTATTCTGTTGAAGGTACCATGGCAAAAGATTTATTGGTTGAACCTCCAACAATTCCATCAATTACAAATCCTGACATGTCAATCCCAAGAAGATTAAGTATTGAAGAGATCTCTTTTGCTGCACATGTTGATTTCCAACAAAATGCCGAATTTATTGGTGAAGTTAATGCATCAAAAATTATTTTAGTCCATGGTGATTCAATTCCTATGGGTAGATTAAAATCGGCTTTATTGAGTAAATATGCCAATAGAAAAGGTACTGAGCAAGAAGTTAAGGTTTTCAACCCAAGAAATGGTGATCAATTAAAGATTGGTATCAAGGGATTAAAAGTTGCTGAGGTATTAGGATCATTGGCAGAGGAACAGATTTCTACTTTGAAGGAGGAATTAAGTGAAAGAATAGAGGAGATTGGAGATGAAGATGATGAAACTGAGATTAAAGAGGAAAAGACTGAGATTAAACAAGAAGATCCAGAAATCAAATCTGAAGAACCTGAAGTGTCTGTTAAAACAGAGCCAGAATCCAATATCAAGACAGAATCCACTATCAAAACAGAACATCCTATCGCAGACTCTAAAGAATCTAGCGTTACAGAGTCCAAAGAATCACTTGTTAAAACAGAATCCAGTGTCACAGATCCAATGGATGAAACAGCTGAAGAAGATTTCGATACATTCAAATCTAAACAAGTCTTATCAGGAGTTATCGTTTCAAAAGATTTCGACCTTAACATTGTCCAATTACAAGACCTTCATGAATATTCTCTGTTATCTACATCTATAGTTAAGAGTAAAATCGATCTTGTAATCAATGCTCATATCTCTTTGATTGAATGGCATTTACAACAAATGTTTGGATACATAAATATTTCAAACGATGATGAAAATGAATGGGAATGTAATATTATGGATATGATTAGTTTAGTTATCGATAAGACCAAATCTAAAGGTACAAGTAATTATATAATAGTCGAATGGGTTAATGACAATTTAATGGTTGATTCTTTAGCTGATAGTGTTATTGCAATTCTTTATTCGATTGACTCATCACCTGCTAGTGTTAAGATTTCCTCAAAGGGTCATAATCATGATCATGATCATGAGGAAGTTCATATTAAACAAGAACCTGGTACAATTCTGAAAGATACAAGTGAAAGAATACATAGAATCACCACCCTTTTAAAAGCTCAATTTGGAGATGCAGTAAAATCAATTAGTTCAGAACAAGCAGAGATTGCATTTGGTAAAAATGAAGCAAAGATTGATTATAATACATTAAGTGTTAATTGTAATTCAAAAGTTTTAAAGGATAGAATTGAGAATATAATAAAAAGAGGATGTGTATTAGCAGCACCATTGAGTCAAAAGAGAGGCCAAGTGTAATGATTGTAATATAGATAAATAGTAATAAAGGGCAATAGTGTCTCATCGCGATAATATTCTCACTCATCATGTCGTATGTATGCCAACATTTACCTCTAAACACACTAACATCTAGTGAACTCGTTGGAATGGATAAATCCGAGTTGAACCAAGAAGAACTTGAAAAGTTAGAAGAGTTCGAATTCAATCATGGTCCAATGTCCTTACTCAAAGAAGCAGTATCAAATAATACGCCAGTTGTAATATCATGTAGAAATAATCATAAACTTATAGCGAAGGTCAAAGCCTTTGATAGACATTGTAATTTGATACTTGAGAACGTCAAAGAGTTGTGGTCTGAACCTGTTAAGAACAATAAGGGGAAGGTATTGAAAGTTGCAGAGAAGGAAAGATTTATATCGAAATTATTTTTAAGAGGTGATTCAGTAATTGTAGTAGTTAAGGCTTAATGTATAATAGAACGAATAGAAATGTGTCATATGTAGTCCTGTCTCTGGTCGCTCTGTTCGGTTTAGTATTTCTCTTGACTCTTGTCTCTGTCTCTGTCTCTGTCTCGTCTTTATTTCCTCTCATCTCACTCTCGCTACTCATGTCAGATATTACAGATCCAACTACATACAACCACAGAGACCTCCTTCTATTCCTTCAATTACTTCACACCAATGGTCTCGTGTCACCAGATTCAATAAATGATACCGACCAAGAAGATACTCTCGAATCCATAATACATGAGTGGTTTAATCATAAAAGTACTAAACTCTCATTCGAACAAGGTCTCTCTATAACAAACCCATGGACTTTGGCTGAAGCAAGGGAGTTGTATAAGAATTTATTGGAAGAGAATGAGGATTGTAGTGATACTACTGAATTGGCTAATAAGATTTATGCTGAGAGGATAAGAGAATTAGAAGAACATATAAAGAATTCAAAGGAAACGTTTATTGAGACGGCTGAAGAATATAAGGAGAGTTTATGAAGAGATTAAACTTAAGGAGACCAGAGATCAGGGAACTGTAGGCTAATAGGGGCCGAACGCAGAAACCAGATTTCGTAGTCCTGACCAGATAATCAGATTGAATTATCAATCATCACATACGTATCAAGACAAAGGTGATATGAACCAACACGACCACGTATCAGTCTGAACAACAAGAATCAATACCACGTATCAGTCTGAACAACACGAACCATAGTAACAACAAGGTCTCAGCCAAGGCTTGAGTAGTACACACTCAACACACAGCAAAGTACATACAAGTAGTCAAAGCGTAGACAGAGACTATCATCCATACACATTATGTTAAATAGAGTAAATAGACTACACTGGACACCTTATAGAGTACATAGGAATACGAACAAAACCCAGCCATTAAAAATTGTATAATCTCTGACGTTTATGTACCTCGGTTTCTCACTGCTCATTATCTTTCTCCACATTATTCACCGCAAGTATGTCAAGTCCTCCTAATAAAACCTTAGGATTATCACTACTTAACGTGTATAAGAGTAACAGGAACCTCCTTCTTAATGCGTCGTATATCATCCTTATCACAGCAGCTTTTTCAGGTGTTACAAATACTCAAAGTTCAAACAAACCAAAAGACCCTGAACCAAAAGATGATAGTGTTAAAACAAAGAGGAAAAAACTTTCCAAAGAATCTATAAATAGACTTTATAACTCAGCTATACCAAAGTATACAAATGCCGCTGTTGGATATTTAATAAGTCATATTTTCTTATTAGTTATTAGAGCCTTTTTAACTATTAAAGTTGCTAGTTTAGATGGGAAATTAGTTGGAGCATTGGTATCAAAGAAATTAAAGAAATTTGGACAACTTTTAGCTTTTTGGATGTTTTTAGGAGTCCCAGCATCAGTTGTTAATGCACTTTTAAATTGGACAAAAGGAAATTTAAGAAAACATTTAAGAATTAATATGACCAATAGTTTAGTTGATGATTATTTACCAGATAATTTAGACGCCAACTATTATTCATTAATTCAATTAAATGATAGTAAGATTAAAGATCCAGATCAAAGAACTTCAACTGATATAAGTAGATTAGCAGGAGCACTTTCTTCATTACCAGGACAATTATTAAAGCCAACATTGGATTTATTATTATGCGCTAAAGAATTAAGTAAAAGTGGTGTTGGTAGTGGAGAAGGTACATTGGCGTTAGGATTAATTGCCCATTTTTCAACTATTATTTTAAGATTTTTTTCACCACCATTTGCTAAATTAGCATCTGAAAGAGCTAATTTAGAAGGTCAATTAAGATCTGCACATTCCAAAGTCGTTACAAATAGTGAAGAAATTGCATTTTTAAGAGGTCATTTAAGAGAATTAGATTATCTTGATTGGTGTTATTATCAATTAGAAAGTTTCTTAAAAATGGAATATTGGAAGAAAGCAGTTCATGAAATTGCTCAAACTTTTATTGTAAAATATTTCTGGGGTGCAGCTGGATTAGTATTATGTTCAGCACCAGTATTTATTAATAAGTATTTGGGTAAAGAATCAGATCCTTCAGCATCTGGTGATTTTATTACAAATAGAAGATTATTATTAAGTGCATCTGATTCTTTAGATAGATTGATTTATGCAAGAAGATATATTCTTCAAGTTGTTGGACATGCTTCAAGAGTTAGTGAATTCCAAGATGCTTTACATCAAATTAAATCAGAAAAAACTCAAGAAAGATCTTTAGCTAATGATTCAAATATATCATATGGTAATGAAATAACTTTTGATAATGTTAGATTAGTTACACCTGCAGATGTTACACTTATTGAAACCTTAAATTTCTCTATTAAACATGGACAACATTTATTAATTGCAGGACCAAATGGATCAGGTAAATCATCATTATTCAGAATGTTAGGTGGTTTATGGCCATGTAAAAGTGGTAAAATCATTATTCCAGAAACAGAAAATATGTTTTATTTACCACAAAGAGCATATCTTTGTAAAGGTAATTTAAGAGAACAAATTATTTATCCTCATACTTTTGAACAATATAAAAATAACAAACATGGTAAAACTGATAAAGACTTATATGAAATTTTTGATTTATTAAAATTGGATGATCTTTTAATTGGTGATAAACCATGGGATGAAGTTAGAAATTGGTCTGAAGAATTATCAGTTGGAGCTCAACAAAGATTAGCTATGGCAAGATTATATTATCATCAACCAAAATTTGCAGTTTTAGATGAATGTACTTCTGCTGTATCTCCAACAATGGAACAATTTATGTATAAACATGCTCAAGAATTGGGGATTTCTTTATTATCTGTTGCTCATAGACCTGCTTTATGGCATTTCCATAATTTCTTATTAAAATTTGATGGTAAAGGAGGATATTTCTTTGGAGAATTAAATGCTGAAAAGAGATTAAAGATTGAAGAAGAAAGATTACAATTAGAAAAAAGTTTAAGAGATGTTTCTAATTTAAGAGAAAGATTAACTGAATTAAAGAGAGTTTCTAAGAGTCAACATATTAAATATGAAAATTCCCATAAGAATTTAAAGGAGTATGGTATTGAACAAGAGAAGAAACTTAAGGAGGAAAAGGAAAATAAATAGATATGAAAATAGCGAATATAAATTAAGCGAGTCGCAGGTTTTTGCAACCATTACAATGTTTAAACAAGGTCACCCAATTTCTAATAATCCATTATTAACCTTCACTGAAAGACCTAAAAAGGTTGAATTATTTGAAGATGATATAGGTCCAATGAGTCATGATAAAACTTATTTTACTTCAAGTCCTTGTAAAGAAAAACAAAAAAGAATTAGTCCATTAATTGAACCTCCACAAACAGATGAGGTTGAAGAATATTTACAAGAACATGGTATTCAACCACCTGATTTAAATACCATCTTTCGTCATAAAGGATTACAAGATTTAAAGAGTAATGTTGAAGAATTAATTGATTTTTTACCAAATGGTCCAAATGAAGATTTGAATAGATTTTGTTATGGAAATTTTGCAAATGCTTTTGAAGATGTTTACAATGAATATATAGCAGACGCATTTAGTATTAAAAATCGTCTTGAAGCTCTTGATAAGGTATGTAAGAAGTATTAAACATGGAATTTACTAACAATAAAGGAGAGATTACAAGTACTTTGTGAGGGAGCTGACATCGACAATGTGTATACTACTGCACTTCAACAAAATTTTGGTTTGAAGGTTAGGAGAAGTCATTCAAATTATGCAAAGGTTACAGAAAAATTGAACATATCAACAGAAGGAATGAGTGTAGCAGTTCGTGAAATCGGTGACTTATTTGAGAAGAGTATTAGGAGAAGTAAGTGATGAGTAACTCAACTATATCCACCACAACAATGGTGGACAACAGTGTCGAGTCCAGAGTGGGTAAGTAGGTATAGTGGTACATGAAGGGTAGATAAGTAATTAGAGTAGTTAGGTAAGTAGGTAATATATTTCTCTCGCGATGAGACTATCAACTCTTTTATCTCTTCCTATGCAAATGTTCAGATACCATACCCGATATTTAACCAATAGATTGTATCCATCCCTATTAAGATTCAACTCCACAACCACATTACCACCATATCTTCTTGTTTCGTCTATAGGAAATCCAGAACCAGACTACTCAAAGACTAGACATAATGTAGGTCATTTTGTTCTAGATACACTTATAGATGATCATTGGTCCCACTTTAAACAATTCCAAAAACATAGAAATATAGTCCGTGGATCATATAGTGTTTCTGATACAGAAGAATTACTGAATATATTTTTATTCAAATCCAATGAAACTTTCATGAATCTTCAAGGAGAACCTATTCAAACCAATTGGATGAATTTACAAAAAGTTCAAGGGAAAAAGTATCTGCCAGCGTTGATTGTAATTCATGATGAGATCCAACTACCATTAGGAAAGGTCCAAGTAAGAGTTCAGGGAACTAGTGCAAGAGGACATAATGGATTAAGATCAATAGATAAATTAGTAGGGAAAAAGTATACAAAGATAGCTATTGGAATAGGTAAACCACCAAATAAATATGTATCAGATTATGTATTATCTAATTTCAAGAGACCAGAAATTGATACTTTAAGGTTAGATGTAATACCACAGGTGAGAGAGATATTAGAAGAGATGGCTAAGGGTAAGTATATAAACGAGACCAGGCGTGAAGAATAGGAGGGATAGAAGGATTGTGTAAATAGTTAGATAATAGACAGTTATAACCATTAGTTAGATGCCCGTAATCAGCCCTCTATTTGTCCTCGTCCCTGACGCACTCACGATAAGATCATGGAATACACAATCAGTGTGGTAGCTGAGAGATCAGTAGTAAGAGAATCACTCAAAGGTATGTACTCCCCAACCAGCCAATTCACTACTAACCCCCAGGAATAATATGGACGATCTTTTTCCATAGATTATTTGGTCCTATAACGCCTATAACTAATGAATTCTTTGATATCACATATCCTATGACAAATGATTTACCAGATCTAGATTCAAATATTGACGAAAGAATCAATGACCTTATAAAACAAGACCTCACATTCGAATTCAATGAAACGGAATCAAAATATGGCCAAATAAATATCAGATTCTACGATAGGAAAACAAGATCTAAAAAGAAAATGGGATGGTTTGGTCAAGGTAAAAATGGAGAAGAAGAAGATGATAAATTATGGGAATCATGGATTATACATATTAAATGCTTACCAGTAAATAAAGAGAAGAACGAAGATTTAACAATGTCTATTTCAAGTTTTGAATCTAGTCTACTTAAAATTATAGAAATATCAGATCTACATAAAAATCATATCCCACCAATAACGTCACTTGACAGTTGTCCATTCCCATACACAATTGATTTAAACCATGATAAACAAGAATCATGGGGTAGTTATATAAAGAAGAATTTAATAGATGGATTATAAATTAGCACTATATAATCCTTCATCACCTCTAACTAATATACATTCATCTTCATAAACAACTTTTTCAAATAATCCAATTTCTTGAGCTACCTCTAATACTTCTTTATCATAACTACCTGGTTGAAACCATAATCCCTTGATCACATCTTTATATCCATTAATTGAGGAAATACTTTTAAGGGTTGATGATGTGATAGATGGTGGTGTTAAAAATGATATACTTAACCCATCTACATTACTAAGTTTATGTGATGATATATCAGTTTGACTTTGAATCCCCCCAATGATTTCATTTATTGAACTTATAACTGGTTGATCTAAGATTTCTTTAGATTTAGGATTAACTGGAATAACTGGCAATTTATGATTCACGTACCAATTTGTAATTTTGTATCCAAATTTGCTACTATCATTAGATGCTCCACTAACTGCATAGATCCTATTGGATCCAAAAAATTGTTTAATCTTTGGTTTCATTGACATAGTCTTAGCCTGTGAAATATGGGGATCGCAATTTCGCAAATCCACACTTCATCGACTATGGCAAGGGAAAAACGTACAAAACCTTGTTCAAATTGTAAAAGATCAAAGGTGAAATGTATTTATTCAGAGGTACTACCGTGTGAAAGGTGTATAAAGATCTCACAAACTGCAACATGTACATTCACTCCAAAATTACCAAATTTGAGATTACCAGTAATTAATGCTGAGCCTAACGTTTATCTGAAACCAGATATGGTTTTACCGCCATTAAATCCACTTGATAAGAGGATACTGACCCAAGGAATACGTCCTCAAGGTACCCAGGGGATATCTATGCCTATAAACTTTAATTCAACTCACCCCAATGGGTATAAGTCCGAGATCCGAACTCCTTCTCCTCTGAATTCTCCACCACACCACGGATCGACCCAAAATCAGACAAATATTCATAACCAAACTCATGTCACCGGACAGCTACCACCGGGACAACTACCAAGCATACCGTCGCATATAACCCCCATCAATAATAACCATATTGCTAGTCTCAGACAAGGAGCTGGGACCCCACCCCTTGCAGGAACCCTCCCTGGATCTTCTGACATGATGTGGAAATCCCAAATGGAAGATAAAATCAACGGATTTGACAATAAACTTAATGATCTTGTTGATGTGTTGAGAAGTAACCAGCGAATACTTATCCAACAACAAGAACAAATGCATCAAAACCAACAGGAAATCGATAAACGAGAACGTAGAAAAATCGAACAAATAGCTTCGGACGTACCCAAAAAGCGTAAGATAAGTGAAATTTCTGATGATTTCAGAAATGATGTTTTAACACTCTCAGAAGCTAAAGAGCTCTTTCATTTCTTTGATACGAATATAACGCCTCAATTATTTGGATTTGAAATTGCAAAATTCTCTGTAGAGTCTATGTGGGAAAAGTCACCTATTTTAATATGTGCCATTTGTACTATATCATCTATGCATCATCCTGACCTCTCAGACAAGTATCAAGATCTCTCTAAGCATTTACGTAAACTATGTGGAAACTTGGTCTTTGAAGGAAGGCCGACAACAGAAATTGATGGGTTCAATACCATTTTAGCATTAATCTTTTGTAGTTTCTGGTTATCTGACTCACAAATGTTTACAGGTTTAGCACTTCAAATTGCCAAAGAAATAGGATTAGATAGACCAAATGAATCTTCCAGTTCTCTTAAATCAAAGGACAGATTGAAGTTGTGGTATTTATTATATGTTCTTGATGGTCAACAAAGTTTAACATATAATAGACAACCATTAGTTAACTCTGAAGAATTTAGTCTTAAAAATAGTAAGAATCTTCTTTTGAAAAATGATAAAACAATCGAAGACACATCACAAAAATTACTTACAGATCAAGACCAACAAGTTGCTAACCCTAAATTTACAGATTTAAGATTGGTTTCACAAGTTGAATATAATCAAGCACTTAATGAAGCATTTACAGGTAATGCATGGGATTTACTTGCACCTTCATCGTTAGGTATACCGTCTAAAAGTAATTTAGAATTAGATAAATGGATGGTTTCATGGACGGTTTTATTATCACCAATGAATAATGGAGCTGTTTGGTCATCAAAATCAACTTTAGTTTATTATAATTTTGCAAAAATGCATATAAATTCTCATGCTGTACGACAATTACGTACAGATAATTCTAAAGAATTCCCAAAATTACAACAATTAAGATCAACTCAAAAACCTGAAGGTTTGAAGACTGAACCAAAAGAAGAAAAAGATTGGGAAGAAGATTCTTCAGATGATGAAGAAGAGTTTGTTACTAATGAATTAGTGACTAGAGATGATAATTTAATCAGTGCAGATATTGCATTCAATGCAGCTCAAACAGTATTAAATTTAGTACTTAATGATAAAGATATTAAAAATAATTTAAAGTATGTACCAGTTCATGTTCATATTATGCTTTATTATGCAGCATTATTATTACTCGAAGATAAACCAGTTCAAGAAGATAGTATACTTAAAAGTCTTCAGAAATCCATAATCAATTTAAGAACTGTTAGTTTATTAAGAAGCCAAATACTTGAGAATTTCCCTGTTGATAAAAACTTTGGGAACAGATTAATAAGTGGGATTGAAAATATCATAGAAGAAAAGACTATTAGATTAAAACTGAGTATTAATGATAGTGACATAGATCAAGATTCTAAAGGAAAATTATCAATTCAATTATCTTCTATAACATCAAATAACGATAAGGTTGAATTATTTGAGGAGAAAGCTCAACCAGTATATGCATGGCCAGGATCGAATCATGGTCACCCTTCACAGATATAGTTCTTGTATATAGTCAATGTATTATAATGGCTGCGAAAAATAAATATTTGAGATTGTACAAATACATGAACTTCAAAAAGCTTAGTTTTGAAGATGCAAGAAAGGGGTTAGAGAGTATGAAGAATGTTACTTGGAGTGATATAAGAAGAATGCCACAAACCTTCAAAAGAAATATCAGTATTGGTGCATATACATTTGATGAAGATTTTGATGCATTACATAGAACTCTTGGTGTGGTTGAAGCAAGAATTAATACATTAGAAAGATATAGCAGAGAATCTACAGAACAGATGAAAATATGTGTTGAATTATCTATCCAAGCAGGTGAAAGTACAAGAGATCTTTTGAACCCATTTAATGATTTCGATGAAGATACTCGTGAAGAATTAAAGAATATGAATTTTGATATATTAACTCAATCGATGAGTGATGAAATGGCAATGAATTTTGCAAATGCTTGTACTTCATGGAAGAATGTTGAATTATATAAAGAACAAGCCCATCTCCTTAAAGAAACTTTAATTAATAATTTTAGTGTCACAAATAATATTAGTGACAAGTGTAAGGAATGTTTAAACATAATTGATAATATTAAATTCAAAGTCAAAAAGAGAAACCATGCATTAGATGATTATGATGCTTTAGCCTATCATACATCAGTATTAGAAAATAAACAAAAAGATGGAACTATTGGTACTAAGGAATCTCAACAATTATTCAATAACCTTAGAAAACTCGAAACATATAAAGAAAGATATGAGTTACTTAATGATGAACTCAAATATGAATTACCAATTTTTTTCAATCTTATTGATCAGTTTTTATTACCAATCACACATTTAATGTATTTCAACCAATTAAGTATGTCATACCTTGTTACAATTCATTTTAATAAACCAGAGGTTGGTGGTGATTCCAATGAAGAGATTCATCAATCAGTTATGCCACAAGTTGAAAGAGCTGCTGAATGTCTTGATAGTTTATATCTTGTAAGATTATATAGGGGAGCAGTAGGATAGAGATAAAAAAAATACATCTTTCATATCATTATTCGTCATCTACATACTTAACTAAACTCTTTTCATACTTCTTTACACACAGTACTGAACAAAATTCTCTTTTAAAAGGAATGTCCTTATTCTGTAAAAAATCCCACCATTCAATCACTTCAGCTGCTGGATCCGTTATAAGATTTGGACATTCAGAACACACTTCTTGAAAATTACCTTGAGAAATTGCATGCTTTATTAAACTATGGTAAAGTTTTGGAGTGCTTTTCTTCCAAATTTTTGTTTCTTGATATGATACATCATATTTTGCAATTTGTGATAAACAAATTCCTTTAAGACTTTGAACACAATTATCTTGAGATTTGAAGTACTTAATTTGACTCACAAATTTTCTATTTTTAACTGTCCCTGAATTAAAAGATGGTTTCATTGGGATTGCATCTTCTGGAATCTTTAAAAAAGGATTTGGTCCAGCTCTGAAAGTTGTTAAAGATGGAAGATCTAATATCTGCCAGGGTAAGAATTTCAATCTGTTTGTACCAATTGATAAATCAGTAAGGTTTATCATCATTTTAATTAAAGCAGGGAACTTTTCAATTTTATTTTGTCTTAAAGCTAAAACGTTAAGTTTTGAAAATTTGAAAAGTGCAGGACTTAAAACTCTAATGTTATTATTACTCAAGTATAATTGGTAGATGATTTGAGTATGATCACCGAAAACCACCAAGTTATTTAAATCTTTAATTTCATGAGGTACTTCAGTCAACCCCATTCCATCTAAATCAATACTTGTTTTCATGTCTTCGAATGCTTCAATTACAATTTGTCTTGCACGTTCATTGATAGAGATTTGTCTCTCATTCCTATACTCTACATTAGTTGTAATATCTCTATCAGTTGAAGGACATTGATTTTCTGCTGGTATAAATCTATTAAATTTATCAATACCAAAATCGGTTTCACTATCTAAATTTACCCATTTTTTTGAAGGTGAAGAGTTTTGTGGTTCACTATTCAACCTTTGGCTTGGAGATAAGGCACCACTATGTAAATCAAATTCTGAGCTTATAAGATCAATTGGGGGACTACTTGGAGGAATATTAAATTTTGCATAATTCTCATCCTCAATATAATCTGTTGAAGTCGTATCAATCATGGTTGGTTCATCACTATATATATCATCTACATCTCTTCTTTTGATATCATCTTTTTCATTGAAACTCTCTCCCATTCTACGTTTTAAACTGGGTGCAATTTTTAAAGTGGGTTTTGTAAAAGATGAAGTTACCGAAGAGTCTGGGGTTCTAGTATGATACATACTACCAGCATTAGCATCGATGACAGCTCTTGGTCTGGGGGTTGTATCTAAATGGACTTCATGCAGTAGGTTAGACGTAGACCTACTGAATGCAAATGGTAGAAGTGGATTATCTTTTTCCATTATTCATCGGGGTTAAATCGGCAACGCGTTGGCTGCGAAAGAGTAAAAATACTATTTTACATTTATTATTATACACGTCAAATTCTATTTGACTTTTCTATCTAAATCTATTCTTTACTGTTAACTTTTCTAAATCCGTAGACTTATAATAATGCTTTGCATGTTCTTCGAGCCATTCAGGTTCTATCAACATACAATTCCTCATATACTCTTTACTCGTAAGAACCAACTCGTGATAAAGTAAAAGCTTTGGTGGTGGCTTCATAGGGAAAACACTAGAGGATGGGTGAATATATACTGGCATGTTAGTCTTCAAGGTCCTATATGAATCACCCATACTTGATAATTTTACAACATGCGGGAAAAATCCTCCAACAATTGATTTCAATACACAAACTCTGGTTTCATCTTCTGTCATTGATTTAGCCTGTTCACTCTCTAATGTAATTCCAACTTTTTTACACAAGGATTCCAATTGATCCCGTACATCTTTCACACGCTTCAAACTTTTGTATTGTAAAAAATTATCTTGACACCATAAACTTGAAAATTCAGTCTCTTTCCAATGATTCCAAATATTCAATAAAGTCAAATGATCACCAGAAGTATCGAAAAAGAATTCCTTCTTTTTGTCCGCCTCATCTTTTTTATCTTTAGGTCTATAAAAAAGATTTGAACTTTCTCCTAATAATGCAATTAATGAAATCACTTGTTCATAAACTCCATATTTTGCACTTACAAGTAAAGATTTTGCAAACATTGGATGAATTGGGAAATCTGCCATTTTTCTACCAGTTTTAGTTAATTCACCTTTTGAATTAAGGGCACCTATCGAATATAAAAGTTCTAAACATTTTATTAAAGTTTCAGAACTTGGTGGATCCATAAAATCAAAATTAATTAGATCTGTTATACCTAAAGAAAGTAATAATAGGACAGTTGATATTAAGTTACCACGAAGAATTTCTGGCGTTGGGTTAGTTAGTAATTCATTATTAAATGACCATTTAGTATATAATCTAAAACATTCCCCAGGTCCAATTCTACCAGCTCTACCAGCTCTTTGATCTGCAGATGCTTTTGAACATGGTACTACAACTAAACTATCCATACCTGTTGATGGGTTATAAACATTTTCTTTGACATATCCTGAATCAATAACATATTTGATTCCATCAATTGTAATTGATGTTTCTGCAATATTTGTTGCAAGAACGACTTTCCTACAATTTGGTGGTGTTGGTTCAAAGATTTTTTTTTGAAGGTCATAAGGTAAATTGGCATAGATTGGACAAATCATTAATTCGTTATTTGATAGTTTTTCTGATGCTTCTATCAAGCTTTCTTGCATGGTTTCAATTTCTTCTTGACCTGTTAGAAACACAAGGATATCACCTTTTGGTTTCTTTGAATGAATTAAGAAAATGGTATTTATAGCTGCTTGAATATAATTGGCTTCAGGTTGTTGAGTATAATGGATATTAACTGGAAATCTTCTGCCAGGAACTTTAAAGATTGGTGCACCTTCAAAAAAATCAGAGAACTTTTGGGCGTTAATGGTAGCTGAAGCTACGATGATTTTTAAATCGGTTCTTTCTTTAGAAATATCCTTTAAAAGACTCAAAAGGATCTCTGTTGAAATTGTTCTTTCATGTGCTTCATCAATTATTAATGCAGAGTATGATGATAATAGTGGATCACCTAGAAATTCCCTTAAAAGTATACCATCAGTTAGATACTTTACCACGGTCTTATCACTCCAATTATCTTCAAATCTAATACTATATCCAACTTCTTCACCAAGGTTTACTTGCATCTCTTCTGCAACTCTTGTGGCAACAGATGTGGCCGCAACTCTTCTTGGTTGTGTACATCCTACTGTGAGCTTTTTACCGTCTTTTTCACAATAACCAGACTCGTATAAATACTGTGGAAGTTGGGTGGTTTTACCTGAACCTGTTTCTCCCACAACCACAATAATTTGATTATTATCAAGTAGTTCAAGAAATTGTGATCTGTATTGATAAACAGGAAGTGATTTTCTCACCGAGTCAATAGAGGAGGATTTGGCTTTATTTTGTTCTGGTTCCGGTTCTGGTTCTTTCTGCATATTGTCCTTTTTATCCTCTTCAAACTGTACGAATTGTGATTCATCAAAAACATATTCGTATTCTCCTTGATCCTTCACAACGATCTCATCATTGACGGTTTCTACAATACCCTTTGCTCTTCTTAACTGTTCTGTTTCCCATTGACTTTCGTATTTATTTTTCTTTTCTTTAGGGAAGACCTTTGCATTCAATACTTCATATTTTCTTTTATTATCCAATTTACCTGATTGGGTTAAATAATCTTCAGGGAGTTCATACTCCTGTGTATCTGATCCCAGGGTAAGGATATTGTATAAATTGGATTTATATTGGAAATCTTGGAATTCTTTTTTACTGAGATTAGATCTTTGTTTATACGCTTCGATTTGTTGTTGGAGATCTTCTAGTTTCTTTTGTTCCCTTTCATGAAGATACTTTTGTCTAGAAAGATGCCTAGCAGATGAGTAATTGAGATCCTTGGGAGAGTCTTTGGGGGTAGGTTTGTCTAAGCTAGCTACTGGTGTAGGGTCTTGTTTAGGCTCTGAGATAGGCTGTGGGACTGGTGATTCCTGTTTAGTCTCTGACACAGGCTCTGTGACCGGTGACTCTTCTCTCTCCTCTTCCCAATCAATTCTTTGTCGTCTATGTCCTTTTCCCGTTATCTTACCATCCATTGCGATGAGATTAGAGTGTATACTTCATCTCATCGCGACTGATGCCTAATACCCCCATGTCACCTACTACCCCCCATGACAGTTCTAGTTCCAGTGCTAAGTCACTCTTGAAACATCTGGAAAGAAGAAGTCTGGTAGAAAGCCTTCAACCTGCTAAAGCTAAATATATCCCACCATGGACAGAACCTTATATTATTGGAATTGCAGGTAATAGTGGTAGTGGGAAGACATCCATCTCTCAACAAATTATTAAAGAACTTAATCAGCCATGGACAGTTTTACTTTCTTTTGATAATTTCTATAGACCACTTGAACCAGAACAAAAGAAAAAAGCATTTAATAATGAATGGGATTTTGATACCCCAAATTCACTTGATTTAGATGCAGTTTATGAAACAGTTTCAAAATTGAAAAAAGGAGAAAAAGCACAAATTCCTGTTTATTCATTTGAACATCACGATCGTACAGAAAAGACAATTACAATTTATGGTACAAATGTTATTATTATTGAAGGACTTTATGCTTTATATGATAAAAGACTTTTAGATTTAATGGATATTAAAATTTATGTTGATACCGATTTAGATGTTTGTTTAGCAAGAAGATTAACTAGGGATATTCTTTATAGAGGTAGAGATCTTAATGGAGCTATGAAACAATGGGAAACTTTTGTTAAACCAAATGCTGTTAGATATCTTAATCCAACCATGAATAATGCTGATTTAGTTATTCCAAGAGGTTTAGATAATGTCATTGCAATTGATATGATGATTGGTCATATCAAGAAACAATTAGGTATCAAATCAATGAATCATATTAAGCATTTAAAAGAATTAGGAACATCAACAGAATTTGATATTAAGAAATTCCCAAATATTAAAGTTTTACCAAATAATAATCAAACCAAAGGAATTAATTCAATTCTCTTATCAAAAGATACAAGGAGAACTGATTTTATCTTTTATTTTGATAGAATAGCTACTCTCATTATTGAGAGAGCAATGGATCAATTTGATAATTATAAACAATTTGATCTTTCTACAGGTATAACCAATATTAAAGGATTAAAACAGAATGATGATGTTATAGCAGTAACAATTATAAGATCAGGAGATTGTTTTGTTAATTCAGTTAAAAAGGCATTTCTTGATATTCCAATTGGTAAACTTTTGATTCAATCTGATTCATTAACTGGTGAACCTCAATTACACGCTGAAAGATTACCAAGAGGATTGTCAACATTACCAAATAAAAAGATTTTATTATTTGATACTCAAGTAATTAGTGGGGCTGCTGCAATTATGGCAATTCAAGTATTATTAGATCATAATGTTAAAGAATCTGATATTATCTTTTGTAGTTATTTATGTACAGAAATTGGTACAAGAAGAATTTCAAAAGTTTTCCCTGATGTTAAATTGGTTATCGGTAAGTTGAGTTCATTAGGTGATTCAGATCTTTTCCCTGAATACAATCCAGAGAAATTCCTTGATAGTAATTGGCAATTTAGAAATAGATTTATAGATTCATTGTACTTTGGTGCACAATAGAGTCAGCCTGAAGCGTTCGTCATACATAGTCATTAATACATACACAACTATACATTCTAGATTCATATTCGTATCTGCTCAGTAGATTCTGGTGTCTTCTGCCTGGTGTCTCTCCTCTGTCCTGTCTGATATCTCTCCTCTCCTCTGGCATACTCACTCCTTATCACCCTCCCCAATCGGTTTTGGTGACTCAAACTTTAATGCAACTGAATTCCTTCTATGATGATGTGCCCCAAAATAATCTTTCTTCTCTTCTATTGGAGAAATTGGTACTTTGGGATCAGTACTATCTAAATCACAAATTGAATACCTTCTATCAGGTTTTTTGGTTTTAAATTCTGGAATCAGTTCAGTGGGTTTAACTAAAAATGCTGATAATGGACATGATCTTGGGGTAGATCCTGATTTATGTGAGATCTTCTTATCAGGATCAGGTTCATAAGAATCTTTGGCTGATTGAATGTCTGGGGTTTTAGGGTGTTCTATTGCAAGTTTAAATGACATATTGTTGATGTATCAAAGAAAGTTGTGTGATCTAAGACGTTATTAATGGGTTGCTTGAATGATTTATTATCAGCTCATCAGGGTGCACACGACTAGTCCCTATGACGTAGACACGAAAGGGGTAATCACGTGCAAGTCTAGTGATACACACGTGATGGATCAATAAAGCAATAAAGGTATTATGGTAGATACCATGGAATAGTGTAAGCAGCTCTTTTGGTTATCGTTTTGTGAAAACAGCCTTATCATGATCCCCTTTCTCAAACGTCTCTTTCTCATTGCTGCAAATTTTTTGTTATCTCACCAAATTTCATACATCACCAAATTTCTGACATCCCTAATACCTACAACTCCTGAATAATTTTCAAAAATTATTTCAATATTTCGGGGAAGCCAATGTCGTCCTTTTAACACGTGCAATCACAGTACCGTGGTTGTTATACAATTAGGCTATTAAATCTAAGACATACTTCGAAGCATGGAGTAGGAACATTGATACAAGTTTGGTTTTATTTTCGCCCGAAAACAATAATGCTTGGCCAAAGCATACAAAGCCTATGTCTCATTACGGACTCTTATCATAGAGGCTCATCATAAAGGCTCATCACGCAATCTCATCACCTTGACTCATCTGTCTTGTACCTTAGTCATCGCACGTTACGGGGACTTTCCGGCCCGCTCATTAACTACATTCTCTAGCTGAAATTTATACACCTAGATACTACATTTCACATACTCTAGATAACAACCCACCCCTTAAATTTACATTATGTGCATACCAATGAGATTCTTATAACTGCACAGGTGAAATTGATGAGCGTATAAAGGGATAAAACCGTGCAGGACCTTTAAGGTACTTGAGTATACACACTACATATATAGATTTTGCCTAGTTATTGTTGTATAAGCGCATTGTTTCGATAATAAAACGGTCTAGAATTCAATAAATTACTCCTGAATATAGGCTTTTTGATAGTGCCGAGGTACATGTGGAAAAATAAATTGATCCGACCGGTTTTAATAGTATATAGTTAATAAAGTGAGGTAATTAATATTCTAAGGGTACAAATCATTTGGTTTACACATGTAAAGAGCAACCATAACAAACACAACTTACAAATAAAACATGCAAACATTTAGACGAAGACTTAGTTTCGGTTCGAGTGGTTGGTCAATGCTCTTAATAAAACGGTGTATTGTTAGGCCTATTGTTTAATTAAAGCTTAAAATGGAAAGTGATATGAGCCCATGTGAACTTATCAATCCTGAAAAGGCTGTTAATTAGGTTAAGCTTTGGAAGAATTATGAATGAATTTGTAGATTCAACTAATGTAATCGAAGTGGATGTACGGATATAGTACATATGAAGAAATAGAAATTTGAAGAATGAATGTGAAACTTGTTGCATGATATGCAAATCAGTATGCATATCATTGTGTTTCAGAACGATGTCAAGAACAATAGACGTAATCAAAATCCGAATGAAACGGATAATATTTCCTAATTGAAAAAAAAGACATAATGTTTCTAGAAACACGGAAATCTTTATTACAAGAGATATTTTATAGACAATCTAATATAAACAAAAGAAGAAACCTTGTAACTGTAAACAGAGTATAAGATATTTCTTCGCTTATAACACCCAGTACAAAACAGTGGCTTACAGACTTAAGGCGGGAATATTAATTCGTCCGTCAAAATGTATAGGTTCGCAGCCCCGGTCTAATTTGCAGCTAAGCTGCTTATCTGATATAATAATCCTTCACAATAACCCGACTAACTTTTGAGCAATTAACAATGGGCAGGATATTAGTAAAAAAGTACCGATCCACCAGGTTCAAAACTATATTAATTTCTATTTTTTTTTATGAAATTTTATAAAGTATTTAAGTAGTTGATAAATTCCTTAAATTAATTAACAAATTCAAATGAACGCTTACTTATTATTATCTTTATTCACTGTTACATCTGCTTTCATAATCCCAGTAAACTGGAATGATACTAAACCAACACCACCACCATTTCCAGAATTTGAAAAAAGATATTGGAATACTACAAAAAGAGCTGATTAATGAATCAATATAGAGATTTTTAAAATGTATATTTTTTTGGTTTAGACTTACAAACAAGGTTGCAACTGGTTTAAAGGTTTTTTTGGTTGCTGTGTTATAGATTTCATTTCTTTCGAATCACTAGATGATAAATATAAATTAAAATTAAAAAAAATGTAGTATTTGCGCCGATGCCCCTCTTCAGATTGGTCCATTCAGATTTTTAGACTGGGTGTGTCTCTCTTACAAGTTCCATGTGGTGTACCAGAGCCCTGAAGACGTTGACATAATTCTTATCTTTGCGTGTCTGGTTCAAGTATATATACTTTGCATGTATATAGCGAACGTGTATTTACAATAATTTTAACCTTAAATAGATGGCAATGAAAAGAAATCATACAAGTAAGAGTTATAATAGACAAAACTAATAGATCAAGATGTAGATGGGTATTATTTAGGAGATTAAAGTCCGATATCGCATCTACATCGCACACCTCGCAGAAAAGTTGCAACAATTCACACGATGTTAAGGACAATTATCCCAAAGACCAGTTTAAAGACTGGGATTGTTAGAGTTAGGTATTCTAGTTTTATTCCTGCTAAACCTCTTAGTGCCAATGACTTGAATCAGCTGACATTAGATGCTAAGTATGCCGTTAGAGGTAAAATTCCAATCAGAGCAGATGAAATAAGAAATCATATTGAAACTAATCCAAATAGTCATGGATTACCTTATGATAGAATCATCAATGCCAATATTGGTAACCCTCAACAATTAGATCAAAAGCCTTTGACTTGGTATAGACAAGTATTATCATTATTACAATATCCTCATATTTTAGATAAAGTTGAAGATGATATAATTCATCAATTATTTCCAAAAGATGTAATTAAAAGAGCTCAAACAATTCTTAAGTCAACAGGCTCTGTTGGGGCTTATAGTCATTCACAAGGTGATTCATATGTTCGTAAATCAGTTGCAGAATTTATTTCTAATAGAGATGGATATCCAGCAGATCCACAAAATATCTTTTTAACCGGAGGTGCTTCAAGTGCTGTTTCTTATTTATTACAAATCTTATCCACTGATAAGAACTCTGGATTTTTAATTCCAATCCCACAATATCCTTTATATACTGCTACCATTGCATTAAATAGTGCTGTACCAGTAGGATATTATTTAGATGAGTCTAATAATTGGTCAACTAATCCAACTCAAATTAGACAATTGATTAAGGAAAACAAAGAAAAAGGTGTTGATTTGAAATGTCTTGTAGTCATTAATCCTGGTAATCCAACCGGTGCTATCTTATCTAAAAATGATATTAAAGAGATCATTGATATTGCTGCAGAACATGGTCTTGTTTTAATTGCAGATGAAGTTTATCAAGAGAATGTCTTTGAAGGTGAGTTCATTTCAATGAAAAAAGTTTTATGTGAACTTGTTGAAGAAAATCCTCAACTCTACTCCAACGTTCAATTAGCTTCATTACACTCTACATCTAAAGGTGTTAGTGGAGAATGTGGTCAAAGAGGTGGATATATGGAATTAACTGGATTCACTCAAGAAGTTAAGGAAGTTGTTTTCAAGTTAGCTTCAATTAATTTATGTTCTGTTGTCTCAGGTCAAGCATTAATGGAATTAGTTATTAATCCACCAAAACAAGGTGATGAATCTTATGAAGTATATCATAAAGAGACTAGTGGAATCCACAATGACCTTAAACAAAGGGCTTCAAAATTATATGATGCTTTTGTAAAGATGGAAGATGTTAGTTGTAATGAACCAATGGGAGCAATGTACTTATTCCCAAGATTAAATTTTACTGGTGAATCTTATGGTAAGTTATTTGAACAAGCTGATAAACTTGGTGTTGTTGCTGATGAATTGTATTGTATTGAATTATTAGAAAGCACTGGTATTTGTTGTGTACCAGGATCAGGATTTGGCCAAGTTCCTGATACTTATCATTTACGTACCACCTTTTTAGCACCAGGTGAAAAATGGATTCAAGATTGGGAGAAGTTCCATAAATCGTTTGTAGAAAAGTATAAGAATTAGAATATAAGAGAAGAAGGGAAGGTGTGTGGGGGCAGAGGTGTAGTGACAGAGGAGTAGGGTGTAGTGACAGAGGAGTAGGGTGTAGTGACAGAGGAGTAGGGTGTAGTGACAGAGATAGTGACAGAGATAGTGACAGAGGTGTAGAGGACGTGCAATGCCTTTCTTCATTCTGTCATCCATTCACTACATACTATTGAACCTTCTTTTCAACACTAACTGGCCCATTAAATACTCCCAACATACAACTCAAACTAATACATAACCATGCTGGAAACCATCCCAACATCACTATAAACCATGTCCAACATTGAAGTGTATCCCAACTTGTCAATAACCCCTTCATTAAATTCATTGTTCCATTTGAATAACCAAAATTATCTAAATACAATTCACCAATTATAAAAATTATAAAAAATGGATTTGATACAAATAAACTTAAAGCCAATTTGATTTTTGGTTTATTAAATTCAATAGCTTCAAAAACTGGATTTTTGGAAATTGGTGACAATTTTGATTGGAATTCTTTATATTCAATTGCACTAACTAATTGTTGTACAAACATTAAAGGTAATCCAATAATACCAATACATAAAGCTAAAGAGAAATTAAGAATCAATAAGGCAGTAATGATTAATGCTAAAAAGAATAAAGAGAATGAAATCATCAGATAAGCTAATTTTGAAGAGATTCTAAATTTGAAAAAGTTTCTATAGAATGGGGAAAGTGATAAGATGGTGACAAATCCTGTAAAAGATAAAAGAATAAGGTTTATTAAGGTTGCTTCATCTTGTTGATTATTTGTTACCTTTAAAAGATAAGGTAATGTGAGAGATAAAGTAAGACAGAAGATTTGAATCACCACAAAGAAATTCAATACTCCTGAAATATTGGAGAGGAATTGAGAGATGGAATTACCACTACTTAATATACAACTTAAAGCAGAAAGTGCATATCCAACAGCTACAAACACAGCAGATGGTAAATATGTACCAATAGATACGAATAACCTTGGAGTCATTAATAAATAAAAGAAGAAAGATTGATGGAATTTCTCTAATAAATTATTAACTGATCTGAAAGTTTCATCAATAACTCTACCAATTTGAGTGATATCATTATGACCCTTTTCCCCTATGACTCTAATGGTAAAAGCTTGAATTTGCCAACCTGAAAAACATTCACAACCTTTAGTTGGTGATATAATACCTGCTAAACTTAAACTACCAATACCTTTCAAGAGGTTTTTCAATCTACTATAATAATCATTTCTTGTAAGTTGATCACCTGGAGTTTGTTGAATAGAAACGTGAATATTTTCATGATAAGAGACTTGATTGGCAGTATTCAAAAGATCTAAATTTGGTAATTGACCATTTAATCCTTCATAAAACATTTCATAATAATCGAAATTATCTGAATCACTTGCAAATTCAAGTACAATAGCCGCCTCGATACTACCAGCAGTATTATCCAAGGATGTATGGTACGCTTCTACCCAAGATCTAAGTGATTTATGACTATCTTGAGAAAACACTAAAATGATATTTTTTGACCAAATAGACATACGAATAAAGTATCTTGCTAATGCTAAGGAAAGTGAAGCTCCTCCGATATTATACTTGTCATCAGATGTTTTCCATGGAACTGCCAACACCATAGCTTCAGTATCATCACCTCTTGCAGCATGTAAAATCCCATATAAATTAGTTGATTCAGACGTGTTAAAATAAGAAGTCTTGAATCCGATCTCATTCAACCATTCAGCCACTATTTCATTCTGTTGTTCAAGGCTTGAATCTGAATACTTTTTAAGTTCGTTTCTATACCCTCTAACAATATTCCATTCACTCTCTCTGAAATAAGAAGTTACTTGACCTGGCATTAAGGCATTTTCTGAGATATAAGTACGTCTATAATTACCGTCCATTGGAAGAATTAAAAGCCATACTAAACTACCTAAGGATACAAGAACTGATAATAGTGGAAGGATCTTTGTTACTTTCGGCACTAGTTCATGTTTATGGACTAATCTTAGAATAGTTTCTGCTAAAGCCATCGTTGAAAATCGCGAGATTCTTGATGTACTATAAAGAGGTTATTAAGAGGATACGACAGTTGCCGGTCGAGGGATATACGTTGACATGTTTGAAACAGTATGCAAAGAAAGAGTTTCTGACTCCATTGAAATATTCATTTAACTATAGTGGTAAACCTGTAGATACAAAAAAGTATACTAATACTATTGGATTATTAGATGAGGTATTGATCTATGAAGATTGGGGGAAATTACCTTTGATCTTGGATTTTATACATAAAGACGTAAAGGGGAAGGAAGAGGATTCAAAGCCAATGAAGAATTTGTACCGATTTGTCAATTATAACTATGATGAATTAAGGCAGTATTACCCTCAGGTTCATTTAATGAAAGAGTTAAATGTTGATAAGAAGTATCATGACAAGTTTGATAAAGAGCTTAAGGATGAGGATCCGGACTTTTCTTTGGTGAAGTTTTATGGTGTGGAAGGGGTAGATACGATTCCCTTGGTCAACAGGGAAAGCTCAGATCCTGCCACATCCATTCCCCAGGTAATCTCTCTGATCACACAGATGTACAACTTTATAAGGAAACACAAACAAATCACCTCATGGAAATTAGGACCAATAGAAGCTGCTTATCCCAGTAATAAATTCGGATCACCTCTACACATAATTCAAAGAGATAAGATCTTAAATAAAAAGATCAATCACGTGAAACAGGTATTACTAAAACTTAAACCGATTTCAAAGAAGTCATTAGATAATATGGAGCTGTTAGATATAAATCCATATTTTTTCAAGTATATGGTACAAAAGAGAAAGACACGTATTGTTAAGAATAAAGGAATAAAAGAGTTTGTACCCAATGAAAAGAATATAAAGAAATTGTATAGGGATTATTTAAAGAGACAATATTATTATGATGAGACTACTGGCGAGTATAAGACTAGTGGAATACAGTTTTATGAGGGATAAAGAAGATCTATAAATATTAACTATACTGTACCAAATACATGGTAATCCTTTTTATTTTCATCTATCACACACCCAAAGCTTCTCTTGTCATTAAGTAATAAGTATTTTGGCGATTCTAATGGCACCTTTCTGGCATCAAGTAAATTCTTTTTATCTTCAAATAATGATTCTATATCATACCTTTGTAAATAGTAGTCGTCATCGATTTTAACCAATAAAATGAGATACTTCTTTAATATACGATAATTTATTACATGACTAAATGTAACTTCATGGAGAGTATTGAGTTGGATATTATTTGTGTTGATTCTATTAACCACAAGATCATTATCTGATACTTTATAGATGACACATAATTGATCTAAAATTTGAACTACCTGTCCACCTATAGTACTAGCTTCTATCTGTTTAGGAGGATTCGATTTGATTATAGAACCAAAGAATATATTGAATTGAGAGAAGACGTTGTCTAGGGATGAAGAGATCTGGTTAAATTGGAAAAGTGTTCCTGAAGGAGTTGAAGGGGCTTTTATAATATCAAGGTCACCTAAATCTAATTCAAAGTACCCAAATAGTTTTGAAGATTGTAAATGAAATTTGAAGTACTCTATCAAGTGGCTATGGTTAAAAGATATAGGAACATTCAAATCCTCGTCATTTTTATCTTTTGTAAGTAGATCTATAATATATTTAACCCATGCTAAGTACTCATTGAATAACTTCTGTTCATTATTACTATCCCAAATGAGTTGGTAGAGAGACTGTAAATATGTTTTCAGATACTCAAGAATCAGATTTATAGATTCACAAGTTATACCGAAATCAATAGATGAGTCAACTTTTTGAAACTCTATTATCCCATTCAACTCATCTACTAAAAGAACAAGTTTCTCTATAAGACTTATTAGAGTTTTAAAGGTTACATTACGTATAGAATCATAAACTGTGTTACCTAATTTCGATAACCTCAAGTATCCTCTCTCACCAAATTGGTTCAACCAATAATCAACTAGAGTTCCAGAAATAAGGTTAGACAAAAGGATCTTATTTAGAGACTCTACAATACAATTGAACTTATCGCCATCTACTTTTAACTCATCATAATAATTCGACAAGTATCTATCAAATACCGTAAAGAACTGGGGTATATCTTTAATCAAGATATTTAATTCCGATTCAAATTCTTTAAGTATCGATTTGATCTTACAAAAGAGGAGTATTATACGGGATAATAAGGGCTTATCGAAATCAATAATCATATTTACAAGAGTGTTATCAGTTACATAGAATTGGTTAAACAAGTCAATGTTATAATTATGATTTGGGACAACGGTTTTTGGGAATGAGATTTTTATAAGACCATTGAAGATAATTGACAACTCGTTCCCAGAAGACACGGTAATATAATCCATTTGTTTGAAGTTTTTAAAATTTTGAATCTCTGGTAAGTTGTCTAGTATATCAACATCAAATAGATGCGAATCATCATTGAAGGATTCAGAGTTCGTAGACCAATTGACGAGATCTATAGGACCAGAGAAGTCGAATTGGTTAACAAGGGACCCATTATTTGTATCGTATATTTTTAATTTTTTATCGGATCCACTGAGGCAGAAATACTTTCCATCAGGACTCCACGCTTGATGTAAGATGATTGATTTATTATTGATCGAGTAGATTCTTTCACCATTGAGTCTGAAGACCCAAAGAGACATCTTGTTCATTGATAGGATGAGTATATCCATTGTGGGACAAAGGTTGAGGACATTACCATCTGGGAAACCTATAATTTTAGATGTTGATATGGGATCGAACATGGTACAAGTGAGGATGAGGATGAGGAAAGACAAAGAGACAAAAGAAGTAGACTGAGGGGGTGTTAATTTTCAACTAAGAAATAGAGAACAGAACATTTACATAACTCCCACATTTGTCGTAGTTCTATCTATTTACATTCTACTTATTCTTAAAATTAATTACAATTCCAGGACCCTTAGTTGAAGATATAACCGTATGTCCAATTAAATTTGGTTTCTTGGTTCCTGGTGGTTGTAAACCATAAATGACATTAGATGCTTCATTAATATTCTCTAAAATTTGTTTATCAGTAAAATCACATCTAGCAATTGGAAAACTTAAATGTCTATCTATTTGTTTAAAAGGCATTGATCCAAAACTATTTGAAATCAATTCTCCCAATTTTGATGGTTCTGCAACATTCCCTCTTCTTGGTATACACATTAATTGTTTTGGACCTAAAATTTTTTGAATTGGGTACAAATTACTGGTGAAATTAGATGTGCAAAATGAATGAGTAAATTGTGATAAGTCGATTTCACCTTTTGATATTTTTTCAACTAATTCAACTCCTCCCATTACATAAGAATTTGGATTAATATTTAAACTTATTGGTTCATCTGTGAATATAAGCATTTTTGATGATATGACAGGATTTGGTAAGTTAAGAAATCCACTTAATGGTTTACTACCCTTTTCTGGTAATACTGTGATCAAGAGACTTAGAGTACTTTTACTTGCTTGTTCTCCAATCTCGGCACTCTTTAAATATTTTAATGCTTTTGGTATATCCATATATAATGGATGTAAATTTGGAGGTTGTTTGTGTTTCTTTTTATCTTGGAGTTGTTTTTGTAATTTTTTCTTTGGGTCTTGTTTACCTGGTGCAAAGGTTATTGGTGAAGAAAAGAATGTCCTTGTTAAGAATGTTGACCTTAAAGGTCTTATTCTTGTAATTGGTAGCATACTGAAAAATTTTCACGCGAAATGAGTTTATCACGAGAGATAGTTCCAGTGGTGGTAATTACTGCGACGTGGTGAAGAAATACCATTGTGCAAGGAATTAGTACCTCCTCTCACTCTACATTACTCTTTTCCATTATTTATTCAATATTTACTCATTCCCCATACCTTTCCCATAAAAAAATCCCTCCTAATAAACACTCTTACTCTTGAATTTGATTGGGAATTTCCCATCATTCTTGAACAACCCTATGAAGCTCTTTCTTTTATCAACAGGTTGTCTTTCGTTACTCGTTAATCTAGACTCAATTCTTGATAAGATTGTAGAGTTTCTCTTTCTTGATGTAAGACTTGAGTTACTACTTAATTTTCTAGCATTTTTGGTATCATCGTTTTTCTTACTTACAAGAGAATAATTACTTGGTTTATTTGATAATTCAGTTGCTTGGAAGCTTGTTTCGTTGGTTTCGTTACTTATAATTTCAGATGAAGATTTTGGTTCACTTGAACTTTCATCTTGATTTTCTAATGAATGAAATGATGATGTAGATGATTGATCAATATCAATATCAAATTGAAATGATTTAGTATCGATGTCTTTGAGGTTAACTACTTCATTAACTTCTGGTTCAAGAGTCAAAGGATCAATTTCAATATCTCCAGTGCTATAAGAGAAAGCTTGGAATTTATAGGTAGCAGAAGGGTCTAAATTTTGACGTTGTGGTAGAGGTTGTGGTACTGATTGTGAAGAAAGGATAGATGAAGTATCTATATCTTTGGGTATAAATGAAGATTGTGAGAGGGGAGAATGGTCGACTGGAGAGATAATTGGGGAGTTGGAGTCTGCAACACCTTCAATAACGACGTTGAGTTTAGACACGTCTTGTTCTTTCTCTGCTTCAGGCTTTTCTTTTTCGGCCTTGTCTGTCTTGTCTGTTTCAGTCTTTTCTGTTTCAGTCTTGGTCTCCTCCTCTATAGTGCTCTCCATAGATGTATCCATAGACGTATCTTGTTCCCTCACATCTACCCTATCAAATGATCTATTTCTATATCCATATCCCTTGAAGTCCCTTGGAATCTTCTTACCTATATCATTGATACTATCTATAGACTTGTTCTTGAAATTCTTAAACCTATAAAAGAAAGAAGAATTATCAACAACTTCTTGATCTAATGCTAATTTAAATTCCGAATCTATTAAGCCAGAATCTATTTTTAAATTCTCCTTATTCTCTAATATAAAATTGACTAAATTAATATAATTAGGTAAAGTCAAAAGATTATCACATGGAAACAAAATTGGTTGAAAAATAATTGAATAGTTCATTAATGTCATTTTTGTGATTTGATTCTCTTTTAAAAGATTACCTAAGAAGTTGATTATATATACAAATAAATTGATACTAAGACTATTAAGATTATTATTAAGAAATTTATTAAAATATTCCCAATCAAAAGATTTTTTAGATTCAGCTTCTTTGGATTGTCCAAGATGATTGATATCTAATTTCTGTGGATCAACAAATTTATAGTTAGAGATCAATAATTTCTTAAGTAATGAACAAATATCATAAATATTTGCCTCAGGAAGCCATTTATTATATTTGGGTAAACTGGCGTAATATTGATTTACTTTTTTTAAGGATCCATTGATTCTAAAGATTCCTTCAGTTACTTCTTTTTGAATGAATTCAAATAATTCAAGTACCACTTGTGGGATACTGAGGTGTATATCGTTTATAGTAGTATCTACTAATTTAAAAGCGTCAACCATTGGTAGTTAATTAATCCTCTGTTGTGAAGTGGATGTCTGGTAGTGATGCTGTGTTGTTGTATTTTATGCTCTGTATATCTTTTACTGTCCCGATACTATCAGTGTCTACGCGTCTATGGTCTTATGTCTGACTTCTATACTCTCCTCCAGAATCTAGCAATAGAGAAAAGTTGTTTTATATAAATATTTCACACAGTACCTGAAAAGGTTAAAACGCGAATTATGTTTTCCCCAAATTAGTTTCGTGTAGAATAGACGAAGAGCGTTTGAGCGATGACAGAAAATGGGGATAAATCAACGAGAAGGGATAAATTGGTTAGTAAAGCGTGGATCTTTGCTCCGCCTACAACCCTTGATCTTTATGGTCCGGGTGTCTATCCTTACTCTGTTTATATCCTCCAGAATATCCTTTAACAGTATTTCAAGGATTTCGTATCCTGTGTGCTGGTTGCTGGTTCATGCAAGTTTCGGCAAATATACCTAATTACGGTTTTCACACTGCCACATGAAACTCAATTTATAAAATCTTCTTATATACCATATCTAACCTTTGACGTGCAGTTCAACTTTATTATTGCCTTACAATTCATACAATACCTATTGTTATTGTCTCGCGACTGGTTATTATGTATTTTGCAAACCTGCCTATTTGGAAATAATCCTCGCTATTTTTAGACCAAAAAATTTTAACCGAACTAGTTAACAATGCGTCTATATTTTGCATATAAATAAATACGTACGAGGTCTAAAGTGAAGATACCAAATTAGGTTTCTGATTATTGTATGAACTGATGATGTTTCATCTCTTTGTATAGAGGACAGACTTGCCCGTAATTGTTCCAAGTGACCTAATTTGGACGACTAATGTCTTAATTAGTCAATAGAACGACTTTAAATCCATAATAGTCAGTTTAGATAGAGGGTTCTATTGTAAGAAACAAAGAGAGAAGATAGAGGACGAGGCCGCAGGATGGAATTAACGGCAAAAGGCCAACAAAAGAGAGAGTCGGCCAAGGGCAAGAAAAGCCAAGGACGGGACGAGAAGAGTAAGCTACAATAACGAGGTATAAGACGAGCCCATATGAAAAGGTTCTTGTCCTAGCGTTCTATGGGTCATTTGTCTTGCCTCTCCTCCGTCTCCTCACTCTCCTCCCCTCCCACTTCTCATCAATTCTCCAATAAGCTTTCTTCCAAACTTTCTTCCAAATTTTCTTCTAAACTTTCTTCTCTGGGCTAATTAACCTTGATTAAGTTAAGGTTTAGACATATTCATTATAGTCCCAATACAGATATTTATTTATTTATCTACTAAAAAGGAAACCAAATGACTCTATTGTTTTCATTTATATCTGTAAGAAGTCGCCTCATTCGTGTCTTGTCAATGTCATGATGGACCCTTGCTTATTCACGTGACGTTCACACTCGGTTGTCTCGCTCGAATATTCCGTACATAAGGTACATCCAGGATTCGCGAAATCGTCACCCTTTAAGACCAAGTTAAAGCGAGGTACAGTTCGGATTAGTGCGAATTAAGTCCATTTAGTAATAATTACCCAGCCTCAGCCCTCATACGATAAATGATATAAGGTTTAGAATTCTTGGATTGTTATCGTATGATACGTGATTTTTTTTAATTTCTTGTTCGATGCATCATCGTTCTCTTCCTTCTTTTGCATCATGTATCGCCTGATCTTGATTGTTCTTATATTGTCTAGAATTTCTTTTTTTATCGATATTAGTGCGACGACTTTCTCATTTATTGCTAATTATAACCCAAGTCTATCTTTGTCTTTGGAAAACCTTAACAAGTATAAGGTTAAAGTATACTAAGAACTAGTCTTACAACAACTATCCTCCTAAACTATAACTTAAAATCAGTCGTCTTATAAAAGATATAATTCCCCCCTTTTATCGGTTGCCCTTCTTATCTTAGATCCCAGATCCATGTCGTTTAATAACTTCATTCCAGATCATCCTTCCCCTTTAAATGATAAGTCACCTCGTCCAAAGTCAAAGACAAAATCTCTAGACGATAACTTAGATGACTTGTCGGACACATCAATAGAATCTACAGAATCTTTTACCTCAACAGAGAGTAATATACCCATAAAGAAACGTAGATTAAGTGTAATAATAGATGATGATTTTAATTACAATAATAAGATAGATGACGATATCCAATCTCCTGATAATTCATTTATGACTCAAAATCTTGATTTAACCAATTTCCCATTATTCAGAAAAGCTCCAAAATCTTTTTATAATAAAATTATATCCCATTTAAAACTTGTAACGTATCATCCCCAAAGTTATGTCATTAAAAAGGGAGATGAATCCAAGTCTATGTATTGGATACTTAAAGGTACAGTATCTGTAACATCCTCCGATGGTGAATCTATTTATAGTGAATTAACCTCGGGACAATTTTTTGGAGAAATTGGAATTCTTTTTAATAGACCAAGAACTGCAAATGTCATAGCAAAGACAAAAGTCTTAGCGGGTGTTTTAACATCTAAAGACTTTAACATAGTGTTAAAATATTTCCCATTAATGGAAAGAAGAATAAGAGATGAAGCTCAAGAAAGAATTGCAATGTTGGATAAAAAAATTAAACATCAAAATCCTCAACCTCCTCTTATACCTTTGGTACCTGTAAAGAGCGATTTAGCTCATGATAAAGTTGATGCTACAGTATCAATAAATCAATTCATAAAAAGTTTACCAATTTTCCAAAATCTCCCATCAAATATTATTCATAAATTGTGTTTAGGTGTAGAACCTCTAACTTTTGAACCATTTCAATATATTTTTTATGAAAACGATATTGGTGCAGATATTTATTTCATTGTAAATGGACAAGTTGAAGTTGTTAAAACTGATGAAGAAAAGAACGTTGAACAACCAATTGCAAGATTAAATAATGGGAATTATTTTGGAGAAATGAGTTTCCTCTCTTGGGTTACAGATAAACCAAACTTCAAGAGATCAGCATCTATCAGATCAATTACAAATGTTGAATTGATTGTAATACGATCAAATTTACTTAAAGATCTTTGTAATGAGTACCCATTCCTTACAGATCATATGAGATTTACAAGTGAATTTCGTAATAATGAAAATGAACAATTAAGTTATCCACCAGAAGAAGAAGAAAAAGTTGATTTTAAAGGATTTGATTTTAAATTTGATTTTAAACCTTTTCATTCAAGAAGTGTTAGTCCAATAGCTCCAATAGAAGAGGGAGAAAAGAAGAAACGATTAGCTGTAGTTCCTCCAATATCAGGTCCAATAAGTATCAAACCAAAGAGACCAAATGTAAGAAGATCTATATCTCTTAATTTAGCACCTAATGGATCTTGGAAACTTAATGATGAATATGTTCCAATAAATAAAAGACTTAAATTAAATGATCCAAGTCTTAGAAGAAGATCATCTATACTTAGTCATAATAGTTTTCTTTCAGATTCTTTATTATTAAAAGTATTTGAATTACTTGATCTTCCAACTCTTATGAGATTAAGACTTATTAATAGACGTTGGAGACAACTTCTTTATTTATCACCTAATCTTTTTAAATACCTCGACCTAACCCCTTGGAACACTACCATTGATGATAAATCTCTTATTGAAATCATTAAATTTGTTGGTTCAAGACCTCAACATATAAATATATCCAATTGTTTCCATATAACCGATAAAGGATTCAGTTATATGGTTAATGAGATTGGGATTTCAGGTAAAATCAAAACAATTAAAATGGCATCAAATTGGGAAATTAGTGCCATGTCAATTATGGATTTAGGAGTTCCAAGTGTTGGTAAAAATTTAATGGAAATTGATTTATCAAATTGTAGAAAAGTTCGTGATAATGTAGTTGAAAGATTACTTGGTTGGAGAGATAATGTTATACCAGAAGATGATGATGATGAATTTAATGATTTTGATGGTATTGGATGTAAGAAATTAACTAAGATAAATCTTGGTTATTGTAAACATTTAACTGATAAAATTATGTATCATATTGGTGAAAATTGTAATGAAAGAATGCAAGAATTAGATCTAACAAGATGTACAACAATCACTGATAAAGGATTTGAATATTGGACTTATAAATATTTCCCAAATTTAACTCATTTATCATTGAAAGATTGTACTTTTTTAACTGATAAATCCGTAATTTCAATTGCAAATTCTTTACCAAATTTACAACATCTTAATTTGAATTTTTGTTGTTCATTAACAGATATTTCTATTGAAGTATTATGTATTGGATGTCAAAATTTAAAATCTTTAGATCTTAGTTTTTGTGGTAGTGCTGTAAGTGATTCTTCTTTATTAACTATTTCTTTAAGTTTAAAGAATCTTGAAGTCCTTGTTTTGAAAGGTTGTATAAGAGTTACAAGAGCAGGTATTGATTCATTATTAAGTTCGAATTCTCCATTAAGATATTTGAATATTAGTCAATGTAAAAATTCAGATGTATATCCTGGTTCAATTCCTGCTCAAAAATTCAATGTTAATCCTGAAACAAGAAGTGCTTTTGTTACTGCTGGAAATTCTAATAAAGTCATTGAGATTGTTACATAGAATGTATATTAGTGTAAAATAATATTATAGAGACTATAAACTAACCCCTTCTCTTTTTCTTCTTGGATTTATCTTCATAACTAATATTATTAGTTGGAATTCCCTTTTCTATCAAGTATTCATTAATTACCTTATAATGAGGACCTTGTACAATCACTTCAACTCCTTCTCTTGTCTCTTCTAATGTACTTGACCCTTGACAAAGATTCCTCAAATCTTCAGATATTATATGTGGTTTAATTCCAAATTTTTCAAAATTCTTAACTCTTGTAACTGTTTTTCTACCAATTTTAGTTTCACAAATAATATCTATGTTTGGAACTGGTCCATTGAATATAGGACAGTCATCCATTGACTTACCTGGTGGTACAATCATATATTTCATTGTCATATACTTTAAAAACTTATTGACAATCTCATTTCTACCAACGGTTTCTCCAGGTATAATATCACTTAAAATTATATCTAATTTAATTTGTTTAGGATCTTTGGTTACAAGATTCTTCTTTTTTATATAAGATGTAACCATTTGTTTGATGTCTTTGACTTCATAAAGGTTCAGATACTCTTCATCAAGTTCATTAAAAAACATTCTATATTTATTAGTTGGTTGATATAATTGATAAGGCTTGACGAGATTCTTTTTTTCTTCTTTATCAAGTTTCTTTGGTTTATCAACTTTATGGGTAATGAAATCTTGGATGGTTTTATCTGATTTTGAGATTGTTGATGTGATGGTTAAATCATCATCCTTACCTTTAACTTGTATGTAATTAAGTTTACTCATAGCTTTAAGAAACTTACCTGTTTTTTTGAAGCTGGTTTTTTTAATGTTTTTATATTTAGTATCAATTACAGGTAAGTTTTTGAGGACATGATTTGCCATAAAATTAGACGCAGAAATTGGGACGTCAATAGTATCGAGTTTGATGGATTGAAGAAGGGCTCTGGTGAAGAAATGGTCCATATCTTCGATTGAGAGTGTGTCTGCAACTTCTGCAAGGTCATCAACTGATGGGGAAGGGTCATCAACTGATGGGGGAGGTTGAACAGGATGGGACAGAGTAGGTACTTCTGATTCTTTTGCTTCTGGTTCCTCTTCATCTTGTTCCTTCTCTTCCTGTCCCTCTAATACCGCCTCGACACTCTCAGGAACACCGATATCAACATACTTATTAAGTTTACACAACTCATCACCCAATACATGAACCACTTGAACTGATACTCCATTCCCATGATAATCTCTTCCAAAATCCTTCAAATTCATCTTGGCTACCCCAACAGCTTTTATAACAGTAGGAGCATCATGACCAACTATACCAACTATACAACCAACTCCAATTCTATTATCAGTTGGAAGTGCAGTACCAGGTAACATTAAATCTGCACCATTAACAAGAACAGGAATCACTTGCAGACCAGTTAAAACCGAAGGAATTAAATCAGGAACTTTCCATAGAGTAAATAATGAAGGATATATCAATGAATCACGAGACTTAAAATATAAAGGAGTTTCATTTTGATCAAAATAAATTGTACCAGAATAATTTTGAATACTTTTAAAAGTTGCTTGTTTTATTATTGGAGGTAAAATGGCCAATTCTTGATCTTTTGAAAGATTTTCTTTTTTAATATCATATGTATCACAAATACTAACAAGCAACTTCCTTCTTTCACTACTCTTTATATTTGCAGATGCTTTTGGTTGGGGATCTTTCTTAAACATCTTGTTGCAACAATCGCGAAGTGAAAAATTAACATGGATCAAGACAAAGGTGGTGATAAGAAAGTACCAAAAAATAATATTGGATGGATAAGAAAAGTCACTATTTTCTATGCAGTGAGTCTTGTTTTGTTTGTTGGGTATCCATGGTTTTTATTTACCACTTCAATCCATAGAGCCAATTTACCAATGGACGAGATTAATGAGGTGGCTTCTCAATTAGATAATATAAAAATAGTTACACCAGTGTATCTTCAATTAGCCAATGCCCAACAAGAGTTTGTCAATAGTGCACAAATAGAATTGGATAATAAACTTTATAATAAGTATCCTTCATTAAAAGATTTTTGGTCAATACAGCTTATTAGACTGGCTGATATCATACAAGACGAGATTATGATTAAATTCGAGACTAATTCAGATCCTGAAGATGATAGCCCAGAATCTTCATATTCTTTATCGCCATTCAGTAAAATAGTCACGTTAAAAGTTCTGAACTCATTGATTCTTGGGAATAAAGTCCAAGATTATTTAACTGATATATTATTGAATAACTTATTCAAAGATGAATTGGAAAGAATACAATCTGGAGTTGAAAATGATAACGTAGTGGTTCCATACTCTCCAAAATATAACCTTATTTTTTCACTTTTTGTTGAGGATGGTCAACCAACTAATTGGGATACAAAATCTATCACAGACTTATTTAAACCATTATTAGAACCTCTTACACATTTTAGTAATTTCTCAATATCTACACAGATCCAGTACTTCTCTAAACTCAATATTTTGAATGAATTCAATGAAGACTTGGGCCACAACTTTGTAAAGCAACAAGATTTATCTAATTTTATTAATTATGGAGATTGGAATTTAAACAATCACGATATAAATCCATCTATTAACTTTATAGTTTATGTACCATCTAAATCTTTGTATATTGAAAACTCTAAAACCAATTCATTCCTTATCCCTCAATTTGGTGGATTACATATTTTCAATAAAGAGATAGAGATTATTAATGATGATGATGAAGTATTTATTAGTAGAGAAGAATTGGTTGGGATCTTGGAAACCTTTTCAAGTCAACTTTTTAAATTAATTGGTGTACCATCTAGTTCCCAAAAGAATCTTTTAATAAGAATTGATTCATTAATGAAATTGACTACTTTATCAAATCTCAAACAAAGTATTCATACTCTTAAATCATTAATCAAATTAACGAATGAACTTCATGAGATCCTGGTCCCAGAATTAACTAAAGATTTTGTAAATAAAAGCTTGGGTTCATTAAGGGAATCCATTAAAGATTTAGGACTTGGTAATATTAAAAGTGCAATGATTAATTCATCAATTGGGTTAAAAAATTCTATAAATGCTTTTTTTGATAAGGATATTGTTCAACAAGTTTATTTCCCAAGTGAACATAAACTTGCTGTATTTTTGCCGTTATTAGGTCCATTATGTTCTATATTATTTTTCTCTACTTTAAAATTGATAAAGGAGAGAAGGAAGTAGGACAGTGCATAGATGTAGAGTATACGAGAATAAAGAGAATCCAACCTGACTATCCACTACTCTCTTCAGAATGTGTAGTATACAGTAGATATAGAGTGTAGAGTAACTTATTCCTCTATCTCTTACCACTTAAGTTACTCCATAATATGCTACAGTACATATCTATACCCTCGCAGATCTCTTCCTTGTCTCTCTCATCACTATACTCATCCCCAGATCTCATCGCATCCATGTCTAAAGCTTTATACAGCAGTGTCAGTCTTGGAGGTTTAGGAATTGCTTCATACTTCCTTGGATTCGGTAAGAAGTCTACCCCAACTGAAACTCCTAATCAAAAACCTACCCCTTCATCAGTCCCTGGTCCTTACTCTCCATCACTCCCATCTCCTGTAAATCCACAAGATTTTTATAAATATGGATTCCCAGGTCCAATTCATGATCTTCAATCAAGACAAGAATTCGTCAGTTGTTACGATAGAGCACGTAGAAATCCTTATTGGGTTGTAGAACATATCACCAAAGATTCTCTCCAAAGATCAACTGGTGTCGATAGAAAGAAATCAATTTTTAAAGAAGATGAAGATATACCCTTTAAATTTAGAAATAAATTAAGAGATTTCTTTAGATCAGGTTATGATAGAGGGCATAATGCCCCAGCAGCAGATGCCAAATTCAATCAAAATGCTTTAAATGAAACTTTTTATTTAACAAATATTTCACCTCAAGTTGGTGAAGGTTTTAATAGAGATTATTGGGCACATTTAGAAGATTTTTGTAGAAGATTAACTGGGAAATATGATCATGTTAGAATCATGACAGGTCCTTTATATTTACCAAAGAAATGTAGTGATGGTAAATATAGAGTTGAATATGAAGTAATTGGTTCACCTCCAACCGTTGCTGTACCAACTCATTTTTTTAAATTAATTATTGGAGAGAATAATAATTCTGATATAATTAGTGTTGGATCATTTGTTTTACCAAATGATGTTATTGATAATAATGATCCTTTAACCAAATATCAAGTACCTGTTGAAGCTTTAGAAAATGCAAGTGGATTGGAATTACTTTATAAAGTTCAACCAAATAAGAAGAAAGATTTATGTAGAGAAGTTAAATGTGAAATTGTAGTTAGAGATTTCAAGAATGCTCAAAATTTACCTGTTAAATTTGAAAAGGCATAAAATAGATTATATACATATTTATATCTTACTCCTCATCCTCTCTATTGGCACCTTCTCCGTATCCTCTTCCTCGTTAAACATTTGACACAAATGATCAACAACTCCCCATCCATACCCGTTAGAAAACCTTCTTCTTACTATAATATTATTATGTGCATCAGGTGGTAATCTAACTAAAATCTTCCTCCAATTAAGCTCATTATGATACTTTCTAGCAATCCTTACTTGTTTCTTCTCCCTGTTAAAAAATGCCTTCTCATGATTATCAGGTGGTAAGTCAGTATATTTATAAAATTTATCATGGAATATAGGACTATGTCTTGATTCAGGTTCAAGTATATATTTTTGATTAGGTACTGGACAAATAATTGTATTAATGGCTGATTCTACTATAGATGCTTTTGGTGGGATATTTAACGTTGGTGATTCATCTGATTCTTCAGTATCTGAAGCTTCTGCTTCATCTTGATCTAATTCTTCTTCATTTTCTTCATTAAAATCTCTACCTTTAGCATTTATCCTAAGAATTTTTTTCTGTAGTTTATGTCTTTTTTTACCATAATCCATATTAAAATTAAGTGAAACAAATTGTCTATACTTATCTAAACTCTTTGCTTTTTCATCATTTTTCAAAGCAGGGATTTCTCCTATATTATCATCTTCTTTACCCTTTTCTTTCTTAAGATCCTTGACATTATCTAGAGTGACATAATCAAGGTATAATAAACCACTGGTTCTTAATGGTACAATCCCGTCATTTATAATATTTGCATAAAGAATTAAATTCTTACATTGCATCATGAACTCATGGACATCATCAGGTAATTCTTCAAGTAAAGGTCTACCCTTTAATTTTTTTCTAGTTAAAGTCAAATCTCTACCTGTTTTCCCAAGAGTACCTAAATCTAATAACCAAGAAAGAACAAAACTTATTTCATTCAATATACCTAAAAGTGGACTTGCCATAAATATTAGATTCCATGGTCGTATACCTTTACTACTAAAAAAATCATTTTGATGTTCTAAAATATATTTTATTGAATATAGTTGAGTTAATCCACCAAGAGAATGTCCTACAAAAGAGATTTTATTGATCTCTACACCTTCATCAATTAGATTTTCAATTAATTGAATCAAATATTTCCCTTGTAAACTACCCATTTTCTTAACTCCACGTTCAGTTTTCCCTGCATTCCCTGGATATCCTTTTATCAATATATTATCTTTAACATTAGCTTCAATAGTTTCTTTAACATATAACATATCAGCAGTTAAGTTAGAAAAGATTCCATGGGTAAGAATTATCAAATGAACGGGTTTCTTATAATCAGGAGGTCTTGACCATAAATCTTGGTCGGTTAATTTTTCAACTTTTAAGCATGGATTAAAGCTATTATTTAATTGAATATAATTTTGCAGCTGTCCACTAAATGTACTTAAACTTCTTAATGGACCGTGGTTAAGTCTTTTCATGGTCTCTAAGTCACTTCCTAATAATAAGTCGTATTCAACTACGGTATCTTTAGAAATAACAATCTGTGAAATAACGTCTACAAACCAACAAAAAGTATCTTCTTTACCTTTAACTTTTGAGTTATCATTCAATAGGAGTTTGACATTAAACGTCTGCCCGGGCTTAAGAGAATTCTTGAAATGTATTTCTCGTTCTTCCTGAACAAACGTTTCATTGTGGTTAAAATTTATTGGGATTATGTGACAATATAAGATGAAAGGACCATTGAGTAGATGAATTGCTCGTATAGTTGAGTTTTCGATATTTTTCAACCTGAAAAAAATGATTTCTGTGTTTGGGTCCGTTCGGTCGTATGTTATGGTATACCTCCGTACACCACCTATAGGTAAAGTATCCTTATCTCTATACCAAATGTGTGGATTCATGTGATCGCGGAGTAGAAGGAAGAGCTGGTGATAAATGCGATCGAAATGTGCAGGAAATAGTTTAGGTTATATGCAGGGGAAGAAGCCGAGGGACAAGGACAAAGACGATGGAGAGAGAAAGGAGAGACAGAGTGGAGACATGTAGTATCTCTACTCTTTCAAGGCACACACAGGTCTAATAAATATTTATTCAATACACGCTCTAGTTTTCAATTTGGAAAACATCATTTAAGAAAGATTCTTCTTCTAAAGTATGCATAGCTTTAGAACCAGCAGCAACACTTGCACTTGGATCTCTACCAGCATAACGTAAAGCTAAAGATTTATGATTTTCAGTTTGTTCTAAAGTAGTTAATAATCTTGGTTGAACAAAAGAGAAAGCACCCATATTTAAAGGTTCTTCTTGACACCAAACTAAATCTTCAACATTTGGATAACTATCTAAAGCATCACGTAATTGTTGATATGGGAAAGGATGTAATTGTTCAACTTTAATAAAAGCAGTTGATTTATCTTCTAATGAAGCTCTCTTTTTATGTAAAGCAGTATAAACTTGACCAGTTGTTAAAACAATTCTTTTAATATCTTCTTTTGAACCAATTGATTTATTTAATTCAACATCTTCAATAATCCATTGGAAACTTGATTCACCAGTAAATTCACTTAATTGACTTCTTGCTAAAGGATGTCTTAAAAGAGATTTTGAAAAAAATAAAACTAAAGGTTTTCTAAATTGTCTATGCATTTGACGTCTTAATAAATGGAAAATATTTGATGGAGTTGTTGGATAAGCAACTTGCATATTACAATCTTGATGTTGACGATCTAATTTTTCTGGTGATGGGAAATATCTTTGATCTTCATTACATAATTGTAAATATCTTTCAATTCTACCAGATGAATGTTCAGGTCCTTGACCATCATAACCATGAGGTAATGATAAAACAATACCACTTCTTTGTTTCCATTTACTTTCTGCTGCTGCAATAAATTGATCAATAATAACTTGAGCAGTATTTGCAAAATCTCCAAATTGAGCTTCCCAAACAACTAAAGCATCTGGTGATGTTAATGAATAACCATATTCAAAACCCATTACACCATATTCACTTAATGAAGAATTTGAAATATCAAAAGCTCCTTGATTTTCTGATAAATTCTTTAATGGTGTATAAGTTTGTTCAGATGATTGATCATGTAAAACTGCATGACGTTGAGAAAAGGTACCTCTTTCAACATCTTGACCTGAAACTCTAACATGATAACCTTCTAAAGCTAAGGATCCATAAGCTAAAGCTTCACCAGTTGCCCAATCAATACCTTCACCAGTTTCAACAGTTTTCTTTCTAGTATTTAAAATTCTCTTTAAATTTCTATGAATTTCAAATCCTTTTGGTGCTTCAGAAATTTTATTACCAACATCTTTTAAAATAGATTCTTCAACACTTGTTGGTAAATGAGGTAAAACTTCAGTTGCTAATTCTTTTGGACTCTTAAAATCTTCCCATGGAGTTGTTAACCATTCTCTTGAAGTTGGTTTATATTCTTTAGATTTATCAAAAGATTCTTCTAATAAATTCCAAACCCATTTTTTATGTTCTTCAATATCTTCTTTTGTAAAAGTTTTTTCTGCTAATAATTTTTTAGTATATTCTTCTAAAACTCCTTTCTTTTCAGCAATTTTTTTATACATTAAAGGTTGAGTGAAAGCAGGTTGATCAGTTTCATTATGACCATGTTTACGGTAACCAACGACATCAATAATAACATCGGAATGGAAAGTAGCTCTCCATTCAGCGGCTAAATTAAATACAAATACTAAACTTTCAACATCATCAGAATTAACATGGAAAATTGGAGCATTAATTGATTTAGCTAAATCTGAAGGATATAAAGTTGATCTAGCAAATCTTGGATCAGTTGTAAAACCAATTTGATTATTAACAATAATATGAATTGTACCACCAGTTGAATAAGCTGGTAAGTTTGCAAAACCCATTGTTTCATAAACAATACCTTGACCAGAAAATGCAGCATCACCATGTAATAAAACACTCAAGGCCTTTTTATATTCACCAACATCATTTTTATAATGTTGAATAGCTCTTGTTTTACCTAAAACAACCCCATCTTCAGCTTCTAAATGTGAAGGATTTGCAACAATTGATAAATTAACATGTTTACCACTAGTTGTTGGTCTAGCATAATTCATACCTAAATGATATTTAACATCACCACTTCCTTCATCAAATTCTTTTGAACCAGTAAATTCAGAAAAAATTGATTCATTTGGTTTTCTAACAACATTTGATAACATATTTAATCTACCTCTATGTGGCATACCAATAACAATATCTTCAACACCACTTTCAACAGCAGTATCAATCATGGCTTTTAAACCTGGTACAACACTTTCTGCACCTTCTAATCCAAATCTTTTATCAGATGGGAATTTAGTTGCTAAAAATGATTCAAAAGAACTTGACCAAATTAATCTATCTAAAATTTGTCTTTTTTCATCAGGTGAAAATTCAAAAGGTTTTGGAATTTCAATTCTTTCTCTTAACCAATCACATTGATCTTTTGATGGAATATGAATATATTCAACCCCATATCCTGAACAATATAATTGTTCACATGATTCAATAATTTCTTTAAGACTTAAAGATTTTTTACCTTCTTCAGCAAATCTTGGTAAAATACCTGGTCCTAAAGTAATTTGTTTTTGTAAATCTGATTCGGTAAATCCATAATGTTCTAAAGTTAATTCTCTTGGAATATCACTTTGTGAATCTCCAAATGAAATACCTAATGGATCAATCTTAGCCTTTTGATGTCCTCTGACTTGATAAGCACGAACTAATAATTGAACTTTTAAATGAGTAACAACATCTTCTGAAATACTTTCATTACCTGGAACAAAACCTGCTGCACCTCCTGAAACAGTTGGAATAATTGTTGGTGGTGCTTGAAATGCTTGTGATGGTTTAACATTGTTGTTCTCAATGTTTTTAAAATAAGCATTCCATGAAACATGAACTGATGTTGGATCTTGTCTCCAAGCATCATACATTTCATCAATATAATTCCCACTTGTAGTGGATAAAAAAGAATCTGAACCTGTTGCTAATGATCTGAATGGTTTAATTTGAGCTCTACAGCTCACTTGAGCTTTAAAGATATTAGACCGTGGTTTAATACTTTTAATTGCTCTAATCATGTTTAATGAAAATTATTAAAAGAAGATATTTGAGTTTATGAGGTTTTGATTGGTGGGTATGTGGACACGCACGACTCTGCGCTCCTTATGTGACCGGGAGTGAATTAGAGGGTGTAAAAAGAGGGTAAGAGAAGGAAGTTTGAGACTCGAAAAAGGAGGGGTTGGTTAAGAAGTGGTGTGTGTGTAAGACTTGTTTTTTATTTTGTCAATAGTCCATGTCTTTCTACTTTTTCAAGGGTCTCTAAATCCGTCTGCGGACCCATCTCGGAGCTGTGGGGGATAGGTCCCGGAGAAAATGAGCAAGTCCGAACCAAGTCTAATATCCATTAAATCTACAGAAAAAAAACAAAGTGGACCTATAGGATATCTCGGAGAAACACCTGATGTCCATTTCAAACAGAATTTCCCAGCTTCTCCGATATAAATTAACCGGAAATCTATTTATATAACCGAGGAACTGTGTCAATGTCTTATTGGCTGCAATCGCGCAGATCACGAGACTGCCCCACAGAAGTAGTCTACACTTGTATAACATCACTCCTCTATTATCTATATACACTATACTACCTACCTAAAAAAATTCCTTACTCTTTCTTCTAAAAGCATTACAATCTCTTAACCATTGTTTATAATTATTTAATGAATAAATTCTTTCACCATAATAATCTGGAACAGGATTTGAAACAGAAGAAGTTGAAGGATCTGCTCTATTTAATTTAATTCTTTGTAAAAAAGCTTGATCTTTTAATTTATATTGAAGCATTGAAGATCTATTGAAAGTACCAAATATAGCAGTACCAATAAAAGGACCTAATAAATATCCAACACCACCACCTAAAACAACACATCCACCCATCACCATTATAGGATCAAACCCCATGATTGGTCTTTCAACATCAATTTCAATATTACCTAAATAATTTAAAGTAGCAAATCCACCTAAGAAACCAGTGAAAATTGATGCCCCAATATTAATACGATTATTTTGTTTTTTTAATTTAAAATATTCCACCCATGAGAGTGAGGAAGATGGAGATGAGGTACTATTGAATCTAATACCTTTAATACCAATTTTATTAATCTTATTTAATCCAATTTTAAACATGAAAAAACCTTTGAGACAGTCTCAATAGATTGAGACAGTGCGGATTCGCATTCGCACTCGCTCACTCAAAATTTTCCATTCATAAGTATCAACACTACTACATCTACGCGTTTATTGATGAATGGTAATCAATCTTATAGACCTGTAAACAATACAGTAATAGGTGGTAATGTCGGCGAGTCCGAAAATACATTTGTTCCACAAAATCTGTATGATTACCCCAAGTCAAAAGAAGAATTGAATTATTTAATGGCTGAGTATCAAATTATTTTAAAACAATCAAATGATACATCAGATTTCTTAAAAAGTAAATTGGCAATCGAATCTATTTTGTTCAAGATTTGTCAAAACTATGAAATCTATAAGAAGGAATCTAAAGAGCTTTATGATGAATTAAATAATATCGATTCTAATGAACCTTTAGATATTGAATTATTTCAAAAACAAATCATTGGATTACAATTACTTTCAAAAGATTTAGATCTACCTGAAACACTTCAAAAGGAATTAAGTGAAGAAACTCAAGAAACTGATGAAATTTTTGATGAAATTTTCGAAAATGATTATGAATATAAAGATTTTTTATCAAAGCTTTCATCAGTTGGAATTAATATTGAACCACCAGTTGAAAAAGATCCACTTTATGCTAAATTAGGTAATTATTATACCGAACAAATGATTAGTACTAAGATTTCAAATAGAATTCAAGACTTAGAGAATTTACCATTGAATTTAGGTACATTTAAATTTAATGAAATTAATCAAAAATCATTTGATGAATTAAAAATTAAAAGTTTAATTGAACTCAAAGGATTAAGAGTTTTAGCTAAACAAAAACAACTTAAGAAATATCTTATTAATTATCAAGCTAATGAATCACATATTAAATTAGATCTGATATCAAATGATTTACTTATTAATCAAACCATTAGATCATTTTATGTTAGACCAAAAATCGAAGTATTAAATCCTGAAAGTTTAGCAATTAAATTAGAAGAAAGAAGAAAATTAGAATTAGAAAAATCTAAAAGATTATTACAAATTGAAAAAATCAATAAAACCATTGAAATTATTGATGATATTAATAATCAAAGAAACATCAAATATAATAGAAGACAATTATTTATTAAGAATATTACCTCATTTCATAATTTTATTGAAAAAGATGAAAGTAAAAAACTTGAAAAAGTTGCTAAACAACGTTTACAAGCTTTAAAAGCAAATGATGAAGAAACATATATGAAATTATTAGAAGAAACTAAAGATCATAGATTAACCCATTTACTTAAACAAACCAATCAATTTTTAGATTCTTTAGCTCAAGCAGTTAAAGTTCAACAAGCAGAACTGGGAGTTGAAATTCCATTAGAAGAAGGAGTTGAAAGACCTGAAACTGATGATGCTGATGATTTAAGAGAAAAAATTGATTATTATCAAGTTGCTCATAGAATTCAAGAAGATGTTAAAGTTCAACCAAGTATTTTAATTGGTGGACAATTAAAAGAATATCAATTAAAAGGTTTACAATGGATGGTATCATTATATAATAATAAATTGAATGGGATTTTAGCTGATGAAATGGGTTTAGGTAAAACCATTCAATCTATATCATTAATTACTTATTTAATTGAAAAAAAACATGAAGATAAATTTTTAGTTATTGTTCCATTAAGTACAATTACAAATTGGACATTAGAATTTGAAAAATGGGCCCCATCTGTTAAAACAATTGTTTATAAAGGATCACAAAATCAAAGAAGAGAATTACAACCAGATGTTAGATTTGGAAATTTCCAAGTTTTATTAACAACTTATGAATATATTATTAGAGAAAGACCAATTTTAAGTAAATTTGAATATAGTCATATGATTATTGATGAAGGTCATAGAATGAAAAATTCAGAATCAAAATTATCTGTTACTTTAAGAACTTATTATAAAACAAAAAATAGATTAATTTTAACTGGTACTCCTTTACAAAATAATTTACCAGAATTATGGGCACTTTTAAATTTTGTTTTACCAAAAATTTTTAATTCTTCAAAATCTTTTGATGAATGGTTTAATACTCCATTTGCAAATACTGGTAATCAAGAAAAAATTGATTTATCAGAAGAAGAAAGTTTATTGGTTATTAAAAGATTACATAAAGTTTTAAGACCTTTCCTTTTAAGAAGATTGAAAAAAGATGTTGAAAAAGATTTACCTGATAAAGTTGAAAAAGTTATTAAATGTAATTTATCAGGTTTACAATATATTTTATATCAACAAATGTTAAGACATAATGCTTTATTTGTTGGTAGTGATGTTGGTAATACAAAAAGTGGTATTAAAGGTCTTAATAATAAAATTATGCAATTAAGAAAAATTTGTAATCATCCATTTGTTTTTGAAGAAGTTGAAGCAGTTTTAAATAGTTCAAAATTAACAAATGATTTAATTTGGAGAGTTAGTGGGAAATTTGAAATTTTAGATAGAATTTTACCAAAATTTAAAGCAACAGGTCATAGAGTTTTAATGTTTTTCCAAATGACTCAAGTTATGGATATTATGGAAGATTTTTTAAGATGGAGAGAAATGCAATATTTAAGATTAGATGGTAGTACAAAAGCTGAAGATAGACAAGATATGTTAAAAGTTTTCAATGCTCCAGATTCAGAATATTTTTGTTTCTTATTATCAACAAGAGCTGGTGGTTTAGGTTTAAATTTACAAACTGCTGATACTGTTATTATTTTTGATACCGATTGGAATCCTCATCAAGATTTACAAGCTCAAGATAGAGCTCATAGAATTGGTCAAAAAAATGAAGTTAGAATTTTAAGATTAATTACAAATGATTCAGTTGAAGAAGTCATATTAGAAAGAGCTCATCAAAAATTAGATATTGATGGTAAAGTTATTCAAGCTGGTAAATTTGATAATAAATCAACAGCTGAAGAACAAGAAGAATATTTAAAAAAATTATTAGAAGCAGATTCTTCAAAAGATGATAGTGAAGAAAAAAATATGTTAGAAGATGAAGAATTAAATGAAATTTTAGCAAGAAGTGAAGAAGAAAAAGAATTTTTTGCTAAAATGGATATTGATAGAGAAGTTAAAGATAAAACTAATGGTCTTAATAATAGATTAATTCAAGAAGTTGAATTACCAAGTGTTTTCACTCAAGATGTTAGTCATCATTTTGAAAAAGATACTAAAGAATTAAGTAGAATGAGAGTTAAAAGAAAAGTTAAATATGATGATGGTTTAACAGAAGAACAATGGTTAATGGCAATGGATGATGATGAAGATTCAGTTGAAGCTGCCATTCAAAGAAAAGAAGCAAGAGCTGCTAAAAGAAGAAGAACTCAAGCTCTTGCACAAGGTAAAACCATTGAAGAAATTGAAAGAGAAGAAGAAGAAAATGGTATTATTTATGATGAAGATGATGATGAAGAAGAAGAAATTCCTCAATCAGGCCGTAGATCTAGAAGATCAACACCAAATGGTTATAAAGAAATTGATGATAATTTCGATGTAGAAGAAGAAGAAGAAGAAGAAAATTCTTTATATTTAGCTGGTAAATTAATTTTAGATAAATTAAAAGATCTTGCAGGTGAAGATGGTCATAAAGTCTTAGAAGTTTTCGAAAAATTACCTTCAAGAAAACAATATCCTGATTATTATAAGATTATTAAAAAGCCTGTATCAATAAATCAAATTGAAAAGAGGTTAAAAGATAATAAGTATTATGATATTAATGAATTAAAAGATGATTTAAAAATTATGTGTGCAAATGCAAAGACATATAATGAAGAAGGGTCATGGATTTACGAGGATGCAAATGTTATTGAAGGAGTTATAGAAGAGTAATGTAGAAATATGTAGATAATACAGTGTAGAATAAAGTCACTTTGTGATTCTCGCCCAATCATCGTGCGCTAAATTCTCATTACAAATCCTTCTTTCCTGTACTTGGCCGAGACCCTAAGATAAGACTTACGAATGAGACAGATCTTATCTCACACGTTTTGTTACCACCACTATCGACTCTGTCACCACTATCACCACCCCTGAATCTACCATTCTATCCATCTCTTGTCTTGAACACCTCTTTATTCAATCTTCAATCTCCCCCATCCCATTTCCCCTCTAGACCCAATCTTGGCCCCATAACCATTTATAAGCTGTCAAAATCCAGATTTATCTCACTAATATAAATAGCGGAAATTCCCCCCACGAAATATCCAACAATGTCCACTGCAACATTATCTTCTACAACAAGATTTAAAATATCTAAAACTTTCTTAACAGTTTCTTCATCAATTGTTTTAGGTGCTACTACATATTATTATCTTCAACAACAACCTAAAAAATCTCCTTTAATAGCAGGATTCCCAATTGCTTCAATTCCTCAAGGTAAATCTTTTAAAGATTATCAACAAGTTTATAACTCAATTGCTGATAAAGTAAGAGATCAAGATGATGCAGATGGTGGAGCTGGTAGATATGGATTATTAACAAGATTAGCATGGCATACATCTGGTACATTTGATAAAAAGGCTAAAACTGGTGGTAGTTATGGTGGTACAATGTTATACTCACCAGAATCTTCAGATCCTGAAAATGCAGGTTTAGAAGTTGGTAGAGATTTTTTATCAGAATTTCAAGATGAATATCCATGGTTATCAAGAGGTGATTTATGGACATTAGGTGGGGTTGTTGCAATTCAAGAATCTGGTGGTCCAAAAATTAATTGGAGACCTGGTAGACAAAATGTTAAAGATAAATCTAAAATTCCAGAAAATGGTAATTTACCTGATGCTTCAAAAGATGGTAAATATGTTAAGAATTTATTTGCAAGAATGGGATTTAATGAAAGAGAAACTGTTGCTTTAATTGGTGCTCATTGTTTAGGTAAATGTCATGTTCATAATAGTGGATATGATGGTCCTTGGGGTCCTTCTTTTAACATGTTTACAAACGATTTCTTTGTAAGATTATTACAAGATTGGCACGTTAAAGAATGGGATGGTAAAAAACAATATGAAGATAATGAAACAAAATCTTTTATGATGTTACCAACTGATATGGCATTAAAAGAAGAATCTTATTTTGTTAAATATGTTAAAATGTACGCTGAAGATCAAGATCTTTTTTTTAAAGATTTTTCTGAAGCTTTTACAAAATTGATTGAAAATGGTACTGAATTCCCAAAGGAGAGTAAACATATGATATTTAAGACTTTAGATGAACAAGAAGAAGATTAGATTAGATGATATATTTAATAAATATTTATTAGAAGTGTTGAAGGGAAGAAGCAGGGAAATGGGATCGTAATCACTCTTAGAAAGCTTTTTGGTAGTAACGTAAGTTCTATGTTTTTGCAAGAATGTTTTTTTTGTTTTCTTGTTTTTTTGTCTCTTTGTATTTTTAAAGTGATAATTTTTGCAAAACTTACAAAATTTGTCTTTTTGAATGAAACTACTGAAAAGAAGGCAAAGATACAAACACTAGTTACTATACACGATAAAGAAATTTCCAAATGTCACCAGCACATCATGTACCAATTATTTTTCGAATTTCCATAAGGGGATGGGGTGCTTGAATAGTGTCCGAATCAAATTGCAAAATCAAATTCAGGATTTGAGTAATTAATGGAACCCACTGCACCCAGAGTCTCTTTTGGGAAACTAGTAAAGTACATGAATTATATTCGGTTTCGGCAGCATAGTTTAGCTAGTTTAGCTTATTCTCTCATATGAGGCTGATGATTTTAAACTCACAAGTAAAGTGTGATACTGATACCTTTGAAGCCAATCTGTAATCGCATGATCCAAATTATACATTGTTTGTAATTTGCTTGCATCCATAGCAAAGATGTTCAATACTGAAATGTATTGATACAGGAGGTTGTAACTAATGTTTTTCAGATACGAGAAAGGGCACATAACCCTCGAGATAATCCAATAAGGATCAAATCAGTTTGTCTTCAAGCACAGAAACAAGTCAAATGTCAGATATCCAAAACTTCATGTAATCAAGAACTTGGGTCGTTTCCCCAGTGCTTTCACCCGATATCCAGTACTCTATGGTAAGGTTCACTCGATCTAAGATTTTTGGATACATGCCGCTGGTCTACTATTACCTACTATTACCAAACTATGTTCAGGGCTAATGTGTGTTTGATATGGCGTACCTGATTCATCCTGCTTCATTTAGATCTCTCTCTATTCCCATTCAAGACCACTTATTTCGTTTATTCTCTACTGCATTCTTTCCCAACATACTCTGCACTCCAGTTTACATCAATCTACACCATACTGTTAAATCCAATCTACACGATTCTCCAATCTCTACTCTACAAATCACCTACCACCCTACAATCACCCACCTACACTCTACATATACCTAGTTCCTACCTTATGCGCATATTACATCACGGGATCCAATTTACTCACGTCCAAAGTGAGCCTCTTGCCAATACACGACTGAAAATTTTTCAGCCATTTCTCAAACTATATAAAGTGAAAAATATCTCATTGAAAAATTTTATCTCAAAAATGAAATACATTCAAACTGAACAAGTTTTAGATATCCCAGAAGGTGTTACCGTTGAAATTAAGGCTAGAGAAATCAAAGTCACTGGTCCAAGAGGTGTTTTAAACAAAAACTTAAAACATATCGATGTTACTTTCAGAAAAATTAACAACAAACAAATTAAAATTGTTGTTCACAATGGTGACAGAAAACACGTTGCTGCTTTAAGAACTGTTAAATCTTTAATTGCTAACTTAATCACCGGTGTTACTAAAGGTTACAAATACAAGATGAGATACGTTTATGCGCATTTCCCAATCAATGTTAACATCATTGAAGAAGAAGGTCAAAAATTTGTTGAAATCAGAAATTTCTTAGGTGAAAAGAGAGTTAGAAAAGTTAAGGTTGTTGATGGTGTTGATGCTACTCCATCTTCCACCCAAAAAGATGAATTAGTCTTAACTGGTAACTCTTTAGAAGATGTTTCTCAAAATGCTGCTGCTATCCAACAAATGTGTTTAGTTAGAAACAAAGATATCCGTAAATTCTTAGATGGTATCTATGTTTCTGAAAGAGGTGTTGTTGAAGAAGAAGTTTAAGTTCTTGTATAAATAATCCAAATCAAACATTTAATTTAGGGTAGTATTGTATAGTTTTTTACGGTTAAAAAAATTGGTTAATATTCCCTGTCTCAGTTTTTAGTGAATACGTTTTCAGAGCTCCCTATAATAAAGAGCCACCAACGATTCACCTGTAGAGTGCGAGAGACAGGTTATCTCTAAAAGTACGCAAGTAGCTTTAAGATAACCTGTTTCCTCTATCTGGCTCTATCTCTAAACTCTAAGGTTCTATTCTATGTGTTATAATCAACTCACTTAAGTGATTCATTTAATTGAGGTGATTGTGATGAGTGGAATTAGGAAATCTGAGTATCTGATAATTTCGCATCATGGTAACTGTAGGGTTCTTAGGTCCAAAGGGAACATACACACATCAGGTAAGTAAAGAAAGTATTTAGTATTCTTAGACTCTACTAACAACAGGCTGTTCTTCAAGAATTTGGAGAGAACATCTCAATTCTACCTCAAAAAAGTATTGGAGATTGTTTCAAAGTAGTTGATTCAAATCAAGTAGATTACGCTATTGTTCCATTTGAAAATAGTACAAATGGACAAGTTGTTTTCACTTATGATCTCATAAGAGATTGGTATATGCATAAGAACAATCAACCAAAGTTTAAAATCGTTGGTGAACAATTTGTATCTATTCATCATAATCTTCTTTCAGAAGAATTAGACGTTCAAAATATTAATAAAATTTATTCACATCCACAAGTCTGGGGTCAAGTAACTGATTTCCTTTCAACCCTTGATCCCAATATAACAAAAGTAGATTGTTCATCTACTTCAAAAGCTGCAGAACTTGTAAAATTAAGTAATGAAAAAGGGGTAGCATGTATTTCATCATCAATGTGTTCAACGTTATATAATCTACCAATTATTAAATCTAATGTTGAAGATAATCAAGGGAATACAACCAGATTTCTAATATTAGGAGAGAAGCCAATTGCACCAAGATCTACCAATTCTAAATTCATTACATCAATTATTTTCACAGTAAATCAAGATCAAGAACCTGGTAGTTTATGTTCAGCATTGATGGTATTTCAACAAAATAATGTTAACTTGATTTGTATAAATTCAAGACCATCAGCAGAAAAGAATTGGCATTATGCATTTTTTGTAGAGGTAATTGGTAATATAGAGGATGAAAATGTAAGTAGAAGTTTACAACAATTACGGGAGAAATGTTCAGAGATAGTTTTGTTAGGACTGTTTGAGAGAAAATAGTAATATATATAAGTCTTCATTACCATATATTTCGTATATACTCGTACTCTATGCCCCAAACTTTTGGTAAACCCATTCAGTATTATCTAATGGACATACCTGTCTTGACTTTAACCATCTTGTAATACAATGTGTATGGAAAGCATGATTACATTGACCCCATGCTGCTTTACAATCTTCTGATTTATCTTGTAAATTACCTTGACAATCTATACAAGGTTCCATTAAGTGATTTCTACAAATAGCACAATTATCCACCACGATATCTAATAGTTAGTATAGTTAAAATTATTAATTAAAAGTGACATACCCCATGACCAAAATGCTACAGCTGTCCATTTTTTAACTTCGAATCTTTGTTTTGTTTTAGGTTCTGATTGTTCAACCTCGGGTACTAATTGTTAGTATTGTTGTATCAAAATCGAATTGATAATTACATACATGTATCCACATCCATATGATCTTCACTCATGATATTAATAAGATTTTATTGCGCGAACCATTAAGGTATACCATGTCAGAAGATTTAATTTCAGCATTATATCCACCACCACCATTGTTCTATAAATACTTTACCCAAGAGAATATACAGAAACATAAGGATGCTAAAGAAGCCAATAAAGATATTGAAGGAGAATTAAAATTCCTTGAACCTCCACCTCAACCTTCTGGTACTCATTATAGAGGATATGGGAATATTTGGTCTTTTGAAGATAAATTACCTAAATTAAATGAAATGGGATATACCCAATTGTACGAAGATACTGATGGGCAGAATAAGATTCCAGAACTCCATAAACTCATGAAATCATTATTAGTTAATTTCATTGAATTATTAGGTATAATGCATATAACACCAAGTGAATTTCATACCAAAATTGAAGATTTAAAAGTGATACTTATTAACTTAAATCATATATTAAATAGTTATAGACCTCATCAATCACGAGAACTGCTTATAATGTTATTAAGATCGAGAATAAATAAGAAACGAGAAGAGATTACCAAAATTGATGATAATATGAATGAGATAAAAGAAAAACTTAAACAAATGACGAATTTTGATGATATTAGATTAACACAAGAGAAGGAGGAGAAGGAAGAGACCAAGGAGGAGATTAGGGATAGAATAGTAAATAAGTTGTTAGTAGATATATAGAAAGTATGTATATCAAAATAAATCTAATAAATCGTTAGTGTTCGATGACAGTTTTGGTGGAGGTGGCTGAGATTCTCCATTACCAGTATTTAACAGGTTAAATAAATTCAAAATATCATCATTTTTCCCTTGTGGTTGAGTGGCTGGAGCTGGGGTACTAAATAAATCATTTAATTCATCCAATAAATTATTTGAATTATTCTCAGTTTCAACAGGTTCATCGTCATCAAAATCTAACAAGTTTTCATTCTTTGCGTTATCAATAATTTCTTGTTTTGCTTGAGCTTTTAATTCATCAATATTCAAAGTTTTAAGATTATTTGAAGAATTATTTGATATAAAAGTATAACTTGGTTTACCATAAACTGATGATAAAGTTGATAATTCATTCATTAATTCATTCAAAATCTTTGGATTAAATGTTTCAATTGATGAATCAATAGGTGGTAAATTTGTTAATAAGATTTCTTTTGGTTTATCTTCATTTGTTGAAGATAATAATCTCCAATAAATATATGCTCTATCTCTTAAATCAACATCATCTTCATTTTCTGTGATTTCATTAAGTGAATTTTGAAGTAATGATGAAAAATCTTTTTTAACTATTGGATTAAGATTAATTTTAACAATTGAATGTAACCAAATTAATTTTAATGAAGATGAAAAATCTGCAAAATCTGCAAAAATTTCTTCAAGAAGTGAAGGTAAATTGGTGAAATAATTTGGATATTCTCCAATTAACCATACAAAATCATTATATGATTGATTAGTTATAGATAAGTTTTTAAAATTATTTGCAATAATAGGAATGATTAAAGTAATTAAATCATTTTTTCCAGGATATTTTCTTAAAATCATTGCCAATACACTTATGGATTCATCTATAATTAACTCATCACCTTTTAAATCCATTAATTCAATTATTAAATTAATACATTTAATTATACTATTTGGTAATTTTATACCAATTGAACCAATAGATTTAATAGATTTTGAAATTAATGATGGTTCAAATTCCATTGAATATTCTTTTAATTCATTAAGTAATAAATTAAAATTATTTTCATTACATAATCTAATCATAATATCTAATTTTTCTAATTTTAAATATAATGGATCACTATATTTTATGAAAAAAACTCGTAATTCTTTTGAAAGAATTGTTGGATATTTTTCCAAGATAATTCTAATATTTTTTAAACCAACATATTGAGCTTCAGGAATTGGATTTGAAATCAATGAAACTAAAGGACTTGATAATTTTTTTAAAATTGCACTTTGACTTGCTTTTTGTAAATGATTTAAATGAGTTAAAATTGTTTTAATTGATGATAAAACAATTGCAGGATTAATATGTTGTAATTGAGGTATAACTCTTTCAATTATATGATTTGCTTCTTCAACATTTTCAGATTTATAATCATGTAAACATTTAAGAATTGTAATTCTACCCCATTCAGTACATTCATTAAGACAAATAAGAAGATTTTTAATTAATGTATAATCAAGAGTTAAAATATCAATATCATTACCTTGATACATATCATTAATTTCATATAAAGAATTTAATGCATTTGAAATAACTGAAGGATTTGAATCATTTATAAGATTTTTTAAGGTATCTAAAAATCCAAATTCAATACACATTTGTGGATTAAGATTAAATAATTTTGCAACACAAATAGCAGCAGTTTTTCTAACATAAGGATTTTCATCTTGTAAAGTTCTTGATAATGGAATTTCCATATAATCAATCATTTTTTCAACTCTAATACATCCCATAGTTCTAATAGCTAATGCTCTAATTAAAGGATTTGGATCTTCAGTATCTTGAACAAATGTATTAACTGCTAATATACATAATTCTGGATGGGTCTTTGCATAGTTCATTAAATATAAATAAACCAATTTTTTTTGTTCTAAATCATAAGTTGCAATATTTTTCAAAACATCTGGAAATAATGATGAAACATCTTTACCTAAGGTCATGGCTTGAATTACTCTTTGAATTGCATCTTTTCTTTCATGTTTATATTGTGAAACCAATCCACTTTTCAATTCAAAGGCTTCACCTTTTCTTGGTCCTTGTAGGAATTTTCTGATCTTCTTCTCCAAGGACATGTTGATCGCGAGAATACGTGGAATCGAAATTGAGGGAGATAGGATTGAGGGAGATAGGACTGAGGGAGATAGGACTGAGGGAGATAGGATTGAGAAAGAGTAAACTTGTATTTGATCTATTTAATCCGCCCGGATCTTGGGTACCATTTCCTACCCCTATCGGTTACCCCTCGGATCCCTCTCGGGTCTGCCGCTTCGGAACTTACCTCGTAACCTTCTGCGTCTACCTGTAAATTGCTGCAAATAAACTCTATTTAAACTCTATTCAATGCATTTAAAGTGTAACTTCAAAACAAATAATTATTTTATCATGTTAACAATTAGAAAATTCTATCAATTATATTATTATAATACACCAATTCCTGTGTTGAATTCATTAGAAACTCTTATGTTCAATACGTTCAATGTTTTACTTTTAAGCTTCTTAATTTATATTCTTAGTAAAGTATTAAGTAATATCGGACATATCGGATTTATTCAAATAAATTCCAATCATTGATTTTTAATGATGAACCAGCTGTCTTAATAAGTTCAACATCTTTGGATATTATTAATGATTCATATGATGATACAAGTCTATTTGAATCAAAATCTTTAATGGAATTATATACTTGAGTACCTAAATTAATAAATAAACTAATTAATATATCAGTTTGAATTTTTTCAATTCTTATAAGTGAAAATATAACTAAAAGGTTTGAAGGTTGATGATTATAGATCCCAAGACTACCATCTCCAATACTTTGTAACTTGATTGTATCTACATTACTAACATCTTCTAAATCAATATCTAATAAATCCAGTAAATGCATTTTTAAAACTTCTTGTCCTCTTCCTTCTGGCAGTTGTAATAATTCAATAATAATGGATTTATCATCTTTTGGATTTTGTCCTTTCTCAACTAAAAAAACTTCTTGATTATCAGGTACTTGTCTAAAATCTGATACATCAATTATACCATTTGGTAAATCAATACTTAAAGCACCACCATAAAGCTGAATCATCTCACGTAGTTTTTTTTTTCATTGATCGCATAAACTAAAAATAACATGAACGCTAATAAGAAAAGAGGAATACTTACCTTTATAGTAGTTGGACTTGTTATACTAATCGGGGGCAAATTAGTCCTCAGTAACAAGGGAGGTATCACCATGCAAAATGAAAATATCCTAGGATTAACTAAACTTATATCAAATCAAAATAATCAAAAACAAGATGAATTATTAAGTAAAATGACAAAAATGAATAAACAACTTTTAGCTAAACAAGATGAAAGATTAACCAGTTTAGAACAACAAAATAAACTTATCCTTGAAAAGTTGGATCAAATTAATCAAAAACAATTATATAACTCTGATGCTTCTATTAGAGATAAATTAATTAATTTAATTCCTTATGATTCAAGTGTTAAATTCCCAGCATATATTTGGCAAAGTTGGAAGCATGGATTGAACGATGAAAGATTCAATCAACTTTATAGACAAGGAGAAACCCAATGGGCTATTAAGAACCCAGGATTTGTTCATGAACTTTTTAATGATGATACCTCATATTCTGTTATAAAACACTTATTTGGATCAGTACCAGAAATTATTGAAACTTTTGAATTATTACCAGAAGTTATTCTTAAAATGGATTTTTTCAGATATTTAATTTTATTTGCAAAAGGTGGAGTTTATTCAGATATTGATACTTATCCTCTACAACCAATACCAAATTGGATTCCAGAAAATGTTAGTCCTGATGAATTAGGAATGATTATTTCTGTTGAAGTTGATTCTAAATCAAAAGGTTGGTCAAAAGATTATCATAGAAGATTACAATTTGGACAATTTGTAATTCAAGCAAAACCTGGACATCCAATATTAAGAGAAATTATTAGTACAATTGTTGAAGATACTCTTCATAGAAAAGTTAGAGAAAATTTACAATTATCAGGTAGTTCAAATGAAAAACAATTAAGTATACTTAAATGGACTGGTTCAGGGGTTTGGACTGATGTAATTATGAATTATTTTAATGATTATATTAAATCTTCAATTTATAATCAAATTACTTGGAGGGATTTTTCTGATTTAACTATACCAAAATTGGTTAGTGATGTATTAGTACTTCCAATTAAATCTTTTGCATCGGAGATTGAAATCCCTCAAAATGGTAAAATCAATGATCCGTTAGCTTATGTAAAACATTATTCTTCAAAGATTTGGAAAACAACTTAGGTAGGGTAAGTAGATAGATAGACAAAATCTCAGATTCGTAATTTTTGCAACATTCACCTTTCTCATCTCTATCGCATATTTCTTATCAGATCGCAATGAAGAGGAGCAGAGCTGCAGAAGCCACAAGACTCCATTGGCAATATAAAACTGGTATAGCTCCGATTGTTGAAGACAAACCCCAACCCCCTGAAGATGAGACTGAAGAACCAATCCCTTTTATAACAATTCCTTCTGATAGTGATGAAGAGGTTCAGTTTACAAAACCAAAGAGATCAAAAGTAGAACCTCCAAAAAATCCACGTAAATCTCCAATACAACTTCTTGAAGCCGTTGCTATGCCTCCACATGGTAATAAAGATACTGTAAGATATGAATCCCTTTTCGATTCAAATTTATCTCAAACATTCCAATTTAACTACACAATTGATGTGAAACTTCTTTTAAATTTAATTGGAAGATCAGGTAGTGAAAATAGAAAAATAACTCTTGTTACAGGTCATGATTTCTTATCACTTTATCCTGATGTTAAGAATCCAAATATAGATCAAATCATTGCAACATTACCTAATAGATATGGTACTCATCATACTAAAATGATGATTAATTTTTATGGGAATCAAAAGGAAAAAGTAGAGATTATTATCATGTCAGCAAATCTTACTGAATATGATCTTTGTATGACCCAAACAGTTTGGAGATCAGGTAAATTAAGTAAAGGTGAAACATATACTGAACAAGGTACTAGATTTAAAAAAGAATTAATTGATTATTTAAAAAGATATAAAAAGAAGAAATTAACAGATCTTGCCGAGTCATTAAGTAGATATGCCTTTTCAACAGTTGATGTTGATTTAATTGCATCAGTTCCAGGAGATTTTGAATTCGATACTTTTGGTCCTGATACTATGATGTATGGATTTGGTAAATTATATCAAGCACTTAGAAGAAATGAAGCATTAATTGAAACATCTCCTGATAAAACTTACAATGTACTTGCACAAGTTTCATCAATTGCAGGACCAGTATTAAGATATAATGATGATGTTGGTACAGTATTTACTCATTTATTATGTCCATTATTTGTTAAGAATAATCTTGTATTACCAAGACTTTTATTACCAGGAAATGCAGCAAGTGAAACCCATAGATCGGCTCATAGATATAAACCACATATTGTATTCCCAACATTAGATGATATTAGAAATAATGTACTTGGATATGATGGTGGTGATAGAATTCATTTTAATTATATTAAACCGTATTATCAATCCCAATATTCAAATATAATTAGGAAAATCCTTTATAGATGGCTGACAGAAGGTGATCCAACTGGTAGAAATTTTGGTGCACCACATTGTAAAATATATTTAGCAGATAATGGGGATAATTTTGAAACGTTAAAATGGGTTTATATGGGTAGTCATAATCTTTCAAAACAAGCATGGGGAGGATTACCAGGATATAAAGAATGGAATAATTTATCAAATTATAAAATAGCAAGTTATGAATTAGGGGTATTAGTTACAAGTAAATATAAAGTTTTGGTACCAGTATACAACGGTGATAAATTAGACTATGGAGATGCTACACCAATCAGATTACCTTTCCATTTACCACCCAAGAGATATGAGGCATCTGATTTACCATGGTCACCAGATATCAAATGGACTGTAAAGGATAGATTAGAGGAACATCATAAGAGTTGGGAAGAAGATAAGGGGATTACGAAGAATAAAGAACTGAATGAAAAGGCAACAAGCGACGACGCTTAGAAAGAAGAAGCCGACAAGTACGAACCTGACGAGTATATACCACTAGCTATGAATAATGCACATCACCCTCAATTTCTCACTAGTAGATTTTTCGATCTATCACATAAGACGCGTCTATGTATATCAAACGTATTAATATACAAGGCTTTAAGACCTATAAGAACAAAACCACCATCGATGTACTATCACCTAAGTTTAATGTTGTTGTAGGAAGAAACGGATCGGGTAAATCGAATTTCTTCTCAGCAATTCGATTCGTATTATCAGACGCATATACTCATATGTCTAGAGAAGAAAGACAAGGATTAATCCATGAAGGATCGGGTACTATCATGTCAGCATACGTTGAAATCACTTTCGATAACACAGATAGAAGAATTCCAATTGCCAAAGACGAAGTAAGTATTAGAAGAACCATTGGATTGAAAAAAGATGATTATTCATTAGATGGGAAATCAGCCACAAGATCAGATATAATGAATCTTTTAGAAACAGGTGGGTTCTCTAGATCAAACCCTTATTATATAGTACCACAAGGAAGAATCACGTCATTAACCAACTCTAAAGATTCAGAAAGATTTAATTTACTTAAAGATATTAGTGGAGCTAAAGTATTTGAATTAAAACTTAAAGAATCATTAAAAGAAATGGAATCATCTAATTTGAAAAAGCAAAGAATCGACGAAGCTTTAGAAGGTATAAATGAAAGAATCACCGACCTTCAAATCGAATCAAATGATTTAAAGAATTATCAAACTTTAGATAGAAATAAAAGAATTTATGAATTTAATTTATTTGATAGAGAAATCAATGAATTAGAGAATCAAGTTGAGGAATTAGATACAAAATATCAAGAGTATTTAGATACATCATCAGAAGATTTAAATACTTTAGAATCTAAAGAAATTGAAATTAAAAGAATTCTTGATGAAATAAAGGGATTAAAAGTTGATTTGAAATTAACTCAATTAGAAAAAGATCAAAATTCTATTTATTATAAACAATTCATTAAAGATGTATCAGAAAAGGAAGTTAAATTAAAAGAGATTGAAGAAGAAATAGATTCATCAAATAATAGAAATAATTCATTAAGTAATGATATAAAGAATTATGAAGAATTGATTGAATATACTCAAGAAAAGATTAATGAGTTAACACCTGAAATTAAAAGGTTAACTTTAGAAGAAACAAAGATGAAACAAGTATTAAATGAAGTTTCAATAAAGAAAAGAGGTATTTATTCTAAACAAAATAGATTTGAAAAATTCGATACTAAAGACCAAAGAGATGACTGGATTAAGCAAGAAATCCAAAAGAAAAATGATACAATCCAACAAAAGGAAAATGAATTAAATAAATTAAAAGATGATTTAGTAAATAAGAAAGAAGAATTTATTGAGTTAGAAAATAAATTGAATGAATTAAATGAATCTTTGGACAATCAAGACTTCCAAACCCAAATTTTCAAATTACAAGATTCTATTAAATCAACTAAATTACAAATAAATGATATTGGTGATAAAAGAAAAGAGAAATGGAGACAAGAAATTAAACTTAAAAGTATAAATGATTCTATTATTAATGATTTAAATAATGTAAATAATTCTGTTAATCAGAGTATGAATAGATTACAAAGTCAAGGGTTAAAAGCTGTCGAGGAGATAGTTAAGGAATTAAAACTCGAAGCCAATGTTCTTGGACCTTTAGTAAATCTAATTAATGTAAGTGATAAATATAAAACTGCAGTAGAAGTTATTGCAGGTAATTCATTATTTCATATAGTCGTTGATACTGATTTAACTGCTTCTACTATAATGAATGAATTGATTAGGAAGGAAAAAGGTAGAGTTACATTCATACCATTAAATAGAATTCAAAGTGATCCAATACCAACATATCCGAATTCAAATGAACATCAATGTATCCCATTAATTAAAAAGATCAAATTTTCAGATAAAAGAATTTCTAAAATTGTTCAACAAATATTTGGTAAAACAATTGTTTGTAGTGAATTAACTAAAGGATCTGAACTTTCAAGAAGTTATAATTTAACAGCAATTACTCTTGATGGTGATAGAGTAGATAAAAGAGGTGCATTAACTGGTGGGTATAGAGATCATAAATCTTCAAGATTTGATATTATGAAACTTCAATTTAAAAAGAACGAAGAGCTTGAACAAAATCAACAAAAAATTCAAGAGGTTGTAAAAGACCTTGATGATATAAATCAAGAGTTTACGAAATTAAATAATGATTTACAAAGTATTACCAAACAATTGGATGAAAAGTACCTTTCAATAAGTCCTATTAAATCAGAAATTTCTCAAGTCATCAATTCCAAATCTTCAGTTGAACAAGAAATCAATGGATTAGAATTAAATATCGAATCAATTGGTTCAATAAAACAATCTCTCCAGACTAATATAGATCAATTCCAACAAGAATTAGAATCAGATTTTACTGATTCATTGAGTGAAGCAGATACTAAATTGTTAGAATCTCTTAATAAACAAATCAATGAATATGAAGAAGAATTGGATGAGATTGTTAATAAGTCAACAGAAATCCAAACATCATTAAATGAATTTGAATCTAATTTATCAATAAATTATAAACCACAGCTTGAAAAACTTCTTAAAGAAACAAAGAACCCATCCAAGGGTATTAACGATTTTGAAATGAATGAATTAAAACATGAATTAAGTAGATTGAATGAATCTTTAGAATCTATGAAACAAAACAATAGAGCAATTCAAAACAAAATTGAAGAATTGACTAAAAAAATAGAGTCTAAACAAAAAGTTGTTGATAAATCCAACAAAGAACAACTTAAACTTAGTGAAAAGATTGAAAAAACCACCAAAAAATTACAATTGACTTTGAATAAGAAATCAATTTTAACATCTCGTAGAGATGAAGTTTCTAAAAAAATTAGAGAAATTGGTGTACTTCCAGAAGAAGCTTTTGATAAAGAAAAATATGAAACTTTTGATTCGGATCAACTTTTGAATGAACTTAAACAAGTCAACCAAGATTTAAATCAATATAATCATATCAATAAGAAAGCTATTGAACAATTTGAATTGTTTACAACCAAACGTGATGATTTAGTTGATAGAAGAAGTGAATTAGATGAATCAAAAGAATCTATTGAACAATTAATTGATACTCTTAAGTTACAAAAAGATGAAGCAATTACAACTAGTTTTCAAAAGATTTCAAAAAGTTTTTCTGGACTTTTTACTACTCTTGTACCAAACGGTACTGGTAAATTGATTATGCAGAAAAAGGGAGATGATGAAATTGTTGATGCAGATTTAGATACTAGAACAGGTATTGAAGATTATGTTGGAGTTAGTATATCAGTATCATTCAATTCTAAACACGATGAACAACAAAGAATTGAGCAATTATCTGGAGGTCAAAAATCTTTATGTGCCATTACTTTGATTCTTGCAATTCAAAGTTGTGATCCAGCACCATTTTATTTATTTGATGAAATTGATGCTAATTTAGATACTCAATATAGAACTGTCGTTGCTTCATTGATCAAACAGTTGAGTAGTAATGGTCAATTTATATGTACTACATTTAGACCTGAAATGCTAAATGCTGCAGAGAAGTTTTATGGGGTTAACTTTGATAATAAGGTAAGTTTGATAAAAGAGATTAGTCAAGAAGAAGCCAAGAGTCTTCTTGAGGGGCCTACTAAGGATCAAATGCCTGTTATATAATAATAAATGAGAGATGTAAAAGATCGGGAGGGGATCGAATCGATAGAACTCTACATTAAGCTCTAGTCAAGGGATCTACTCTAGTCAAGGGATCGAACTGATGAAGAGACCTTAAGATCTGTCTGGCGTCCATCGCGAACCTCAGCCCACATTGTCTCCAATGCCAGTACAACCTAAAGGAAGAAACAAAATCCTATCCCGTCAAGATGTCGTGGACCTTATAAGTAGAGGCAGGGCCGTTGTAATATATAAAAACACAGTACTTGATCTCACACATTGGTTAGCAAAACATCCAGGTGGTGATAAAGCAGTATTACATATGGTTGGTAGAGACGCAACAGATGAAATGTTAGCATACCATGGTGAAGAAACAGTTCTGATCTTTATGAAATGGAAAGTCGGAGTTATAGAAAACGAATGGTATAATTTATTACCACCAATCCAAGGGGCTCAATATACTTTAGGTAAAGATCCTGAAATACAGAATAAAGGTGATTGTACTTTAGATAATAAATTAGATACAACAGGATCATCAGATAGTTTCCAAGATGATTCAAGCTCAACATCAATAGAATCCAATGAAACAAAACCATTGAAAACCATCCCAAGAGTCCCACAAAACTTACTTTTATCTAAATCAAATGTACAACAAGTATTCCCAACTTATAAAGATCAAACCATTATTGACCCAAAGATCCTTATGGAAAAATTTGATAATGAATTATCACAAAAAGATATAATAGAATTACCTGATTTAGATTATAAGAGTCAAAGGTATTTAAGAGATAAGTATACAGAATTACATGAGACTATTATAAAGAATGGATTTTATGAATGTAATTATTGGCATTATGTTCGTGAGATTATTAAGATAACATCTATATTTTTATATTCTCTTTCATTTTATAAACTTGGGTATCTTAAAATCAGTGCTGTATTATTAGGTATAGCATGGCAACAAGGTACTTTTATAGCTCATGATGCTGGTCATATATCCATAAGTCATAATTATCAAATAGATAATATTTTTGGTATGTTGATTGCTGATTTCTTTGGTGGATTGAGTCTTGGATGGTGGAAGAAAAATCATAATGTTCATCATCTTATTACTAATGATCCAGTTCATGATCCAGATATTCAACATTTACCATTTTTTGCTGTAAGTACCAGATTATTCAATAATGTCTATTCAACATATTATGATAAAACTCTTTATTTTGATGCAGCTGCAAGATTTTTAATCAAGTTTCAAAACTATCTTTATTACCCAATTTTATCATTTGGTAGATTTAATTTATATAGATTATCATGGACATATATTATCAGTGGTGAGGGTCCAAAACAAGGTAAAGCTGCATGGTTTAGATATTTTGAATTCGTTGGACTTTCATTCTTTTCTTATTGGTATTTTTATTTATTAGTCTATAAAAATTTAGATACAAATCTGGAAAGATTTCAATATTTAATGATAAGTAACATAGCCAGTTTTATAGTTCATGTTCAAATCACTTTGTCACATTTTGCAATGTCAACTTCTGATTTAGGTGTAAGTGAATCATTTGTAATGAGACAAATTAGAACTACTATGGATGTTGATTGTCCAGAATGGTTTGATTTCTTTCATGGAGGATTACAATTTCAAGCTATACATCATTTGTTCCCAAGATTACCAAGACATAATTTAAGAAGAGTTCAACCATTTGTAATTGATTTTTGTAAACAGGTTGGTTTAAAGTATAGTGTTTATGGGTTTGGAGAGGGGAATGAGATTGTTGTAAGTAAGCTTGAGGATATAGCTAAACAGTGTAGTATATTAGTTGATGCTACAAAGAAGTTTGAGATCCATGAATTTGAATAATCCAGACTAGCTCTCGGGCCACTCGTGCTGGATTAACCCCTTCTGGTCCATGTAATTCAAAAACTCGAGAAACTTCCCGTTCTCCAATTCAAGTTGATCCTTTTTTATCAACATCTTAAATAATGACATGTTTGTAGGATTTTCCTTTGAATAATATTTATTTTCATATGACTTCGGAACTCTAACTTTTATATTATTTATCATCTTATACTGTGAATCTAATTCATGTAAATTCTTACAATTATCTCCAAATTTACATGATTTATTTGCTTGATAAAATCTACAAATTTGTCTGGATTTTTTCGTAGGTCTTGAGTCTGGTTCCAGTTTACGTTTTTCTCCTTGTTCTTGTTGTTTTCTTTCGATATTCTTTTTAGATGGCCAGTTTTTCTTACGTTGTTCGATCCATTTCTGTATATCTTCTTCTGTTTCTAATACAATATTTGTACCTTGTATAACTGGGGGGTGCGATGAGGTAGATTCTTTAGGTTCTTGGGGTGGATTTTCTGCCGTTGAAGCTTGAACGGATATATTATCAACAGCCCCTATTTCAGTGTCTTGAACCTTTTCTTGTTCTTGGCCTGCATTGGGTAAATACGTTGGCAAGTCAAATAAATCCATAATGCGATGCCCAGAAGATCTACAGATATCCTCAAATCTGCTCGGTCCTATTACGTAATTGACGAGATTGAGACAAGAGAGATGAGACGAGAGACAAATAGATAAGAGATGATAACAGAGGTATTTCAGACTGAAAATCAGCTTCAAAATACTAAAACACTTTTGTCTACTCATCTCTTCCCCACCATTCTCGTAAACTATTTTTAACTTACACTGCCTATTAATGACCTGTCAAATTTAAAATATGCCCTGATTCGTCAATGTTCCTACATATATCCCTCGCGAGGAAGTATAAATAATTTCATATTTCTCGAACGTTAATAAAATGGTATGTTAATGAACCAGGGCCTGATAAAGGTCAATGCCTTGTAAAGGTATAAACCGATCTGTACTAACTTTAGTCTTACCAACAAGGTCCCCCACAAGGTTATTATCAACAAGGTCCCCCACAACAAGGGTACTATCAACAAGGTCCACCCCAAGGTTATTACCCACAACAACAGCCAGTTTATGTTCAACAACAAAAGAAAGATAGTGGATGTTGTGGAGGGTGTTGTGGATCCTGTTGTTCCGCATGTTGTGGTATAATGGCAGGTATTTTATGTTGTGAATTACTTGGTGCTTAATGTAGACAGTGTATTAATAGATGAATATAAGACTAGAGTAAAAAGGTGTAGGATTTGGATGACAGAGGCGAGAAAGGAGATAGGGTGGGGATTAGATTGGGAGAGAGTGGAACGTAAAGTGGGAGATAGAGTAGGCGAGAGGGGGAGATAAGGTGTTAGACGGATCAACTTTACAGCCATCTGCGGTCCACATGCCAACAGATGCAGGTCAACAGATACAGGTGAACAGATCTTGGGCCTTATTGCATGATAGAAACCATATCAAATTTTTATTACTAAAACAATATATACCTCTTAATGGGCAGTAAAACCACCACTAGCGTAAATAGTTTGACCGGTAATCCAGTAACCTTCAGTAACTAAAAATCTAATGATTGGAACAATATCACTTGTTTCAGTTAATCTTTGATGAATGGTTACAGTCTTATAAAATGCAACATCATCTTTACCTTCTTCAGGATAGAAAAATGGTGTATCCATTGGACCTGGAGCGACACAATTAACAGAAATGTTCTTTGGAACTAATTCTTTAGATGCACTCTTTGAGTAGTATTCAACTGGGGCTTTAGTACCTTGATAAGTTGCATAAAATGGTGTATAAGCAGCTAATAAAGAAGTAACTAGAGAAATAATTTTACCCCCATCATTAACTCTTTTAGAAGCTTCTTGAATAAAGAAAAAGGCAATCTTGTTATTAACAGTATCCATAATTTCCCATTCCTTTTCGGTGGTATCAACAATTGGCTTCTTTAAAACCTTACCAACATTATTAATTGCAATATCAATTCCATTACCAAAGAATTTTTCAGCAGCATTGAATAAATTTGCAACATCTTTAGCATCATCTAAAGGACCATTGAAAAGTTCAACCTTAACTTTGTGTTCACTTGATAATTTGGTGGCAAATTCCTTAGCATTTTTAGCATCTTTTTCACTATGGTAATGTAAAAATAAGTTGGCTCCATATTTTGCTAATTCTTCAGCACTAAGACCACCTAAATTCTTAGTACCACCAGTAATAAGAGCATTTTTACCTTCGATTGAAGCTTTTTGAGAATATAATTGAACAGCCATGATGATTTTAATTAATTGAGTTAATTGATAAAATATTAAAGAAGAATTGCTATGAATTTATACTTATCGTAATTATATAGTGTATTTCGGAGATTCGGTCTTTTGTCCTAATGCGGTAATACTAAATTTCACCCGTACAATTGCTAATCTAAAACCTTTAGTGCTGCATGAAGCCACATACACACCTTTAACCCACACTGAGGGGGCTGGTATAAGTCGACCAAATACAACCCACCAATAGACTCAAGGCATCAAACTTTTGGGGTATCACAACCAATGGAAACAGCTAAATGTTGGCTAATTATAATTAAAGTTATGCAGGAAGAGCAAATTAAGAGTCTGCGGACTTACTGCGGACTTATCAGCTCGGGTTTAAAGGTGAAATCAACGGGTTCCGTGCATGAAATGAAGAAACATCAATTCGGAATTACTACTTAGGGAACAAATCTAGTGAATAGGGTTTAGATAAAATAGTAAATAGGTGAGATGGAGTCAGAGGCATAAACCGAGTCAGAGACGAGAACCCCATAAATCACAGAGGAGTAAACCATTAATAGAGTCAGTAGCCACGGTCAAGATTAGGGTCTAGGCAATATACAAAAATTATCTATTCACTATTTATTTCTTCTTGTTTGAAGTAGAATTCTTTGGTAATTCCTTAACAAAAGGTAAAAATTCAGGTTCACCAGGAATATACTTTCTTAAAACTTCTGGAACAACTAACCCATCTTCAGTTTGATAATTTTCTAAAATACAACATAAAGCTCTTTCAGTTGCAGTTAAAGTAGAATTTAAACAATGAACATATTTCTTATCGAGTTGATTTTGTTGTTTAATACCACATCTAATTTCTAAGTTTCTTGATTGATAATCAGTACAATTTGAACAAGAAACTAATTCTTTATATTCTTTTTGATATGGGAACCAAGCTTCTAAATCGTATTTTTTAGCAGCAGCATTGTTTAATTCACCAGAAACAATACCAACAACTCTATAAGGTAAACCTAAAGATTTATAAAATTCTTCACTTAAACCAATCATTCTTTCGAATTCATCCCAAGATTTTTCAGGTTCAGTTAAAACAAATTGTTCAACTTTTTCGAATTGATGAACTCTAAAAATCCCCCATGCATCTTTACCATGACTACCAGCTTCTCTTCTGAAACATGAAGAATAACCTGCGTATCTAACTGGTAATTGTTCAGCTGGTGATTCAAACCATTCATTAGCATGGTATGCACTAATTGGTTGTTCTGATGTTGCAATTAAATACTTTTCATCTTCTTCTCTTGGACCATCTGAAACTTTATATAATTCTTCATCAAAATCTGATAATTGAGCAGTCTTAGCCATAACATCTTTATTCATCATAACTGGTGCTTGTAATGGAGTATAATCATTTTTAGCTAAGAAACTTAATCCATAATTAATCATTGCTTGATTTAAAAATACCCCCCAATTTCTTAAAAAGTATCCACGATGTCCAACAATTCTAACACCTCTTTCTGGATCATATCCATCTAATCTTAATAAAACTTCATGATGAGATAATTTAGCTGGTTTATTAGTGGCAGCGGCAATTTGTCCGGTTTCACTTAATCCTTCAGGTTTCCAAGTTTTAACTAATTCATTATCATCTTCATTTTGTGAAACAATAACTGATTCATGAATAATATTACCAATAGAATTGACCTTCTTTTTTAAATTAGCATCAGCTTGTTGTTCACTTTCGATTAATTGTTTCTTTTCGTTAGCAAATTCTTCCTTTTGTTTTAATAATTCACTGGCATCTTCTTTCTTTTTATATTTTTGTCCAATCTCTTTTTGCAACTTGTTAGCTTTTTTATTGAGTTCATCTAAATCGAATCTAATTTTTGTCCAATTTTTATAATCTTCAATGATTTCGTCAACGATTTCAACTGAGTCACCTCTCTTCTTTTGGGACTCTTTAATGGTTTCAGGATTTCCTCCTTTTTCAACAAGGAATGAGTTAATATCTAACATGGTGATAAATTTTTTCACCGATGCGCGAACTCCTCACCACCAGACTGCAAAACACCAGACTGCAAAATACCAGACTGCAAAATACCAGACTGCAAAACACCAGACCAAAATGCAATCTCTAATAAATGATAGGAAAGTGGGTAATGTATCACCTCTAGAATTCGCTAAAATCTTAATGGATTCAGTCTATTCAAACATCTCCCAAAACTTTCATTCTAATGTCTTTCCTATAAATTCTCATAGTAATGCTGCTGTAAATAGCTTATCATTAGAATCTCAAGATTTTAATTATTTGTTAAGTGGATGTGCTGACTCTTCAATTAAATTATGGGACTTATCACAACAAGAAACTGTGGGTATCGAACAGGATGTAGATTTCGAAGACTATGATAATCCAGTCAAGGTGTTTAAAAACTTAGCAACAATCCCAAGACTAACTTATCATGACTATGGTATTTCTTGTATTCAATGGTGGCCTATAGATACTGGTATGTTTGTACTGGGATCATTTGATCATACTATAAAAATATGGGATACTAATGAATTGACTGTGGCTCATGAATTTAATCTTAATAATAGAGTCTATTCATTTGACATAAACCCTTTAAATACTTTAATAGCAAGTGCATGCGATCAACCTTTTATAAGACTTTTAGATCTTAAATCTACCTCTAGTGCTCATACTCTTGGAGGTCATAAAGAGAAAACTTTAGCAGTTAAATGGCATCCAAAAAATTCAAATTTATTAGCATCTGGAGGTTTTGATGGTGAGGCAAAAATTTGGGATATAAGAAGAAGTAATGCATGTTTATGTAGACTTGATATGTTACGTACAAATTCTCAAACACAATCAAAAGGTAATTTATCAAGAGATTTTGTTAAAGGTCATCTGGCCCCAATAAATGGTTTAGTATGGGACCCTTTAGGTCATACATTATTTACAGCTGGTAATGATGATAAGATAAGAGTTTGGGATATGACTTCAGAGTATCCTCCTGTAAATAAATTGACAAGTTTTGGACCTTTGACACGTAATAAATACCCTCAAACTATACCTATTCAAGTGAATTATAAGTATGAAACGGAATTACAACATTTGATGTTTCCTAGTGACAATGGTGATTTGTTTATATTTCGAACAGTTGATGGGAAATTGGTCAAGAGATTGAATAGGAAAGGGCTGAAGAATATGGGACGAATATGTTCAATTGCCTTAGGTAGTCCATTCCTGGGAGATTTTTATTGTGGTACGATTGATGGAGAGTTATTGGCGTATGGACCGAGATGGGATAAATAGATTATGAGACATGAATGTACGATATAGATAGGGTGTAGAGAGTGTAGAGAGTGTGTGTAGTGCTGCAGGTCTATTTTTCTGGTACTCAACTTCTCACCCATCATCATCTTCCCTAAATACACACACACGGAGTCGCATTTTTTTCAACATGAAGGTCAAGCTTCAAGTACATATTGTACCAATAGAAGCTGGAAACAACCCAATTTCTCACACCAGAAAATTCTTACACCTCGCCAAGCCTCAAGATTCTTTAAAACAAGTTTGTGATGATATCACTTCAAGGTTTACAAAATTATATTCTGGTGAAGAAGACCTCATCATTGAGAGAGTTCAAGATTCAAATTTTTGTGACTTAGATCCTGAATATTTCGTTGAAGATGTTTTCAGTACTGGTGATGTCATAGTGATCCTTGTACGAAACAATATCAGTCCATTAGCTGATTCAAGTATGATTTATCAAATGTCTCATTATCCACCAAATCAACAAATCAATCCTTCAAGTTCAATGTTAACTCCAAGTGCTAATAAACTTCAACCTTATCAAAGTACTCCATTAATTGCACCAGCTCCTGTATTGACAACTGATACTCAAATCCCTGAAAGTAGTAGAAAACGTACTGCTGAATTTTTTGATACTGTTGATTCAAATATTCCAATCAAATCAAGAAAATCAGTCTGGTCAAAATCTCCTGAGGCAAATCACACCATCAATAACACAAGGGATCACTTAGATACTTCAAATAATTCAATTATTTTACCCCCTCCAAAACCTGAAGATACCACTAAATTGATTCCACAGAAACCAAGAGCTTCTTCAAATTCTTCGTCTAAAACTACAGGTCAAAGAATTACTTCAGGAATGTTAAACATTCCAGTACACACTCAATTAGAAGCTAAAGAAGCTGCTTCTAGAGTTACTACATCTATCGATAATAGTTTCCCTGGAAGTTCAGATGATGAAGAAGATGAGAAGGATGCCAATCAAAGTTTACCACCTGCATCATCTTCTTCTCTTCCACAAAGTAGTCCAACAGCTCCAAAGTCTAGAAAGGAAACTGTTACTCAAGAAGAACTTATAGCTAAGCTACAAGGTAAAAGTGTAAGAACTTCACATAAAGTTAATAGTGTTTTGGCAGATAAAAGTGCAGGTGTTTTAAAAAGTTTAGCAATTGACATGGTTCCTGATAAAGTGTATCCTACTCGTGCTTCAAGAAGTGCAAGATTGCATGCTGAAGCATCAAAACCACTACCTGCTAAAGCCCCAGCAAAAAGAAGGAGGTCTTCGAATGAAAAGGTCAAGGGGAAAATTGCACCAACACCAAAGAATGGAAAAGATGAGAAAGAAACTGGGACAAAAAGTAATCCCAATCTTGTTGATTTGAGTTCTGTTAATTCATCTCCTGCACCAGAGAAAGAAACTACCAAAGAAAATCAGAAAGATCAAGAAGATGACTATTCGAATAAACCAATACCCACTGCGTTTTTGATAAGGGCTTTCCATACAGACGAACCAGTTGAAGAAGTCAAGAACTCAGCCAATGGAGGCGAGAAACCAGCAAATGGGGTTCATAAAGCAACATCAAAAGCCACAGAGATAGCAGAACCTGATACTGAAAAGGCTGTTGAAAAACCAAAAGCTGTTGAAAAACCAAAGGCTGCTGAAAAACCAAAGGCTTCTGAAAAACCAAAGGCGTCTGAAAAACCAAAGGCTGCTGAAAAACCAAAGGCTGCTGAAAAACCAAAGGCTGCTGAAAAACCAAAAGCCGCTGAGAAGCTGAAAGTTGCTGAAAAGCCATCCAAGGGAAGCAAGAAGTCTACCCCAGTATCATCCCAAGTATCTGTTTCGAGCTCACAAAAGTCTACAGGCTCGGACAAACCATCAGTTTCTATTGCACAAATGTACAATCACAAGTTCTCTGATCTTCCACCAGGATACGAAACCAAGAAAACTAATGGAAAGAACTCGAAAAAATCAACCAAAGAATCTAGCTCTGAGGAGGATAGTTCAGATTCAAGCAGTTCAGATTCAAGCTCAGATTCAGATTCAGGATCAGGATCTGAAAGTTCAGGATATTCAGATGATGAAGATAAGAGCCCACAGAAAAAGGCCCCAACAAAAGAAGATACAAACAAACCAAAACCAAAGGAGATAGATGTTAAGAGTACCAAAGGAACCACCAAACCACCAGCCCCAAAATCATCACAGGGATCTAAAGAACCTCCTAAGGATAACCCAAAGCAGCCATCCTTTTTGAAGAATCCACGTAAACCAGTACTTAGTTCACTTAACGACTTAGCACTTCAAGGTATACCGGATGTTAGAGATAAGAATTCACCTGCAGTACCAGCAAAAACTAAAGCTGAAGAAGTAGAGGAAGATAGCGATGCTACTGATAGTGATAGTGGTAGTGGTAGTGGTAGTGAAAGCGATAGTGATAGTGACAGCGATAGTGATAGTGACAGCGATAGTGATAGTGATAGCGATAGTGACGACGAGAAAAAAGAAGAAGAGCTGAAATATATCACTAAAAAGAAGAATAAGAAAAACCTGGGATTTGCAGCGCTTTTAAGAGATGTAAAGAAGTATAAAGAGTAAATGTAATAGTAAATGTATTGAATAAATAATAATCTAATCACAAGTTACTTTAACCTACGCCCTATTACATCAACACCCCACTGATGATAATCATACTGGTATAACACTCTTGAAGGTACCCTATGTTCATCACTTATCAGGAACAATATGTTCAGGTAAATTTTATTAATCCAATCCTGGGCAACATTTGGCTGTTCTAGAAATAATGTCCCTACATACTGTTCGAAATAATCAGCTATGAATTCCTGTTCGTACCTATACTCACTCAGACATTGGCATTTATCGAAATCTAAATCTTTCCATTCAGTGAGATAAGGTACATAAGTATCTCTGAAAAGACCGTTTACAATTGGATCAACCAACCCTTCATGAAGGTTATAAGCTAAAGCAAGACGTGAAAGAAGTGTGTTGGTAGCTAGTATAGTTTTTAAAAGGGTATAAGATTTTTTACCAAAGTATGTTTCATTCATATAAGGAGCAGAATGTTTAAACTGATACAATAAATTGGAAGATTCCTGTGAAAGATAATAATCACCAAGACCATCAAAAAACGATAAATCAGTACGTAAGATTTTAGATGCTTCCTGAGGGTGAATCCCGTTAGAATAAAGAATTGAATAGAAAGGGTGGTCTTTATCTATAAAACCACGATATAATTCTTTATGTATAAGAGCTTTGGCTAGTAATCTTTTATTGTATATCCTTGGTAAAGGTGGGAGGTCAATTGATATATGTTTAGTTATAAAGAGGTTCAAAGATCTTGGTGCTTTAGAATAAAGCAGATCATAATCAATTTCACAATCTCTATAATAATCATTTGCAAGTTGGATCACATGTGTGGTGATAGGATCTGAATAATCAACTTTTCCAAGCCTACTATTTTTGATATAAATTTCAACTACTTTATCAGTAAACTCATCAAGAGAACTGGAGGTATCATTCAAAATCATGTATCCGGCTTTGATAAAGAATAATTTACATTCAGAGATTTTAGTATTAGAGTGAAGGACTAATGGCAACAGATCATTATATATGAGACTTTTCAATTCTTCAGCAGCTTCAGATGATGACTCTGTAAGTTCTTTATTGATGAAAGTTGAAACATCAGAAACAAGTGATTTAATATATCCACCAGCATTGGTTCCAATATGTTTACTCAATTTTTGATAAGACTGTAATCGTATTAGATCTAAACCGAGGTAATATAGATGCTGACGTAGCCACGATCGATCCAAGTATGAATTTAATGGAATGGTAGAAAATGACATTCTGTTTATTTTGATAGCTTTAGAAATCATAGCAATAACAAGGGTACTTATAGAGCCACGTTTGTTATCAGTGACTGCGAAAACCCCTCATGGATATGACACAAAACATAACATGACATGACACAACAGAAAACTTGGTAGGGTGAGTCACCGGCGTGGGGTGGTTTTAGGATGTAGCACCAGCAGGATACACGATTGAATCAACCCTACTATCAATTTGGTTGGTTGATTATGAAATCTTGAAAGGGTCCTCATCGACTGATAAGAGATAAGGCATAGATAAGAGATATTTTTCACTAGCGAGTGGAACTAAACCTTGTAGACTAGTTTATATTAATTGAGATACAAGGATTACAATGATGTATGTAATGCAGGAAGATCTGCATGGGATCATGTTGAAATCATAGATCAAATTTAAGTTTCTCACAGATCAATTTTATGATGCACAACATCCTGAATAAATCTGTGATACATATCATCTACCATTCCTGACTACCCTATTTGTATCTCTAACTATTCTTCGTTTGTTACCCTTTTCTTCTTTCTCTATCCTTTCTATCTCTATCCTTATTCTGTATCTTACTCTTAGGTTCGCACAGGGCTTCAAACACACATGAGTCAGAGAGCATCTCCCTAATTAGTCACATTACACCCTAAAGCAATCTATGTCTGATGCTGTCTATTAGATTTCTATTTACATCTACTTAAAAATTCTCAAACCAATTCTTAGACTTTGGAATTGTGTAATCTTTACTCTTCATATAAGCAACAAACCATGATGGAGCAGGTATACCAAAAACTTCACCAACACCCATATCACGAGTAATTGGGATTAATGTAGTTGTAGGTCTATGCTTTGGATATGTTTTCTTCTTTATATCCATTTTGAATATATCTGCTTTGATAGTGGTTTTAAAAATCTCATATTGATAAAGAACAAGTTCAGCAATTGAATTTGAGCTTATTGATAAAATATCTCCAATACCAAAAATATTAGGATATTTGGTTACAAATGATTCATCAGTTAATAAATAACCTTTTTTATCTTTCATATCTGAAGGAATAAAATCGGAATTTGGAATAACTCCTGTTGCGTCAACTACCAAATCATATTCTTTAACGTCATCTCCATCCCTAACAGTTTTGGAATCAAACTTCACAAGAATATCATTAATAACATTAACTCCAACACTCTTTAACTTACTTTCTACTCCTTCAATTCTACGTTTATGGAAAAATTCGGTTGGAGATTTGGCTCCTGTATATAAGTCGACATGTGCAGGATTATTAACATACTTTGCTTCTGCTGCAACTTCTACACCAGTTGCACCACCTCCAATAACTGCGATTCTTTTGGAATGGGCAATCTTATATTGAAGGGTTTTTAAGGCATCAACAGTTTGATCTAAATTATCATAAACTTTAAAAGCTTTTTCAGAAGTTCTTGCACCAGTTGCAATAACTAAGAAATCATAAGCAATTTTACTATCTTTTAGAACAAGTTGATTTTCTGTTGGATTAATACCAATAGCCATATCTTTGATATGTTTAAATTTCGATGTTTTAAGTACTTCATTAAATGGATGAATTGCTTCATCAATTTGTTCTGGTTCAACAGCTAATCTTGGAGCTGTTGGACATGGATAAAACTTTGAATTTGGTGAAACAATTGTAATATCAGCAGTATTATCAATCTTATAAATAGTTTGGGTAGCTAATAAACCTGAATAATTACCTCCAACTACAACAACTTTTGGAGATTTTTGTATGGCAGAAAAACTTCGTAAAGTATTATAAGTAGATAACGTTTTAAGAAATGACGGAAGTAATTTCATTGTAATAAATAAACTATAAAATATTGGATAATTTCTTTTGTGTGATATTTTATCTTATTTATATTATAATGCGTGAACGGAGCAATTCGCTTATGCTTTTTTTCGTTTTGCAGCCACTCGGGACAGTGACGTACGGTAAAATTGATCGCGAACTGCTAGCCGTATCGGGTCGATAATATTCCATTAACAAGCCAAGTAATTCTTAGAGAACGGGTTTGATCGGGTTCGATTGTTGTGTAGATTCCACTCATTTCGTATAACTTTTAATATATATTACTTTACTCTTGCTTACCAAGCCTGATTCGGATTCTCATTTTCCGGGTCAATGTTCCGGTTTAAACCCGAAAGATGTAAGGGATCAATTTTAACTACGGTATCTAAACCCCGAATTAAGAAATTTATTTTGACTTCCGGATTCCCTTAACGGTTGACTTATCTCCATCTTATTACCGGACAACAGGTATCCAAAGATTCATAGCCGCATATTACATCATATCTGTATATATTCATTTTCTATCTACATTTCTCTAATTAAATTGATCAAAAAAATTCTTAACATTTGGAATCATATAATTTCTACCTTTAGCAAAACTAACTAAAAATGAAGGTGCTGGGTATCCAAACATTTCTCCAACACCCATTTTTTCGGTGATTGGTATTAAAACTGTAACTCCGTGGTTTGAATCAAATTTAACACTCTTGACAGATTTTCCTAAAATCCTGGAGATAGTCAGCTTGAGTACTTTATGCTGATGGTATAAAATTGATGTTAAAGTTTTATTACCAGATGCTAAAATATCACCAAATCCTAAAATATTTTCATCTTTACTTAAAAGTGTATCATCGGTGATAAGATACCCTTTTGAATCTAAAAGGTCCTTAGGAATAAATTCTGAATTAGGTGTAAAACCTGTTGCTTGAATAACCAAATCATATTTCTTGGTATCACCTTGAACTTCAATAGATGTCTCGGTGATAACATTCACGTGGATATTATTGATAACTTTAACTCCGATGGATTTTAATTTACTTTCAATTCCATTTCTTCTCAGTTGTTTTAAAATCATTCCTGGTTGTGAATTACCTGTATAAAGATCAACACTTGCAGATTTATTAATATTTTTGGATTCTGCAGAAATTTCAATACCTGTTGGACCACCACCAATAACTGCAATAGATTTTGCTGCTATGATTTTAGAGTTGAGTTCCTTAAGTCTATCGGTAGAAGTTTCCACACTGTCATAAATTTTAAGAGCTTTTTCTGTAGTTCTTGCACCAGATGCAATAATAAGGTAATCATAAGAAACTGATTTTTCAGAGTCTACTGTAACAATTTTTTGGTGGCGATCAATACCTGTGGCCATACCTTTAACATGAACATATTTAATCTTTGATAAAGCTTTAGAAATTGGGAAAATAATTTGATCAAGTAATTCAGGTTGTACGAGAACTCTTGGAGTAGTAGTTACACCATAATATTCATCATTTGGAGAGATGATTGTAATTTTTGAAGTTGGATCAAGCTTATAGACAGTTTGAGCAGCCATAAGACCAGCATAATTAGCACCAATAACAACGAAATGTGACATTTGAATAATGAAGATATTCAGGTTATGCAAGTATTTATATTTTGCAGCAATTACTGCGTATTAGTGAGCGACTTAGTAAAAATTAATAATACGGAACCGGGAAGATAAAGGATCCGAAAATATGGAAGGAAATGGAGGAAGTAAGTTGAAGTACAAGGAGAAAGTTTGTAAGCAGATAAAGTTTGGAGTGGACGTGAGAATCAAAAAAATTACTTGATTGGGATGAGTTCGTGTATAGACTGAAAAGCTGATGAAAATTTAAGAGATGGTAGATAAAGGAGGATGGGGAGCAAGGGAATAGAGAGAGGACAAGGAAGAGGAACAGGAAGAGGTGAAAAGATAAATGTGGTGGAAGTGTGGGCGGTGTGTAGTAATAGAGAAGTTTGAGTTTAGAAAATGAAATTAAGTAGGATAGCAAGAGGGGTAAGAGTATGGAGAATGAGCAGACACTGAAGACCAGACGCTGAAAAGAAAACGAAGACCAGGCACTGAAGCCTGTCGGTTTAAAAAAGAAATACTGGAAAGTTAGAGAGCCGAGACACAGCATTCAAGCCCTGTAACAGAGGCATTGAGGTGAGTCTAGTCTGAAAGAGAGCAGACTACTTGTGGTTGTGTGCCTCATGAATGTGATAAAGTAGAGTAGACAACATTCCTTGGCCATCTTACACCCTTATCCAGGAGATGTGGTCTCTAATACTAGGCCAGTATCTTCCGGTCCAACATCACCTTATCTTTCGACCAATTCCTCTGTTCTACATTTTTGTCTCTTATTCTTTCTTTTCTTTCTTCTCTTTATCTTGTTGACTCTAACCGATCCATTGTTCACTGAGATATGCACAATTAACCTCGGTAGAATGAGAATATAAATCCGATCAACAGTCAAGCTTACCAGCATGTGAAGCATAAGTACAAAGTGTAATCTGTATTCATCACTAGCCCCGTACCTTAATTATATAACTAAATCTACATAACCTTCACCACACTTATCAACCCCTTTCTTCTCCACATCGCGATATTATAACCGAGGTAAAATCTCACATATATATAAAGCCGTTGTCGCTGAAATTTTAATTTACGTCAAAAATGTCAAATTTATCAGCAATTTGTGTAGATGATTCAAAATATGTGGAAGAGTTAATGATGAGTTCATTACCAGAAGATGAACTTGTTTTCGGTTATGGAAGTCCTTTACCAAATTCTCAAGAATCTGGTTTTTCTCCAGTTTATGTTAATAAATTTATTGCCGAACAAAATGATAATAAATTAATTGGAGTTCCACATCCAAGTTTAACTACTTACTTTGAGTTATTTGAACACAATGTAAAACTTAATCCAAATGGTAAAGCCTTTGGGGTTAGATCAACTAATGATGATGGTACAAGAGGTGATTATCAATGGGAAACATATAGTCAAATTGCCGATTTAAAAAGACAATTCGGTGCCGGTCTTTTCTACGTATTGATCAATAATCCGTTCCAACCAAGTCCTGCAATTCAAGATAAGATTTTTAACCATGACAAATTAGCTGCAAATTTACAAGAGACTTTTTTTGTATCAATTTTCTCATCTAATAGAAGAGAATGGATGTTGACTGATTTAGCATGTGTTAATTACTCAATTGGAAATACTGCTTTGTATGATACTTTAGGTCCAAATACCACCAAGTATATTTTAGAATTGACCCAATCTCCAGTTATTGTATGTTCAAAAGATAAATTGAAATTATTGATTGATCTTAAAGCACAAGATCCAAAGGCTTTAGAAAACTTGACTACACTTATTTCAATGGACCCATTAGACACTCAAAATCCTTCTTCAACTGATAAATCTCTCTTACAATACGCTAGAGATAATTCTATTATGTTGTATGATTTCGATCAAGTTACAACCCTTGGTAAACTCAATAAGAAACCTGATGTACCTCCAAAGCCTGAAACAATGTACACCATTAGTTTTACCTCTGGTACAACTGGAGCTAATCCAAAGGGGGTTGTTTTAACTCATAAAAATGGTGTAGCATCTGCCACTTTTTGTTTTAGTAAATTCTCTTTACCAAAGGATGAGAAAATCAACTATTATAACTTTCTTCCATTAGCTCATATTTATGAAAGAATGAATATCAATTTCGGGGTATTTAGAGGGTTCCAAATTGGATTTCCTTCAACTCCTAATCCAACCTCTTTAATGGATGATGTTAAGATTTTAAAACCACATGCTTTGTTATTAGTACCAAGAGTATTAACTAAATTAGAAAGTGCTTTAAAATCTCAAACTGTTAACAATAGTGAAAAACCAATTTTACAAAATTTATTCACAAGAGCAATTTCTTATAAAACCAGTCAACATTCATTAGGTGATGGTAATAAAGGTAATCATTTCTTTTATGATAGATTAGTTGGATTACTTCGTAAGAAAATCGGATTTGAAAATTTACTTACCTTCTCATCAGGTTCTGCCCCAATTTCTCCTGATACAATTAAATTTTTAAAAGGTGCTTTAAATATTGGTGTTAGTCAAGGTTATGGATTAACTGAAACATTTGCAGGAGTTTGTGCATCTCCAATATATGACGCAAAACCTGGTAGTTGTGGAGCCCCATCTATTACAACAGAAATGAGAGTCAGAGAAATCCCTGAAATGAATTATACTGTTAATGATGAAAATGGTCCAAGAGGTGAATTACAATTAAGAGGTCATCAAGTGTTTAGAGAATATTATAAGAACCCTGAAGAAACTGGAAAAGCTTTAAGTGAGGATGGTTGGTTTTCAACTGGTGATGTTGCAGAAATTGATAAAGTTACTGGTAGAGTATCAATTATTGATAGAGTAAAGAATTTCTTTAAATTATCTCAAGGTGAATATATTACTCCAGAAAAAATTGAAAATACTTATTTATCATGTTTCCCTCTTGTAACTCAATCATTTGTTCATGGAGATTCCACTCAATCTTATTTAGTTGGAATTGTTGGTATTGAACCAGAAACAAGTATTCCATGGTTGAAGAAGAATTTCAAAATCGAGGCTACTTCCAATGAAGATCTCTTGGAGAAATTGAATCAAAAGGAAATTAAGACTGAATTCTTGAAACAAATGAATACTTCAACAAACAAATTATTATCTGGATTCGAGAAACTTCATAATATTGTTTTAATGATTGAGCCATTAAAGATTGAAGATGATATTATTACACCAACATTGAAGATTAAGAGACCACTTGCAAAGAAGTTCTTTGCTAAAATCTTAGGGGGATTATATGAAGAAGGATCACTTATTAGAAGTGGTGAAAGTAAGTTATAGGTAAATAGAAATATATGAATAGAGGGCATTGAGTAGGAGGGGATTGTGTAGGAGAGGATTGTGTAGGAGATTCTGTAGGAGATTGTGTAGGAGAGGATTGTGTAGGAGATTGTGTAGAAGGAGATTGTGTAGAAGGAGATTGTGTAGAAGGAGATTGTGTAGAAGGAGATTGTATAGAAGGAGATTGTGTAGAAGAGGATTGTGTAGAAGAGAGTTGCTTCTCGTTTATGTGTAAGTACATGTGTAGAGGAGGGACTGTGATGCAGGAAAAACACCAATTATATACACTTGCATGTGCTCAGACTCCTGTACCCTCTTTTCACCCTTCTCAGGCTCTATCTCCCCAAATACTTCTTTTTTGCCATTTCGTCTCATACAAATCTTTCTCTCCTCCTACCCCTCTATCCCATTCATCCCCCTCTTCAATCAATGTCTCCAAAACCTCAATTTCCATGTCAGGCTCATCCGTCAATTTTGACATGGATCTCAAAAAATCTAAATCTTATAATTACGAGATCACGTGATACACTATATCTTATATTAATAAATATCTAAACATACTTATATGGATTCATAATACCATTTGGATCAAATTGACCCTTTAAAAGCTTCATCAAACGAATCTCTTCGTCGTTCTTTGTGTATCCAATATAATTTTTCTTTTGAAATCCTAAACCATGTTCAGCAGAAATTGAACCTTTATGATCTTGAATCCATTCATAAACAAATGGTTCCAAAACTTGTTCAATTTTTTTATTGTATTCACGTACACAAACATTTAAATGTAAGTTACCATCACCAATATGACCATATCCAATAGCTCCAACAACAGGCTTTGAGGTATCATCTAAATCAACTAATCCAGCTTCTGATAATTTTTCTTGAGCTGCTTCAACTAATCCATATAAATCTTTTAATGGTAATGATACATCATATTTATATACACCTCCACCCATTGTACTTGATTCTGGGATACTTTCTCTCCAACTCCATAAACTTTTAACTTGAGTTTCATCTTGAGCAATAATACCATCTTCAACTAATCCATTTTCCATTTGATTACCTAAAAAGTTTTCTAATTTTTCATCATCGTGTTCTTTATTAGAACCAGAAGTTTCAATGAGAATATAGAAAGGAAATTCAGAAGATTCAATTGGATGATCTAATTTCAAATATCTACCACATAAAATTTGAGATTTGGAATCCATGAATTCAAAAGCTGATAAGATTTCACCCAATTCTTTTCTTGCTTCAACGAAAACTCTTTGAACCACTTCATAACTTGATACTCCTAATACTGCAACATTGAAAGAATTTGGTCTTGATGGACATAAAATTGAGACTCCGGTAATAATACCAATACTACCTTCACTACCAATAAACAATTGTTTTAAATCGTATCCGGTATTATCCTTTCTTAATGAGTTCATTGAATTGAAAATAGTTCCATCTGGTAAAACAACTTCTAATCCTAAAACACTACCATGTAAAGAACCATATTTCAAAAGTCTTAAACCACCAGCATTAGTTGCTACAACTCCTCCTACATGACATGAACCTTTAGCTCCTAAATCAAGTGGGAAAATATATCCTTTTTCAGCTAAGAAATTATCAGCATTTTCTAAAATTAAACCTGCATCACTTTTAAGAATACCTGAGACATCATCAAATGATCTGATTTTATTTAAGTTAGCAACGGAAATAATGATCTCATCGAAAATTGGATTACTACCTCCAACTAATCCTGTGTTACCACCTTGTGGTACAACTGCCAATTTTTTTTCGTTACAATATTTTAAAATTTCACTTACTTGTTGAGTAGTTTTTGGTTTTAAAACAAGTTGAGATTGTCCTCTATACTTTCTCATCCAGTCTTCGTTATAAAAGAGTAAATCATCTTCATCAGTTATAAGGGAATTTGAATCGGATAAAACACTCTTGAAGTATTCTAAATCTTGTGGTGAGAGAGTTGCAAATTTTGGATCTCTTGTGACTTTATCTTTATAAGTTTCAGCAGTTAATTGAACTGCCTTTGTGGAATAGAGTTTATAAGGAACGGCTAGTTGTCCTTGACTAAACGGCTTACAATTTCTAGTAGCCAATTTACTTAATCTTGAAAGCATATAGAGTAGTGGGTATGAAAAATTTTTGGATTAATTTGTGCGAAGTCACGGGACTAACAGAGTCAATCAAATTAGATACTAAGGCTATTCCTTTTTAACTCTCTTCTTTTTAGGTAATTTCAGTGGTGCATCGGTGGGGATGAATCCTGCATTTTTCACAGACCCAAATCCAGCTTCCCCAATACATTTAAATCTACTAGGTCCTATAGTACCTCCACGCATCCACCTGGTAACAATTACAAGAACATTATATAACTTATGACGTTGAATAACTCTACGGTATAAATCATATCCTGAAAGTCTTTCACCCCCATCAAACGTCTTGGTCTCAACATCTTTATAAAGAATCATATCTCGTTCTACAAAATCATTTTGCAGCCGTAGTGCTGCGAGATCTGCAGTGTCAGGATCTATAGAGTGGGGTGTACCTATCCTCCAGGCATATATCATTGGATGTTTAGATGCTTTCATAATACGTTTATGATCTTTTTGGAATTGAATTAAAGCATTTTTAGCATCTGTTGGAGACTTGACTCTAATACATCTACCTTGGAATTCTGAACCTCTATGTTTTATGACTTCAGAGGGTGACCAGGCGTCAGAGGAATATGATCTAGACACCCCCTGTGATTTCATTAGCATTGAGCTTGAAAAAGTCACTGACCCCACTTTATTCATCAACCATTGACTTAAACAGTGTCTCAGTCTTAACTTAAGCATTCGCATTTTCCTTCGCAAAATTTTCAGTAATGATTTACTTAAAGAGTTTACTAAACGTCATAGATAATAGTGGAGCCCAAATAGTTGAGTGTATTAAAGTGTTACGTCATGGACCACATAACTTTGCAAAGATAGGAGATGAAATAACAGTAGTTGTCAAACAAGCTAAACCATTATCATCAGAAATTACTGGACAATCAGCAAATAATAGAGTTAAAAGAAGAGATATTTGTAGAGCAGTTGTTGTTAGAACCAAGGCTCCATTCAGAAGACCAGATGGTAGTACTATTAGATTTGATGATAATGCATGTGTATTAATTAATAAAAATGGTGATCCTTTAGGTACAAGAGTTTCATCAGTTGTAGCACAAGAATTGAGAAAGTCTCAATATAGTAAGATAGCTACATTAGCTCCAAAGACTTTTTAAAAAGGTTTAATATGTAAATAGTTAGGTAAAAGATCCAATACACGATTCTAGAGAAGAAATGTATTCGTTAAGTTGTTTATTACCTTGACCTTGATAAGGAAGTAGTTTGATGAGGTCTTGACTTGTGGATAAAATGTCTGAGAGTTGAGATGATTTGGAGGGGTTTGTTGATTCGAGGTAGTTTTGTAGTTGGTTAAGTTGTTTAGATGGAGAGTCTGAAGAATCTGACTCCATCTGGTCTGTGTCATGTCTATGGGGTGAGTCTGGTCTAGCCTCGATGTCTGAGTCTGCCTCTATGTTTGTCTCTGGCCTAACATCGATGTCTCTCGTATCTTCAGCCTTGCCCTTCTGTGTCCTTATCCTTCTGGTGTCCCTGTTAACCCTTCCCTCCCTCACGTCTCTTCTCACTCTCTCAATCACCCTATCAATCATCTCTATACACTCATCATTCCTACTTCTAATTTCGTCCAACCCCCTACCTATCCTATCCAATCCCACCATATGCTCCTCTATCTCCTGTGACTGTTCAATCCCCCTCTCTCTAATATCTTTCTCTCTATCTCTCATATCTATCTCTCTATCTCTATCTCTCAGTCTCATCCTCACTATTTGTCCACCTCACCAATTTCTCAAATTTTTTTTTTTCACCAAACATGTCAGTAGAACAAAAAGTTGAAAAATTGGACATCAACGAAAAGAAAGACAAGAAGAAGGTCATTCCAAAGAACCCCTTGTTATTAGACCCACAACCTGAATTTATTGAAAGTCGTATCAAATTATTTGACGAATTAAAAGCCAAATATGATGAGAAAATTAGTCAATTAGAACGTAAAGAAATTAAAATTACTCTTAAAGATGGTAACATTAAAATTGGGAAATCTTATGAAACCAGTCCTTTAGATATTGCTAATGGTATTGGTAAATCATTCTCTGAAAGACAAGTTATCTCTAAGGTTAATGGAGATTTATGGGATTTAACCAGACCATTAGAAGGAGATGCAGATTTAGAATTTTTAGATTTTGAACATCCTGAAGGTAAACAAGTATTCTGGCATTCATCAGCACATGTTTTAGGAGAAGCTTGTGAATGTCATCTTGGATGTCATTTATCTTATGGACCTCCAACAAGTGATGGATTTTTCTATGATATGTCAATTAATAATGGAGAAGGAGTTGTTTCACAAAGTGATTTTGGTAATTTAGAAAAAGTTGCTACCAAAGGAATTAAAGAAAAACAAAAATTCGAAAGATTAGAAATGACCAAAGAAGATTTATTAAAGATGTTTTCTTATAATAAATATAAGGTTCAATTTATTAGTGAAAAAGTTCCAGATGGTACTAGTACTACAGTTTATAGATGTGGACCATTAATTGATTTATGTATGGGACCACATATTCCACATACTGGTAAAATCAAAGCTTTTAAAGTCTTAAAGAATTCAAGTTCTTACTTTTTAGGTGATTCAGCTAATGACTCATTGCAAAGAATTTATGGTATTTCATTCCCAGATAAAAAATTAATGGATGAACATTTGAAATTCTTAAAAGAAGCCAGTGAAAGAGATCATAGAAAAATTGGTAAAGAACAAGAATTATTTTTATTCCATGAAATGTCACCAGGTAGTGCATTTTGGTTACCTCATGGTACAAGAATTTATAATGCATTATGTGAATTAATGAGAAGTGAATATAGACAAAGAGGATTTGAAGAAGTTATTACCCCAAATATGTATAATTCTAAATTATGGGAAGTTTCAGGACATTGGGGGAATTATAAAGAAAATATGTTTACTTTTGATGTTGAAAAAGATCATTTTGGTTTAAAACCAATGAATTGTCCTGGTCATTGTCTTATTTTCAAATCAAGAGAAAGATCATATAGAGAATTACCATGGCGTGTTGCTGATTTTGGAGTTATTCATAGAAATGAATTTAGTGGTGCATTATCAGGATTAACAAGAGTTCGTAGATTTCAACAAGATGATGCTCATATTTTCTGTACTGAAGATCAAATTGAACAAGAAATTAAAGGATCTTTTGATTTCTTACAAAAAGTTTATGGAATTTTTGGATTTGAATTTAAAATGGAATTAAGTACAAGACCAGAAAAATATGTTGGAGAATTAGAAACTTGGAATAAAGCAGAAAATAAATTAGAAAATGCCCTTAATGATTTCTTAGGTAAAGGAAATTGGGATTTAAATCCAGGTGATGGAGCCTTTTATGGTCCAAAAATTGATATTATGATTAGTGATGCATTAAACAGATGGTTTCAATGTGCTACTATTCAATTAGATTTCCAATTACCTTCAAGATTCGAATTAGAATATAAGAGTGAAGTTAATGATACTAATATTTCAAGACCTGTTATGGTTCATAGAGCTATTTTAGGTAGTGTTGAAAGAATGACTGCTATTTTAACTGAACATTTCAAAGGTAAATGGCCATTCTGGTTATCTCCAAGACAAATTTTGGTTGTACCAGTTGGTGTTAAATACAATGAATATGCTGAAAATTTACAAGAACAATTAACTAAGAAATATGGATTTTATGCTGATGTTGATGTTAGTGGTAATACATTACAAAAGAAGGTTAGAAATGGTCAAGTTTTGAAATATAATTTTATTTTTATTGTTGGAGAACAAGAACAACAAGAAAAGAGTGTTAATGTTAGAAATAGAGATATTCAAGAAGAACAAGGTAAGAATGCTACTGTTGAGTTTGATGTTGTTGTTAAGCAATTGGAAGAATTGAGAGAGAGTAAGAGAAGAGATAATAAATTGAACTAGGGTCTGATTGTTTATAGTAATAGAAGTTGAGTGAGAGAGTGAGAGTGTAGAGAAGGAAAGTAGTCTGGAGTGTAGTGTAGGGTGTGTCTAGCGTAGGGTGGAGGGTGGAGGGTGTAGGGTGTCTGGTGTAAGGTGTAAGGTGTAGGGTGTAGGGTGTAGGGTGTCTAGTATAAGGTGTGTAAGGTGTAAGGTGTAAGGTGTAGGGTGTAGTGTATGGTGTAGGGTGTAGGGTGTCTACTGTCTACTGTCTACTGTCTACTGTCTACTGTCTACTGTCTACTGCCTGTCTCTAGTCTGTCTCTAGTCCCTTGTGTCGAGTCCCTTGTCGAGTCCCTTGTCGAGTCCCTTGTGTCGAGTCCCTTGTGTCGAGTCCCTTGTGTCGAGTCCCTAGCTACTCTATTACGTGGTGTCCTCGCGTTTTCTTCAACAACATGGACTTCGGTGATTCAGGTGAACTCTACAACATTTCAGTCCAATTCTACTCAGGTCAACACTCTAAAGTCCTCGAGTACTCCCTTGACCAATTCAGTGAAGAAAATCAACTCAAAGTCTTGGAATTTCAAGTCAGATCAAAAGTTACTCTTAACCAAGATGCAAGTAAATTAATTGATGAAGGTAAAAGTCAATTCCCTGATAATGATGATCTCTTCCACTTATTCAGTGCATGGAATGACCTTCATAATTTCGGTGTAGATGACTCAACTTACTTTGAAGACATCAAACAACCTACTTTTGAATTACAAGCAATTTTAACTAGTTTCTACTTTGTAAAATTCCTTAGAGATACTGAAGGGGCTATAACTTTATTAACTAATTATATAGATAATTCCAACATGATGAAAATGAATGAATTAGAACCTTACCTTGTTCTTTGTCAATTATATCTCATTCAAGGAAATTTTTCAAGTGCAACAAAAGTATTTAACAATTTTAAAAATTTCCCTGATAGTGCAAGAGATAGTATTATTTATCAAACCTTAGAATCATGGATTTTAAGTGTTAAGGGGGGTGCTGAAAACATCAGTAACTCATATTATTTCTATGATGAACTCTTATCTAATGATTATGATAGTGATGATTATGGGAAATATAAGCTTTTAAATATTTTATTAGTCTTAACTATTCAATTAAAACAATATCCTGAAGCTCAAGAGTTATTGAAACAAGCTAAAGGTTTAGATGTTAGTGGGTTAGATTTAAAAGGTGATGATTTAATTGTTAATGAAATTGTATTAAATTATCATTTAGGTGAAGGTGAAAAGAATGAAGAATTGGTTGAAAAATTAAAGGGAGTAAATGGAGATCATGGATATTTAGTTGATAGAAGAGAAAAGGAGAAAAAATTCGATGAAATTGTTAGTAAGTATGCGTAGAAGTAGTCAATAAATGAACAGGTGAAACTCTTTTTCTTTCTATTTTTCTCTTATTCTACTATATACCTAGAACGACCCAACATTGGTGTTGACCTGTTTTGATATACCCCCATTGGTATATTTTGGTACACCCCCATTGGTCTATTCCTCCAGTTCTTCTCTTCCTTAGTGAAATCTACTAACGACACATTTTCATCATATTCTTTTTGGGCCTTTTTCTGTCTTAATTCCACACTACTAACAAACCGTTTTGGTTTCAATTTCATCCTTTTGGAATTTTCATATTCTTCTTCTATTACAATGTATTGATTGTGATAATAAATCAATGAAGGATCGTTCTTTTCCCTGAGTTCTTGAATCTTCTTTTTGTATATCTGCTTATCTCTATTAACCAGAGCCTGGCTCTTATATTCTACATCTTTAGAATCTACTGATAAACGTAATTCTTTTGCTCTTCTCATACTAGTTAATGTAGGATGATCAATATATCTTTTAATCTGTTGGGGGTTATACTTTTCTGGTTGGTTATTAGGATAATGAACAATTGCTAATCTCAATCCATGTATGATAGTACATTGACGTTTTTTGATTACATGCTTTATGGTATATTCTTTATCCTTTAATTCATAAAGCATGTCTTGAATATTATCAAATCTTGTCAAAAACCACCATTTACAAATTGCTTCAAACTTATCTTTCCCATACTTATTACTCAATCTTTTACCTGTATCGCTTTGTGATAAAATTTCAATTACATCTTCCTTTGAATCAACATCAAAATTCCTTTGCCAATAGTTTTGACTTAACTTACACCTTTGACAATTACAATAGTTAATTCTTTCACTTGAATGATTTTGGAAATTTAAATGGTCAATTTCACAAGTTCTTTGAGTTATTCTTAATTCTCTTTTTTGTTTCAATTTAGCAACTGTTGAATTCATTTTATTGTGAAACCAGGTGAGTGGGTTTCTAGATAAATATTGGGAGTTTGTGGATTGAAACGATGGTTTGGTAGATAATCTATGGGATGAATATTGGGTGTTTGTAACTTCACAAAGATCACCTAAAATTGGCTCATCAATGGTATCGAAAGAGAGGTTTTCATAAATTTCTGATGAGTTTGTAGAAGGAGGTTCATTGTAATGCAAGGAAATGTTGGTTGACGATTTTGTGGAATGGTAGGTATGGTAAGAATGCATAGATAATTTCGCAGCCAAAGAAGAAAGAAGGGGATAATCTAGGAGTCAATGTAGAAACATATAATATCAAAGTCCTGAACCAGATACGAAAGAAGATTGATTCAAAATATGTATAATAGATTGTAGCTAGAGTTAGATTCCCTTTGATTCTACAATGTATTTATTCTACTCGTATTTACTCTACTGACAACCTCACCTTCTCTACTCTTATCTCACCATCTCTACTCATCTATCTTAACAATCTCACCATCTTCATTCAACTTCAATCCCTCCTCTTGTAATTTCCTCTCAACTTCTCTCAATTCTCTCTCCCTCTCTAATAATTCATTTCTCTTATTAATCAAATCTTGATGAACTCTTTCTTCAAACTTCTTTAACCTTTCTTCTTCTAATTTAATTTGTTCTTCTTTTGCTAAATAATCATCATCATCACCTTTTTCAGTTTCAACATTTGTATTACTAACTCTTTCTCCATTAATATATTGAAATTGTTTACCACTTAAAGCTTCAGTTCTATACTTTTCATAAATAATATCATGAGTTATCTCTTTAAATTCATTTAAATGAGTAATCAATAAAACATTTTTCAAAATTGTAAAATCATTATATTCTGGCATTTCAATATTAATTGGTTTAGTATTATTTGTATTAAGAACTCTAAGCTTAAGAATCTCATCATCTTCACTAACTGTTTTAAACTCATTGGCTCCAATAATACTAAATGGTAAAAGAGAATTAAGATACTTATTATATTCAATAATTTCATCATCAATATAATCTTGTTCATATTCATACTCATTGAACTTATAATAGTTGATACCATAAGAATCAAGGTCTTCTAAGATGAGTTTCTTGTTAAGCTTAAGTTCATCTTGAGTTAAAGTATCAGATTTACTAATAATTGGTATTACATTAACTAATTCATTTATATGAAGTAAGAATTTTACATCGATTTCACTTAATCCATGACCTGTTGGATTGATCATATAGATCAATACATGGATTCTACCGTCTTTAAATCTTGGGTTTCTTTTAACTCTACTTTCTTCAAGAAGAACTTCATCATATTGATGTCTTATAAAATCTACAATGATTTTAAAATCTTCATCACAATTGATTGAGTTGGCAAAGTTTGGAGTATCGATGATGTTAAGAGAAATCTTATGTCCTTCGTTATCTTCTAATTCGACGTTCTCATGTCTTAACGTAAGTTTTTTACTGAAAGGATCTTGATCGATTGTTGAAGATGTTGGGACAATTTTATTACCTCCACATAAAGAGTTGATAAAAGTAGATCTACCACTACCACTTTGTCCGATGATCATGGCGGAGAAATTGATGGATTTCTTAAGAGTCTTTCTCTTTCTTAATGCTGCTGATGAAGCATTTGGGTCTTGATAGAATGACATGTTGTGTTGACGCGTTGAAGACAACAAATAAATTGAGATTGCGAGACGAGAGAGAGAGAGAGAAGGTGAGACGAGATGAGAGGACGGGAGTCACTTAGACTGGTGTTGATTGAGTCTGGTGGTGGTATTTATTGTACTTTTGTATATTGTGCTGTAATGTTTATCTACTGTGTACATACTGTTCTCTACTGTTCTATGACCTTTCTACTTTGTCCCTACTGTGTCTAGTGTCTCTACTGTATCTACTTCTCTACTGTGTCTACTGTGTCTACTGTGTCTACGGTCTCTACTGTGCTATCAAATGTCCGTTCTACTATATCTTCCCTGTTCCTAATGCTCTCTTCTGTGTTCATTAACAGCAAATTTAAGTATTTTGCAACTTGTCAAATCCCTGAAATTGGCGAATTTCCTAAATCTAATTACTGCAAAACCTGAAATACCAATAGTGTCTTTTACGTTTCATTCACACTTTTTTATTTATTTCTATTTACTTATTCAGTTTCCCACCATTGTTTCAATTCAATGATTGTGTCAACAATTGGTTGTGGAACTATATCTGTAGATCCTCCTATTTTTTCTGGTCTTGTAGCAGTTTCAACCAACTCTTTAACCTTTTCTTTTGATACTCTAGGACCTTCACCTTTGAAAGTATTTCCAAGTTCTTCTACAGCAGCATTGCTTAAATCTGGAAAGTATGGAACTGCATATGCTGGAGTATTTGGTTCAATCTTCCAACTGTCTTTTAATGACCCAGCATCATATGTATCATACCCAATATCATTGATAAGTTTGATAGCTACTTTCTTTGCTTCTTCATTATCACTAGAGAATGGAAGGGCAGATCTTTCAGTAGAATCTTTTTTAGAACCAGATTCTAAATGACGGGCATCGATGTTATTTATAAGTTTAACAATTTTTTCACTTTTAATAAAAGTCTTTAAATATTCACTAGTAGTAAGAGTATTTGAATCAAGAACTTGAATTTTTCCATCTCTTTCAGGATAATAATTATTTGTATCAATAATAACTTGACGAGATAAAGGAAGAGACTTGAGGCTTTCGAATCCAGTTAATGGGATGGTGATAACAATGATATCAATAGATTCATCATTTGCAATTTTTTCCGGTGTAGATGCAGTCGCAAGAGGTCCTAATTTTGCAACCACAGGTTTTAAAGATTCTGGACCTCTTCTGTTACTCATTACGACATTGTATCCAGCTCTGGTTAAAAGCAAAGCAAAAGTACCACCAATTAAACCACTACCAATAAATCCAACAGTAGTCATTCTTATATTAGAGAATGGTGCAACTGTGGTGGATTTTATAGTTAAGGTGCGCTTAGTAAGAGGGATACAACCGGATTTAAGCAATTGTTGTGGATATTTTGACAGGAAACGAATTATTGGGGGTAATATGAGGGATGGGGTGTTTGTGTATGTGAGAGACTGTGTATGTGTTTAGGATTGAAAGAAAGTGTGATTTTGAATATTTAATGTTCAGTAACATCAAATTTCTTGCAACCGCTTATGTAATCAAGCAGAAATGTAAGGGGACGAGGCAAGGGACGAGATATGGAGTAGGTATGGGTACTAGCGTAGAGTATTAGAGTACAGGAGTGATCAGACCTTAAGACCCAAATGGTAATCCATCATATGGATACTGTTTTGAACCCCAGTCAGCAACGCTTAGACCTTTGTGAAACACAACCGAGCCCTGCTAAACTATTTTTAGTACGTGTTTGATCTGAAACGGGTAGAAATTCGTATCAAGAGAACAATCTAAGGCACAAGTACGAGAGACACATTACACATTACACGATTCCATTATCATTGTCCTACTTACTTCTAATCTAACCATCTCTTCTTCTTTGTTGCACTACTCAAACTAGCAGGTGTAACCCTCTCATTTGGACTATACTTTACACTAGGAGTTGGAGCAGGTTCAGCCCAATTATGAAGAGATTTTAAAGTATAACTCCAACCTGGTGTTAAGGTAGATAAAGCATTTGGAGTCTTATGAATGGTATTATAATAACTTGTAATTGAACTTGTTGGGAATAATCTCAGCCATGAACCACTTGATCTTTTTGATTTTGGTTGCATTTGCATTGGGGCATATTTGGTCTTACCTGTTTGTTCAGTATATGTTAAACTGAAAGATTTACTATTGACACCAGTTGATGCACCATTAGTTTGATCTGGTGGTGAACCATCAGTAAATGTATTTTTAACAGTTAAAGATTTGGTACTACCGGTCATATCTTTAAGTTCAAAACGGTTAGAGTAATGAATGGTTGAAGAATCTCCACCAAAGGTGATATAAATTTGAAAGAAATAGTAACCATCATCACAAACATCAGCATCGATTTCTGCTGTATATGAGAAATCATCTGATCCTTTAGTATATTCTTTACCGTCGACAAGAGTTTCAAAACACTCAAGAGGGTATGATCCACTACCGGTACATAAAAGGATCGAATAAGTTTTGGCGTTTTCTAAGGAGAACTGATCATCTGAATCTCCTGCATCATCTTCCCATTTGATTGGGATAGAAACTGTACCACCATCTGCTGTATAAGATTTGTCTTCGGCGGGGGATGTTAACTCAGCATCTGCTAAGATTTTTATAAATAGGGTGAATAAGACTAATGCAAACTTCATTCTAAGGGGAATGATAATAAAGCGATGTGAAAGTTTTTATAAATGTCTATTTAAAGAAGTTATGTTGAGGTGTTTCGCGGGCATAACGAGCGTAGGCCAAGGTCGCACTGGTGGTAGATTTAAGGGATTTACTGGGTAGCAATCGCGTTTGAAAAATATAAACAACCTCTACAACGAAGTTACCACGACTGTCGCACTAATTTAAAATTTTTCTCGGTAACTTGGCATGGCGTTGTATAGTAGAATTTGATATTCGCACACATCATCGTAGGCGGTGCTTGATTACTTATTTTGGAAATATGTACAATGGCGAGGGTACCTTAGTGACGCGAAAGTTGAAACAAAGTGTTTGTCTTTTGATTAGGTAAGAAAAGACATGTCAGTGCGACATGTCAGTGTCTGTGCGATGACTCTATACGAGTTACGAGTAATATACGAATAAACGATCTGAATACAGTCTAAACGAACAAGTAAGTGTCTAAACGACAAGAACGACAACGTTTAATGAAACAGCTGATATGTCTAAATGACCAAAAGAGTCTCTATCGTCTCTATCTATTAGACACCTTGCCCACCACTAAGTCCTTCTTAGCCCTGTCTACATTTCTTATTCATTTTTTTATTATTTATGTATTTCGTAACTCATTAACAAGACACCTGTCTCTGGTGTTCACTTCTCTCTAGCATTTCAAGACATTTGTCCTTCCTTTCACCAATTCATTTGCCACCTCCCTACGTATGTCTCTTAGCATCACTTCTAGTAATTATTGAAGTACTTCTTTTAACATCCTTCTTTGATTTCCAAATGTTCATCACATTACAATGCTTTAAAACTGAAAGCATCTTGATAATATCCTTCAGGATGTCGGGCCTTTTTTATATTGGTCGCAAAATTGACCTGCATTTAAAATTTTCAACTCTTGGCTGCATTAGTAAATGTAAAAGCCGAGCCATCCTGTAGTTTAAGGTAATCGCAATTTACGGGTGTCAAATTTGATGATCTTTTAATGTTCGCTTATCTATTGATTATTAAGATTATTAATAAGGGTTATACGGTTGGATTCAGCTTCTAGTTCCAGATCGGCCGTACCTTATTGTAGATTTATTTTGTAAATATTTAGCTTCAACCGAGGTAGATGAATATTTCGGTGATTAAACGGGAGCCGTCATCTCATCGGCCGGCTGGTTTAAACCGGGACGGAGTACGCTCGGGCAAGAGAGGAAGGCAAAAGACAGAGGGAGTCAAGGACACAGACCACGGGAACGGGCAGGAAATGATAAGGGAGAGAGGTTGTATACAAGTAATCAGTAACGGGAAACGGGAAAGAAAAGCCTAATTTTACTCTTGAAGGTTGTCTTCATTTCTACGGAGACGGACGGAACTCATCGGTAGAACCCACGGCTCTCTCAATCTCCGTACCTTTTTTTATTACATAAGCGCTTTCCAAATTCGTATATTGACAGACACTATTTCATACTAACATAACCAGACGCATAACTAACAGAGCTATCGAAAACACTTGTTACATGACTACTCTGACTATACCCAAGCCACTTAAATGCTTCACCCTTTTTACCTCCCCCATTCCCTTCTAACAATTTTAAAACAATTAAAATCGGCCTCTCTCCACAAATAGTATTCCCTGTAACATCAATATACTCCTCCCAGTCTCTAGATTTACCACCTGTAGCAATTTCCATTCCTAATTTATCTAAATACTCAATACTCTCATAAATTTCAGCCAGGCCGATATCATTATCAGATTTTAACCCAAAAAAATCTCCTAAATCGGGCTCTCTGGCTAAATCATGATATTTCGTATACCTAAACCTTTTCCCCCAATGACAAAAGTCAGAACTTATAACAAACGCATTGGACGGGTCGTTAAAAAATGGCTGCAAAATTTTTACAATTTCCTCAATGTGATCAGAGTCATTTGCACTTACCATAATTGGAACAATCTTAGCATCTACATGATCATCCAAGAGTCTCTGTTTGATAAAAGGACAGTGTAACTCGAACGAATGCTCATCTTGATCAATTTCCTCATTCATGAATTCGAATAATTTACGACCTTTAAATCTGAATTTAGAAAGTTCAATGTTTGTATCTTTATCAACGGGCAAATTGCCTATTGGGGTTTCATATTGGTCATAATTTGATATCATTAAATGGTTCTTGAAGTACACGTGATGACTAGGTCCAAGAATAAAGATTTTTTTAATACCTTTGGTGTCCCATACTTTAAAAGTCTCACCTAATCTTTTACCAGAATAAGAAAGTCCAGCATGTGGTCCTAAGAGAATTCTGGTTTTGGGAATGACTTGGAGAGGGTTGCTAAACCATGTCAGGATGTTGGATTTGAGGGTTGTAGGGTTTGAAGAGTACCAGGACCCTGCGTGGGTAGGTGGTCTAGACATGATAAGGGATGCGATAGCAAGGAGTGAAGATGAGGGTAGTGTCACGTGATGAAAGGGGATATTGACGGAATAGGAACGGAACGGGACGGTGATTCAGGCAGAAAGAGTTGAGATGAATGACATATGACCATGGTCTAGTAAACTATAGAATGTAGAATAACTAATGTGGAGTTTAGCCAAGTCATAATTCGTGCACGGACCAACTCCAACAGCCAAGAATGATGTTAAGGTTTAGACAGACCCTGACTAACAATGCCATTGGTTCCTGTCCATAACCAACTAGCTCCATCCAGATGATCTACAATACTCTTGAATCTTCCAATAACCCTCTCCCACTAGGTTCATCTCTAATCTACCTCTCGCACATGCTTGCATATGATTTATTCACTATAGACTAAACCTATTTCTTTGTAACTTCAACAGTCCATGGAACTGACATAACTTCTTCTCCATTGATTGAGTAAACTGATGTCATACCAACTTGTCCTCTAAACATGAACCCTGAAGGAGTTTCTTCTTGATCAAATGTTACAGAGTACATCTCATCACTTGGTTCAAAAGATTCACCTAAAAATCTTTCTGTCTTCTTAACGGTGATACCAGCTTTCTTACCAATTTGAGTATATTTAAAATCTTTAACAGCTTTATAAATCATGAAATGAATTGTGGTGGTGTATTTTGTACCTTCAGGAATTGGCATATAAACCTCTTCGGCATCTTTAATTGGTACTACAACATCTTCATCTTGACCTTCGATTTTGACTGTAAATTTAATTACTTCGAATTCTCCACCTGGTGGTTTATTATCGGCTGGCATGTTTAAAGAAGTAGAAACTGGGGAATTAGGAGTTTATATAGTTTTAGCAACCGAGGTCTGGTCGAGGTATGGTGCGAGGGAGTTTATGTGGGGAAATTTGCGGCATTGTAGATCTTTAGTGTGCAGGTATTAGGAAACTGGAAGAGGGGCAAGAGACTTTTGACTAGTTATTTATCCTATAAATCCTCTACTTACTCTAAACTCTTTAACTTCTTGTGTCAACTCATCCTTAAACTCTTCGATCCCCTTACATTTATACTCAAAAGAAAAATCAAATACTTCACAATTTGCTTCACTCTCTACACTTCTTAAACTTTCAAAAAATGGATGGTTTAAACATTCGTTAATATCCAATCTCTTTTCATTATCCCATTGTAATAAATTTTGCATCAAATCAATTGCTAAATTCAGAGCTATTGGATACAACATTCCCAAAGGTATTGGAAGATATGTTGATCTTAATAAATCAAATTGCCATAATTTTTGTTTTACAAGTTTTTTTGAAGGATTACCTAAAATTCTTAAGATTTCATGTATTTGCTGAAATTGATCTTTACCCATAAAAATTGGTCTTCTACCATAAAGTTCTGCTAAAATACAACCAATTGACCAAAGATCAATTGATTTATCATAACCTGTTCTTTTTAACATCAATTCGGGTGCTCTATACCATCTTGTTGCAACATAATTTGTAATTGAAATTGGGGTTGAATCTTTATAATATCTTGAATTTATTCCTCTTGCTAAACCAAAATCACAAATTTTTACTTCACCGAGTGTTGATACTAAAATATTCCCTGGCTTTAAATCCCTATGTATAACATCTGCTGAATGAATGTATTTCAATCCACAGGCAATTTGATAAATAAAATGTTGGATATGATATTCACTAAATTGAGTTGATGAATAAATTATTTGTGCTAAATCTTGATCACAAAGCTCTTGATAACAATATAATCCTTCGAAGGGCTGGGTATGGATTAAGTCAAGGTTAATAAGGGTAACGATATTTCTATGACCATTAAAGTGTTTCATTAATTTTAATTCTCTTAATGCTCTTTTTAATAAGATCAGTCTTGAAAAGATTCGATTGACTTTTTTTATTGCAATGAGTAAGTGTGAAGATTTCGAGTCAATGGCACTAACTACCGTACCGTAACTCCCTTCACCAAGAACTCGGACGATCTGGTACCTGTCATCAAGGAGGAACTTGGGGTCTTTAGACATGGTTTGTGGATTTCGCAGCCAAACAGACAAGACAAGAGGATGGAGAGAAGGAGATGAGTAGATGGGATGGGGAACGAGGGAATGGGAAATAGTTAGATTTTATGCAGTTTGTGAAGTAAATAAAACCATAGATCAGATCTTATGGATAGAGAAAGAAGGTGTTGGCTGGTAGGCCATCAAGAGCGAGACTAGGTCAGGATTAGGTCGAGACCATGTCGAGTATCGAGGTAGGACGGCAGAAATAGGTCGAGCGCGAGAACAGATCAACGACAAAACACTAGGCCCTAGGCCATGGTCAGACCAAGACAAGTTGAACATGAACCAGGACCAGGTTCAACCCAGGTTCAAGCCGGTGTAGTCACCAGTCCTCCCCCTTTTCCTTCCTCTCCTCTCTTCTTGTCTCCTTCCCTCCTCCCTCTTTCCTCGTCCCATCCTTCATCACAGTCCTGCGAAAACTTTTCAATCTCACTTTGAACTTTTCAAATTTTTCACCATGAGTTCTTCACACTGTAGATTCTATGAAAACAAATACCCTGAAGTTGATGAGGTGGTGATGGTCAACGTTCAGGAAATTGCCGAAATGGGAGCATACGTAAAGCTTTTAGAATATGATAACATCGAAGGAATGGTTTTATTATCAGAATTATCAAGAAGAAGAATTAGATCAATTCAAAAATTAATTAGAGTTGGTAAGAATGAAGTTGCTGTTGTCTTAAGAGTTGATAAAGAAAAAGGATATATCGATCTTTCCAAGAGAAGAGTATCAGCAGAAGATATCGTTAAATGTGATGAAAGATATAATAAATCAAAAGCTGTTCATTCTATTCTAAGACATTGTGCTGAAAAATTTAATATTTCATTAGAAGAATTATACCAAAGTATTGGATGGCCATTAAGTAGAAAGTATGGACATGCTTATGATGCTTTTAAGATTTCTATTACTGATGTATCAGTTTGGGAAGATATTGTACCACCATCAACTGATATTTTAGAAGAATTAAAATTATATATTTCAAGAAGGTTAACTCCTCAAGCTATTAAGATAAGAGCTGATGTTGAAGTTAGTTGTTTTAGTTATGAAGGTATTGATGCCATTAAAAGAGCTTTAACAGAAGCTGAATCATTATCAACTGAACAAATGCAAATTAAAGCAAAATTAGTAGCTGCTCCTTTATACGTTATTTCATGTCAAGCATTAGATAAGAATCAAGGGGTTGAATTACTTAATCAAGCAATTGAAAAAGTTGAAGAAAGTATTGGTAAAGCTGGTGGTAATTGTAAGATAACAATGGCTCCAAAAGCTGTCACTGCTACTGAAGATGCTGCATTACAAGCGTTATTGGAGAGAAAGGAGGAGGAAGATAAGAGTAGTGATGAAGAAGAGGAGGATTAGGTGTATGAATAAATAAAATAGTGAAAGTATGGTAGGGTGTGTGTCTGTCTGTCTGTCTGTCTGTCTGTCTCTGTCTGTCTGTCTGTCTCTGTCTGTCTCTGTCTGTCTCTGTCTGTCTCTCCCTCTGTCTCTCCGTCTGTCTCTCCCTCTGTCTCTCCCTCTGTCTCTCCCTCTGTCTCTCCCTCTGTCTCTCCCTCTACTCTCTCCCTCTACTCTCTCCCTCTACTCTCTCCCTCTACTCTCTCCCTCTACTCTCTCCCTCTACTCTCTCCCTCTGTCTCTCCCTCTACTCCCTCTACTCTCTCCCTCTCATATCATCATTTATTATCTACTAATACGGTAAACTCTTCCTCACAATCATCTCTCTCCTATTAACCTTCTCTACTATATATCCAGGCAAATTAGGTATTAATTGAGACGGTATCAACAATTCTTGTACAGACTCTGGCACCATGAATTGATCTATCTCTATCAACTCTTGATTCCCGCTCAAATTCAATACTCTTAAATTCTCATGTAATTTAATGTTTTTAATGAATTTAACATCATTATAACTCAAATCTAATTCTTCTAAAGACATTGGGAACTCATAGTTCTCCAATATCTTGATCCCTTGATATCCAAGTTTTAAAGTTTTAAGATTTGGCGGAAGAATTACTTCTTTTAAGTTACTTATTCTCTTATCATTATCAGCATTTGGATCCATTTCAAGATCTAATACTTCTAAACCACTCGGAAAGATTACGTTTTTAAGAGTGGTTATAAGATTATTACCAAGGTACAATTCCCTTAAATTCATTGGGAATTGAACCTTATTAAGAGTTTTAATATTATTACCTCCTAAATAAAGAGTTTCTATAGAATTTGGTAATTTTAATGGATTTATACTATTAACACCATTGTTACCGAGGTTTAGATGTTTTAATAGATTTGGTAATTTTAACCCTCTAGTATTTGTCATACTCTCTTGAAGATTAAGACTTTCTATAGAATCAGGAAATTTAAGACTTGTCATAGATTCATTAGGTATACAAGATACATCAAGATACTTTAACAGTTCAGGAAACCTAGACCCTTTAAGGTTATCTATAGGGTTAAAAGAGAGATTAAGAACTTCAAGACCATTAGGAAAATCTATACCTCTTATATTATCTATTCGATTATTTGATAAATTTAAATTTTTGAGATTAGATGGGAAATCTAAATAATTAAGGAAATAGATTTTATTATGTTCTAGATTAAGAGTTTCAAGATTAGGAGGTAGTATAAGATTATCTACAGAAGAAATTGAATTCTCACACGCTAAAAGAGTTTTAAGATTTGATGGCATTTTAAGTGTTGAGAGAGTTTCTAAATGATATCCACTTGTAAGGTTTAAGACCTCTAAAGTTGACGCAAGTTCGATTCCAGGGAATTCTCTTAGACAATTGTTTGGATAGTCTAAGACTTTTAAACAAGTCCAATTTTTTAAATCATCTTGTATGTCTTTACTTAAATCAAGATTTATCGTGTCTTGGTCATATTTGTTAATTATAGAAATCTGGGAGATTTTGGTTTGATACTTTGTGAGTTTAGTAAGAAACTCGTTATATGTTTCCTTTTCCAGGTCAGTTATGTCTTGCCAATTTTTTCCGGTGAAATCGATATGGTACGTTATGTCTTGAGCTTTTGAGAACATTTCAGACGATTCGATGATTTGGGAGATTTTTGATAAGTTTGATTCAAAGGCTTCGGAGTATTCGATACAGATATTGATGTAGTGGTACGGAGTGGTATCATCGTTGGAAAAATCGTCGAGTCTAACGGTTGAAAGGGGGCCTAGATGATGGAGGTTTTGGAGTTGTTGTTGGATTGGCTGGTTAGTGGGGAGGTCATTGAGAAGGACAAGTCTTGGATGAGATGGTGGGGGAGATGGTGGGAGTGGTTGGGGAAGGTCTTGTGGTAGACTAGCAGCTAGAATTGAAATATCATGTTCAATAGACATGGTTAGATGGAGATGAGATGAGAGATGCGAAAACACAGACACTCTTAATGCAATTAGTTCTTTTAATATACATACTCTATGAGCTACTCTATACACAAGACACCTAGAGGGGCTACTCTATGCCTTTCCCCTACTGAAACACCTCTTTAAAGCTTGTCCAAATGGTACCCACACCTTGACTAACCTATCAGAATCAAGCTCTTGCATAACCTCATCTTCTTCCCCCTCCATCTCCTGTAAAATCTTATCTCTAGCTAATAAATACCCTCTCAATAATAATAAAAACATCGAAGAACAAATAAATGCTACCCCTGCAAATATAGAACAATCTAAATATTGACTTGGATCAACCTTATCACCATTTCCTCTAACTAATGAAGTACCAATGATTGGTGAAACAATCCCTGACATACCTACAAGTGTCCAAACCATACTAAGAGTAATATTCATCTTCTTAATCCCTACAACTCTTGCAATCAAAGGAGCAACTGTACCCCAAATCGTACCAATTAATCCTCCTAAAATAATAGCTAAAATGATCACAGTAACTAAGTTTCTAGCAGGTATCCACATAGCAAGACAAAATACTCCTGATAAGAAATATGCTGTAAAACTAAGAGTACATGGACCATATTTATCGGCTAAGAATCCAACAAATGGTCTACCAAATGCTGAACCTACTTGAACCATCGCTGATACTACAGATCCTTGATATTCACTATATCCAAGAGATGTAGTATAATGGGCCATCATATATAATACAATCAAATATGCTAATATACAAGTAATGGCATAGAGTTCTAAGAGATAAAACCCATACATCTTCATAACGTTAAGATCATAAAAAGAGAATTCAATTTTATGTTGCTTCGATCTGGTTCTAACTAATAAGATAGCTATCCAAACAAGACCAAATGAGATAATAGCTTGAGCTCTTAAACCCCAATAAACGTCTTTGGTTTGAACCACCTTTTGCATTCCTACATTGAATATAATACCTCCTACACCACTACCTGCTGTAGCCATCCCACTAGCCAATACTCTTCTTGTTCTGAAAAATTGTGGAATAATCGTGGTGGCTGGTAAAGAAATCAATGCTAATCCACAACTTTGAAGTAATCCTTGAGTAAGATATAATTGCCATAACTTCCTACTATAACTGGCCAACATTAAAGATGTGAATTGAATACAATTCCCTAAAATGATCATTGGTCTAGTACCAATTTTCCCCTGAATAAAATTTACAACTGGGGTGAAAATTAATGTACTTCCCATCGCAAGACCTCCAATAGCTGCATAATCTAATTTAGTAGCTCCAGGGAATGTATCGTTATTAATATATACAGCAAAATAAATAGCAAACCCTGAGTTCATACCCCAAGTACAGGCATTAAGTATAAAACATGAAAGACATACTACCCAACAGTAACCTTTATCATAGATGAGATCCGGTTGAGCTTCCGCTTGGACTTCCGCTTTTGGCTCTGATGAGTTTTTCAGATGTGCCAGTGAAGTATCATTTGAGTCATTTTCTGGTGACATGTTCTCTGATAAATTTTTTGACATATCTAGGGTTTCCGATGATTTAAATACTTCTGTCATTACTCCATAGATGAGTAATACGGCAATATATTCGCACAATGGCTTTAATTCCGTACTAAATCGGTACGATGAGCGGCTGTTTCCGACTCACGTGAGTGATTCACCTCTATTTTTGAAAGGTTTTTCGCTCCTCAAGGGATTCGAATCCCTTAACTGATGATTCAATGAAAAATCGCACATCAATAAAATTTATTCTTTGACTGTCATGAGAGTCGAATCGGTAAGAAAATCTTTTGATAAAAAAAAAACACTTACTAATACATCCCATATATAATTTGTTCAAAAACAAAACTAGGGGTGAGCCGGGAATCGAACCCGGGACCACACGCATATTAGTTTAAAAATCTAAACTGCTTAGAGTGAACCCTAAGCGTGTATCATACCACTAGACCACACACCCATTCAACGGTCCGATATTAAAATTTTGGCCCACCCAATCAGATTTTTAGGTCACGTGACTCAAATTAAAAAGCGAAAAAAATCGAGATATATGCATCCTGACAACTCCAAAATTTACAGATGTCTTCAGGTTTATTGATAATAGGATCCCCTTAAGTTATATGTCTCTCTCTATTCTTGACAGCCCTCTAAGTCATTTCCCGTATTCAAGACATTCTCCAACTCCATCGCGATTTTTCACTCTATGAACGATGCAAAGGTCGAATCTAAAATCCTTTCTAAAGACATTTAGACTACATTTGAGTAGTAATGGTGTGATACCGAAGTCCTCCTTCCATACATCTTCCTATCTTTCTAATCTTAACTCGATTCCAATCAAAAACACTAGAGATATAGGAATTATTGCTCATATTGATGCTGGAAAGACTACCACCACAGAAAGGATGCTCTTTTTCAGTGGGAAAACTTCAAGAATAGGTAATGTTGATCAAGGGGATACAGTAACAGATTACCTTGATAGTGAAAGGGAAAGGGGTATCACAATTCAGCTGGCAGCTATAACAATTCCATGGAATGAAAAGAAAATTAATATCATTGATACTCCAGGACATGTAGATTTCACATTTGAAGTAATTAGATCTCTCAGGGTTCTAGATGGTGTTGTCACAATTCTAGATGCTGTTGAAGGTGTTGAAGCACAAACAGAAAAAGTCTGGAAACAAGCAAAAGATTTAAACCTTCCAACAGTTGCATTTGTTAATAAAATGGATAGAGATGGGGCAGGGTTTAGTAGAGCAGTCCAAGAAATGATTCAAAAATTACAAACTCGTGTGGTTCTTTGTACACTTCCATACTTTGTTGAAGAGCAAGGTGTTCCAAGGTTTAAAGGTGTTATAGATGTGGTTAATAAATCGTTATTGGTATGGGATTTAGAAACCGATTCTAATGGGAAATCTATAATTGTGAAGTCCATAGATTCGGATCCAAAAGTGTTGGAGATGGTAAGGAAGTCAAGAGAGTCGATGGTTGAAACCCTTGGTGAGTTTCATGATGGTATAATTGATTCATTTCTTGAAAACGACGAAGATTGTATGGCTATATCTACACAAATTCTTAATGAAGCTATTAGATTAACATGTATTTCTAATGAAGTGACACCAGTATTTTGCGGATCTGCTTTTAAAAACATTGGAGTTCAGCCTTTAATGGATGGGATTACAGAGTATCTCCCATCACCTCTTGAAACAAGTATTCCAGAAATCACTTCAAGTAAACGAGTTAAAAGTCCAAAAAATAAAAAAGCTAGAATCTCTCAACTGGTTGAAATTCCAACAAAAATGGACCCAAAAAAAGGACTCGTTATTAATAACAAACCATTAACTGTTGCACTTGCTTTTAAGGTAATCACTGATAAGAATCGAGGAGTTATGACATTCTTTAGAGTATATTCAGGTAAATTCACCCATAACACTTCTTTTATAAATACAAGAACTGGTACTGTTCATACTGCTAAGAATCTACTCTTAATGCATGGAGATGATCCACAACCAGTTCAATACATATCCTCAGGTAATATTGGGGTCATTGCAGGGAATGAAGAAATTATTACTGGAGATACCTTAGTAAGTAATAACAATAACTCTAAACATTTTGAAGATTCTGAAAAGAATCTTAAATTACTACCAATAGAAATCCCACCACCACTTTTCAATTCTTCTATTGAACCATTAACCGCTGGTGATGAAAGGTATATGAAACAATGTATAACATCACTTGTTAGAGAAGATCCATCACTTGTTGTGTTTGAAGATGAAGAGCTAGGACAAACTATTGTTAGTGGGATGGGAGAATTACATCTAGAAATTGTTAGAGATCGTCTTGTTAATGATATGAAAGCAAAAGTTAAGTTAACTGATGTAGCAGTATCATATAAGGAAACTGTTAAAAAGCCATCTTTTGAAAAGATCAAATTAGAAGATTCTGGAGTTAAAATAGAATTAAGTCTTGATTCTTTTGAAGGAGATGCTGAAAAGAGTTCATTCATTGAAGAAGATGGAGCAGAAGTTATGGAACAAGATAATAACATTATCATTTTTGAAGGGTCAGCTACACCTCAATATATGCATGATGCTATTGATCAAAGAAGATGGAAGAGTAATTATTCATTGGAACAACTTCAAGATACTCTTGTTAAAGGAATTGAGATTGGACTCCAAATTGGAGGACCTATTTTGGGTATGTCCCTTCATTCTACGGTGATTAGGATTCATTCATGGGATTTCCCTATTGATGATAAAACATTAAGTATTTCTAAAATGTTAGAAATTAGTAGAAGAGGGTTGATTAAAGCCGTTAGCTCGATTTCTGAAGAAAACTTTACACTTCTTGAACCAATAATGGAGACTAAAGTATATGTGAATTCAGATAAATTAGGAGATGTTACACATGATTTAACAGTTGGTAGTCAAGCAGTAATACTTGGAATAGAAGATGAAGCTAATGATATTGATAAAGTCAATTGGGCGATGGATGAGAGTTCAAAGGTTTATCTCCCACCAGATTATACCATGAAGAATAGTGATGTTGAAGTAAAAGATAAGAAGATAATTGTTTGTGAAACACCATTAAGAGAGATGATTGGGTATTTAAGTAAGTTGAGATCGTTAACAAAGGGACGTAGTACTTTTGATATGACATATTTGGGTATGAGAAGAGTTATACCATCAAGGCTTACGTTGATTACTAAACTGATGAGAGTAGAATAGAGAATATGCCACGATCCACGGAATGACAAGTCAGCGAGTTATGACCATGGAGGAGTGCTAGATTCAGGTGAGTGGTTGAAAGACATGTATATAGAATAAACGGAGTAGAAAATAAATGGGGTAGAAATAAACGGAGTAGGAATAGAAATAGTAGTCAGGTGGAGGAATTGATCGTGTGGTTGCAAATTGCTCTGAACATGTAAATAGAATCAACGGAGTAGAAGAAATGAAGCGGAGTAGATCTAGAGTATCTAGAGTGTATTTGGAGTGATATATAGTAGAGCATCTAGAGTATGTCAGAGTATATCAAGAGTATACCTGAACAGACATCCCCTCTATCTCATTCCTTCTCACATGGACCCTCATCCTCATCCTCGTCTTGTCTCGCTTGTCCTCAATCTCCATGTCTGATCAAATCCAACCTTCTCCAACAAACTCTTCAAGTGAATATTCAGACTCTTCGTTTGTCCCAATTGATAAAGCAGTCGATGCTATTCAAGTCATTGACGAATCAAAACAATTCAACCAAAACCTTATCCAATATATCGAATCATCAGTTCCAATCACCTCAATAGATGACAACTATCATATTGTTTCAGTATTTGGTAGTCAAAGTACAGGGAAATCAACCCTCTTAAATAAACTCTTCAACACCAACTTTGATGTCATGGATGAATCAAGAAGACAACAAACCACTAAAGGGATTTGGTTAGCTCATTCTCCAATTATAAATCATGATCTTAAGCAAGTGAAAAATCCAACAAATCTCTTTGTTATGGATGTAGAAGGTACTGATGGTAGAGAAAGAGGTGAAGATCAAGACTTTGAAAGAAAATCTGCTCTTTTTGCTATGGCTACAAGTGAAGTACTTATTATCAATATTTGGGAAACTCAAATTGGGTTATATCAAGGTGCAAACATGGGATTATTAAAAACGGTTTTTGAAGTTAATTTATCACTTTTTGGTAAAAACAAATTACAAAACACAAATGATACTCATAAGGTATTACTTTTGTTTGTAATTAGAGATCATGTTGGTGTAACACCTATTGAGAATTTGGCCAGTACTTTAACCACCGATTTGGTTAAAATGTGGGATGGTTTAAATAAACCTTCAGATCTTGAAGATTTTAAATTCAATGACTTTTTCGATATTAAATTTCATGCTTTAGGTCATAAGATTTTACAACCTGAAAAATTCGATTCAGATATCAAATTATTAGGTAATAAATTTATTGATAATACTAATTCTGAATTCATTTGGAACAAAGATTATCATCATGGTTTACCAATTGATGGTTGGACCATGTATGCAAATAATTGTTGGGATCAAATTGATTCAAATAAAGATTTAGATTTACCAACTCAACAAATTTTAGTTGCAAAATTTAAATGTGATGAAATTGTTAATAGTATATATGAAGAGTTTATAGAAAAGTATAATGATATCTCTAAGCGGTTAATTGATTTAAAAGATCTTGGACTTATTATGAAAGATTTAAGGGATGATTGTTTAGATCAATTTGATCTTTCTGCTTCAAAATATAATCAATCAGTTTATGAACAGAAAAGACAAGGATTGAACGATAAAATCTTAAATAAGTATCAAGATCTTTTAAGTGTTAATAGTAAGAAAATTGGTAATGATTTAATCAAAGAATTTAAACAAAAAATTGATCAAGATACTGACTCTCCATTTATTGATAGAGTTACTAAGGTTAAAAGTCAAGTTATCTCTTCTTTTACTTTAAGTTTAGGATTAATTTGTATTGGGGGTATGGATTCAGATATTCATCTTAATACATTTATTGAAGAACTTAATAGTCAAATCTCTCAACAACAAATTATTGAATCAAATAATCTTGTTAATAAACTTGTTAAAAGATTAGGTAATCAATTGAATAAGTTTATTATATTTGAAATGAATTCAATAACTGAATCTTCTTGGGATAATATTCTTTCAAAGTTTAACGACCTACTTAATAAATCTCTTGAACCATACAAATCAGATGATGGGTATGATTTAGGAATTGGAACTGATTCATCACCTTGTATTGAAAAGTTCAAATTTAAATCTTGGGTCAAATTCCATACTCTCATCAAAAAGAACTTTTCCAAAGAAAACATCTTTAACAAACTTAAAGAAACATTTGAAGAGATCTTTAGATATGATGAAAATGGGGTTCCAAGACTTTACCTCAATGAACATGAATTAGAAACCAACTTTCAAAAGGCTAAAAAAGAATCTCTTAATCTTGTACCTTATTTAACTATTATTAAATTATCTGACTCTTCTGAAATCGTTCCTTCGTATGATATTTTTAAACCAGAATTACGTAAGAAATTCGATGAACCTGTACTTGATGAAGATGATGATGAAGACTCTAATCAATTCAGTCATATTATTTCTGAAATTGATAAAGCAGGAGTTTTAAGTAAATTCAAAAAGGAAATTGATGCTAAATACATTGAAACGAAAAGGTCAATTGTTCAACATGTTACATCAATTCCTTATTACATATATCTTATAATTATAGTATTAGGGTGGAATGAATTTTTGGCGGTAATTAGAAGTCCAATTTTTTTCACTTTAGCTATTTTATTAGGTGGAGGTGTTTATGTATTATATCAATTAAATTTGATAAAACCGGCGCTTCAAGTAGGACAAAAAATGGTTGAAGAAAGTGTTGCAATGGCTAAAGAGAAATTACGTGAGTTTCTTATTGAAGATGGGGAATTCCATGGAAGTAATTTAAAGAAGATGAAGGGGGAGGGAGAGAGTATTGAGATGGAGGAATTAGATGAGTAGTGTATAGGAATAAGAGAAGGACTAGATATTGTAGGGCAGGAGACGGGCTGGGGCTGGGGCTGGAGACTGTAGAGACTGTGGGGCTGGAGAGACTGTAGGGCTGGAGAGACTGTAGGGCTGGAGAGACTGTAGGGCTGGAGAGACTGTAGGGCTGGAGAGACTGTAGGGCTGGAGAGACTGTAGGGCTGGAGACTGGGCTGAAGAATGGGCTGAAGAATGGGCTGAAGAATGGGCTGGGGCTGGGGCTGGAGACTGTAGAGACTGTAGGGCTGGAGAGACTGTGGGGCTGTAAGGTAGGAGACTATGGTCAGAGAAACTGTCCAGAGACTACACCAGATACTGGGCCAGAGACTAGACCGGATACTGGGCCAGAGACTAGACCGGATACTGGGCCAGAGACTAGGGCTGATACTGGGCCAGAGACTAGGGCTGATACTGGGCCAGAGACTAGGGCTGATACTGGGCCAGAGACTAGGGCTGATACTCGGCCAGAGTACCTTGGGCACTACATGACCTTATGGCCATTCTCTCAGACGGCCCTCTTTCCTATCCATCATACAATCCCAATCCCAATCCCCCGTACCATTATCCGGTAATTTAATCCCCATGTCATCCCCCAATAATATCCCCCAAACCACCCCAACCACCCCTAACCTTCCCCTATCCCCCACAAACTAATCTTATTGTAACATGGATTTTGTGTAACATTTTAGATCTGTAACAATTTCTTATTTCTTATCGGTGTGGACTAACCAATGTTACAAGTAATTCTGTTGCATCTCGCGAAGTGTAACTGCAACATAGTTTTTTACAACCAACGCCCAAAAGTTATTTAAATAAAAAGATTCCTTTAATTAGGAGTAAATGACATTTACCCTTCCATTAACACTGATAGACTTACAACTTAAACAGGATCTAAAAAATATTCCTGTTATGACTACAGATTTTGAGCAGCCATTAAGAGAGATCAAAGTAGGTAAGGTACCAGATGTAAGTATCCCAGTACCAACACCTCTTTTCAATGATACTCTTTCCCAATTCACAGGCAAACTCCACACCTCCGATATTCAATCATACTCTGATGGTTTATTACAAGACCTTAATGAAGCAGTTACTGAATGCTCATCTATCTCAATGTTACCAAATTTCAATATAAATCCTACAGGTCAAGAACAAGGAAATTTCGTTGTTATTGATCTTGGTGGGTCTACCCTTAGGGTATCTGTAGTACAAATCAAACCACCGGTTTCTGATGATAATTCTACCGATAGATCTAATAGAATCAATATTGTTAATGAAAAAAAATGGATTGTTAATAATCAAGATAAATTAATTAACTATGATTTCTTTAGATTCATTGGTTCAAAGATCATCGAGACTATCTCTGATCAAAGCATAATAACTCTTGAAGATGATATCAATGTAGGTATAACATGGTCTTTCCCATTAAATCAATTAAGTCATAATTCTGGTAAGATTGTACATGTAGGTAAAGGATGGGTTATATCAGAAGAGATCTATAATAAAGATCTTAAAACCATCTTGGAACAAACCCTTCTTGAAATGAATATTAAAATCGATGTAAAAATTGTTATTAATGATTCACTTGCAGTCTATGCAGCAGGAAAATTTTTATCATCAAATTTGAAATTAGCAATGGTTTTAGGTACAGGGTTTAATGTTTGTTGTTCTCTTAATACATCTAAATTACATCCATCGAAAACTCTTAATGAAAATGCCATTTTAGTAAATTCTGAAACTTCACTTTTTGGTTCAAGTCTTTTCAATCTTTCAAATGATTTTGATCATCTTATTGACGAAAGATTCGATAACACTCAAAGACCTTTTAAGAGTCACATGACAACTGATGATAAAACTCAATTAATCTTTCAACCTTATGAAATTATGACAAGTGGTAGATATTTACCTGAATTAGCAAGATTATCTATAGTTAGATTATATAAGAATAACGAAGTATTTGGTGGGTTAAACATACCAAAAGACAATAGACTCTTCATAGAATACGATGGTCTTTCAAGTGAATTATTATGTATCATTTCTGAAAATGATAATCTTGAAATTATTCAATCTGCTATATGTAAAGAATTTGATATTTGTGCATCTATTGAAGATACAAAAAAGATCAAGTTATTAACCGATGGTATAATACAAAGGGGTAGTTATTCAATAACTGTTGCGATTGAAGGATTTATAAAATTGATGGTATTACATAATGAAGAAGATTTATCTAATAAAAATGTTATAATTGGATACGTTGGAAGTATTATGGTGTATTTTAATAATTATAGAAATATGATTTTGGAGAATATTAACAAGAGTCCTTTTATAGAAAGTATGGGGATTACGGTTGACTTGATGTCGATTGATGATAGTTCTATAGTAGGAGCTGCTGTTGGGGCTGCATATTATAAATAGAATAAACACTAGAGTGAAGAAATGTAGGGGAATGTGGTTGCTTGGTCTGTGGTTGCTTGGTCTGTGGTCGCTTGGTCTGTGGTCGCTTGGTCTGTGGTCACTTGGCCTGTGGTCTGTATGGTCTCTTGTCTCTATGGTCTCTTGTCTCTATGGTCTCTTGTCTCTATGGTCTCTTGTCTCTATGGTATCTATGGTCTCTACTATCCTCTACCATCCTCTACCATCCTCTACCATCCTCTACCATCCCCCTCTCTCCCCTACTTCCCTCTCCCCTACTTCCCTCTCCCCTACTTCCCTCTCCCCTACTTCCCTCTCCCCTACTTCCCTCTCCCCTACTTCCCTCTCCCCTACTTCCCTCTCCCCTACTTCCCTCTCCCCTACTTCCCTCTCTCCTCCACTCTTTCCTCTACTACATCCCTCTTCTCATTCTATCAATTATCTACATATCTACAATTTATACTTAATACCTGCAGCTTCAAAATCACTCACAACTAAAGCATTTGAATGTCCTTGTAAAAATGAAGCTGGGAATCCGCTATCATTCTTTGGCCCATTAACCAACTTATCTAAAGCTTCTCTCTTTCCTTTACCTAATACAATCAATATAATCTCATCTGAATTGTCTAATATAGTAGAGATTCCAACTGTTAATGCAAACTTTGGCACCTTATCTAAATCATTATTAAAGAATCTTGAATTAGCTTCAATTGTTGATTTAACTAATGAAACTTTTCTAGTTAATGTGTCACGTGATGAACCCGCTTCATTAAATGCTAAATGTCCTTCAACTCCCATTCCTCCTAAAAATAAATGAATTCTACCATATTTATGGATTCTAGCTTCGTACTCTCTACACTCTTTCTCAACGTCTTCGGCTAATCCATTTAAGATATTAATGTTTTGTCTTGGAATATCAATATGATTGAAAAATTTATTATACATGAAATAATGATAACTTTGGTCATTAGTTGGTTCGAGATTTAAGTATTCATCCATATTGAATGTGACAACATTTTTAAATGTGACGAATCCACTCTTATTCAATTCAATCAATTTCTTATAAATACCTTCTGGGGATGAACCAGTTGGTAAACCTAAGATAAAAGGGTTTGATGGGGTTGGGTTAAATCTGTTAATTTTATTGGCAATGTAATTTGCAACGTAAGCAGAAGAATCTTCAGCTTTTGAAAATGTAGCTTGTCTCATAGTATGTTAAGGATTATTGTCAGATGAGTGGGTTCTTATATGACTAGTTATATTTTTTGTTACATTAATTTTATGTTACATAAAATTTCTTATCGCGGTGCGGCTCACACATGTTGCATTGCAACATGGGATAATATAAAGATACAACATTTGCAATATTTTCATCATCATCATAATGTTTACAAGATTCACAAACTGTCATTTACTTGATAACGGTATCACTTACTATAACCAAGACCTCTTCATCAATAATAAAACTGGTAAGATTTGTAATGATCCAAAAGACCCTCAAAATACTACTATTGTAGATTTAAATGGAAAATTTCTTGCACCAGGTTTAATAGATATTCAAAATAATGGATTCTTTGGTCTTAACTTTTCAGGATTATCAAATAACTCAACCCCACAAGAAATTGAAGAATTTAAAAGATTTTATCATGATGTAATGGAAAAATTCTTACAAACTGGGGTTACATCAGTTTGTCCAACTATTACATCAAATTTCCCAGAAGTTTATGAAAAAGTATTACCAATTTACCAAAGATCCAGAGATGACTATCAATGTGATAGTTTAGGAGCTCATTGTGAAGGACCTTTTATAAGTCTTATTAAAAAAGGATGTCATCCAACTGAAACATTTGTAACAGCTGCTGATGGTTCAAAGAAACTTGAACAAGTTTATGGAGCAGATAATTTGGTTAAGAATGTTACAATTGTTACAGCAGCCCCAGAAATTGAAGGAGTTATAGATGTTATACCATATTTAAAACTGAAAAATGTCATATATTCAATTGGTCATACTAATGCAGATTATGAAACCGGTTTAAAAGCCGTTGAAAATGGTGCTTCAATGATTACACATTTATATAATGCTATGCCACAACCTCATCATAGAGATGCTGGTGTTTTAGGACTTATTAATAATCCTGTTACTGGTAAAACTCCATATTTTGGAATTATTTGTGATGGAATTCATGTTGATCCTTCAATGGCTTCTTTGGCTTATAAAAGTCATCCTGATAAATGTGTTTTAGTTACTGATGCTATATTTATGTTTGGGTTGCCTGATGGTTTATATAAATGGGATAAAAGAAATATTGTAAAAGATGGATTTAAATTAACTTTAGAAGGTACAAAGACATTAGCAGGTTCTGGTACTTCATTAATTCAATGTGTTAGAAATATAATTCAATGGACAAATATTTCTTTAGCTGAAGCTGTTAAAGCGGCAACAAATACTCCAGCAAAATCAATTGGTGTTGAAAATGAGAAGGGGTTCTTAAATGTTGGATGTGATGCTGATTTAGTTGTTTTAGATGAAAAGGCATTTATCCAACTGATTTATAAATTAGGTAAAAAAATCAGAGTTAACGATCATAGTCAACCTGCAAAATTGATTGCATCATTATAGATATGTAGAGAATAGACATAGATAAGGGTGATAAGTAGGGCAGAATAAAGAAGGACACGAGTACATAAGGACAGAAATGCACAAGGAAAGGAGTAAATCAAGACAAGAGTATTTAGGGACAGGGGTGGTAAAGGAGAAGGAGTAGATAAATATAAAGGAGGAGGGAGTATGTTAAGAGCTTTGGATGATGTCTCTAGACTGGTGTAGAGGTATGTCTTGGCTTATTACCCAAATACATACTACGTCACCTATTTGTGGCATTTCTTACATGTTTAATTCGTAGTTTTACTACACAATTTTTTACTACCCAGTTCCTTTTACTACATGAATTTTTGCTACATCAATTATGGTTGCAAAATTCTAAATCTCGCCAATTTTGCAATTCTAACACAACCACTTTGAGTCCTATAAGCAGATACACAGTTAGTGTCATTTAAATGTTCCCTCTACCCCTTTACACCACTCACAGCTACTTCACTACAGCTACCTCATTATCCAGGTCTGACCCCCCATTAAACTTTTATATTTCTCCTTGCTATAAACCTAATGCGATCTCGCGATAGGTGGATCATGTTAAAGACTATCTCCCACAGAGGATTCGTCAGAACATATGCCACATTAAATAAGATCCTGAACTTTCACGACAAGCACCAACTTCCTCCATGGCCCAAGTCAAAAACTCCTTCACCACAAGAAATTTTTTGTGTATCATCAGAAGAATTGAAACTCTCACCATTGGAATTTTCAAAGCTTATCAAGACTAGGTATAATAAATACCTTAAGATTTACCACCCTGATATCCTTAACCAGATAGACGTTTACAATGAGAAAGAAACACTCATGACTACAGATATGAAAAGACAAAGATTCGATATGATTCAAAAAGCATATCACGTTTTAAAAGATCCTAAAAGAAGAATGGCATATGGTAGATCAGTTACAACAGATTGGAAACAATATTCACCAGATGCTTCAAATTTCCAATCTTTTAGAATGGCCAATGCTCATAGAAAACAGTATAAGTTTGAAAATGATGAAGAATTTTGGACTGCTGGTACATGGGAAGATTATTATAAGATGAGATATAATAGAACCCCACCAACTAGAGAAGAATTAGATAAGAACAAGTATAAGATCTTGGCAGGGGTTATATGTGTAATGGCCATAACCACTACAATTCAATTACTTTTAGCTTTTGAAAATAGTAATGATGCAAGGTATAAGATTCATTTACAGAATTTGAAATTATTAAAAGAGACTGAGAAGTTGAGTTATGATGAATATGCCAATGGGTTTTCTTCGATGAGGAAGTTTTTATTGAGTAGAAGGGCTAATATAGATGATATAGATAAGTTGAGAGAGATGGAATTAAATGATGCAAAATTATTGACTGATTATGCAAAGAAGAAGGTGAGTAAGTTTGGGGAGAGTTAAATGTGTATGTGATTAATGAATAGATGATATATGAATACTTAGTGTTTCTGGAGTCTTATCGACTGTCTTCTCTGTCTCTTGTCTCATTTTCTTATCTCGTCCATCCATCGCACCATACCATGGACTTCTTAAAACCTGATACAGTTCTTGACCTTAATAACATCAGAAATGCTCTCGTTAGAATGGAGGAATCCATCGTTTTTGCATTAATTGAAAGATCCCAATTCTACTCATCTCCTTCTGTTTATGAACAAAAAAAATTCATTCCAAAATTTGATGGATCAATGTTAGATTGGTTCCTTCTTCAATTAGAAAAAACTCATAGTCAAGTTAGAAGATATGAAGCTCCTGATGAAACCCCCTTTTTCCCTGACCAATTAAACCCTGTGATTCTTCCTCCAATTAATTACCCAAAAATCTTAGCAAATTACTCTGATGACATTAACGTAAATGATGAGATTAAAAACTTTTATGTCAATGATATCGTACCAAGAGTTTCTTGTAAACAAGGCGAACAACCAGAGAATTTAGGTTCAGTTTCTTGCTCAGATGTTGAATGTTTACAAGTGATTTCAAGAAGAATTCATTTTGGTAAATTTGTTGCAGAATCAAAATTTCAAAATGATAAAGAGAATTATATTCAATTAATTAAGAATAAAGATGTTAAAGGTATTGAAGATTCGATTACAAATTCAGCTGTAGAACAAAAAATTTTGGAGAGATTAGTTATTAAAGCCGAGAGTTATGGTACAGATCCAAGTTTAAAGTATAGTCAAAATAAACAAAGTAAAGTTGATCCACAAATCATTGCTCAATTGTATAAGGATTTTATAATTCCATTAACAAAGAAGGTAGAGATTGAGTATCTTTTAAGAAGACTTGAAGATTTATAGTGAGTAGATAATATAATAGAGATACAAGATAAAAAAGACGATAAGGCTGGGGAGAAGCGCCAGAGATAAGAGTATGGATTAGAATGTGGGGACAGGAGCGTGCATTAGAGTGGGGGACAGGAGTGTGGATTAGAGTTCTGGGGACAGAAGTGTAGATTGTAGAGTAGAGTGTGTAGAGCAATAGGAGAATGGGCTAGACTTGACTAATCATATCCGAGTGTCCGTATATATTACCGAATCGTACATCCGGATGCTTATCCACATGTTTTGATTTGCAATGAACCCCTACCCTTAAACCTTAATTACGAGTACCTGCTTTGGCGTCCAAATCGTAACCATCTGCACCAAAAAAAAATACAAATCTAGAACCAAATCAAGACTTCAACCTCCTGGTTCCTCTATCACACCATCGTCATGATGCCTTTCAACCCTGGGCTTTGTGATTAACTTTCTGGCTTCAAACTCGAACAATAAGTTCGAGAACGTCAAATGTGTCAAGGACACACAAACCTAACCTTAATTTTATTATTGCCTTGAAATAAACCAATTGTTTACCTTATCAGTACGGCTCTAATTATTAAGCCGACTTATTTAAGGATTTCGATTTATAATTAAATTTAACTTTTCAAAGCCATACCTCGAACCGGCATTTTGACTTTCCCAAAGTGATTGCAAAACCTTATAATGATTATTTGCAGCAAATTAAAAAATATAAAAAGACGGGAATAATCCCCTTTAAAATTACAATTCGTTAATGTTATTCCCAATTAAAACTTTATTAGCTATTTCAATCACTTTATCTTCAGTTCTTTCTGCTTCAATCCCTGGTGGATTTGAAAAAAGAGGTGATGGTGCACTTAAATTATCATTTCAAGTTGAAAGACCAACTACTAATGAAACTGTTAATGTTGAAAAAAGAGATGATGGATCTATTTCTTTAAGATTAGATAATCATAACCAATATTATCTTGCTGATGTTTATCTTGGTTCAAATAAACAAAAATGTAGAGTTGATGTTGATACTGGTTCTTCTGATTTATGGGTTCTTGATTCTTCAACTGGTGTTCAAACTGATAATGGTCTTTATGATCATACTACTTCTTCTACTTATGAATACGTTTCTGGAGGATTTAGAATCGGTTATTATGATAAATCTGGTGCTTCTGGTAATTGGGTTAAAGATACTGTCGCTTTAGCAGAAAATGGTCCATCCGTTACTGGTCAACAATTTGGTGATGCAACTAGTGCAAGTTCAAGACTTACTTATGGTCTTTTAGGTATTGGTTATGCTGCAAATGAAGCAAATGCTAACTATGATAACCTTCCAATTACTTTGAAAAAACAAGGTTTAATTAAAAAGAATGCTTATTCTCTTTACTTAAATAGTAAAGATGCTCAATCTGGTAATGTTTTATTTGGTGGTATTGATCATGCTAAATATTCTGGTGATTTATATACCGCTTCAAGTACTAGTACTAGTGAATTTAGACTTAACGTTGAATCTTTCAAAATTGATGGAAAGACTTATAACAATGGTCAAGGTCTTCTTTTAGATTCTGGTACTACCCTTGCTTTACTTGAAAATTCCTTTGTTTCACAAATTGCTTCTGATCTTGGACTTTTCTCTGAAGTTGATCCATCTACTGGATATCATTACTATGGATCATATGATGAAGGTGCATTTAAAGATATTACTGTTGATTTTGGTGGTAAGGAAATTACTATTCCAAAAGAGTACCTTTACCTTCCTTCAAGTGACAATTCAGTTTTTGTTTTCACAATTCTTGGAATTGATGGAGCACCAAATATTTTAGGTGATATTTTCTTAAGAAATGCTTATGTTGTTTATGATTTAGATGATAACAAGATTTCTGTTGCTCAAGTTAAGTTTACTGATGATGAACAAATCACTGAAATTAGTTAGATAGGAATATATGACTAGAATAAGAGATTGTAGATGAAGGGACTGGGAAGAGAACAGGGGACAGGGAGAGAACAAAGAACTCACTCTACATCTCTCTAGACAGTATATAATAAACACTATTAATTACAAAGGATAAACTAAAAAATAAACCATCCAATAAAGAATGCTAACAACATTAATATCACAGTTAAGGTAAAAGAAACATTACTGATTGGTTCACTAGCCTTTTGGATTGGCTTTTCTTGCTCAGTTTCAGTCTTATCGAATTTTTCATTTAATTCGTTGATTTGGTTATAAGAGTTGGTTATTTCTTCTTGGTCTTTGGTGTCAACGGATTTGCTAACAACAGGAGGTTCTGGGGCAGCGACTTTTGGAGCAGCAGGAGTAGCAGCGGCGGCGCCAGCGGCAGCACCAACACCAGCAACACCAGCACCAACACCGGCACCAGCAATATTTGACTCAGACTTTTCACTAGCCTTTTCGGATTGCTCTTCAGTGATTTGATCATCTTCAGTACCTTCGATAACATAATTAACTCTTAATTTCTTACTGATCAAATCGGCTTTATTAGATTTTTCTAAATCACTCCAAAATTCACTAACTTTTGAAGCATCCTTATCAGCTGAACATGGTAAAGAGACAATCAAGAACTTATCCTTACATTTGTAATGCTTTGATAATGGTTGACTATAAGCTTGTAAGATGATTGAAACTTTAACTTGTTCACCTGGTGGGATAATACTTGCGTTAGGTCTTACACTGTATAATTTTGGGGCAGTTGTTTTGACCTTGAATGCTAGGTGACCAGAGGTGGTATTGGAGATGGTCAATTGTTCAGTTGAAGGACTAAGGAAATCGCCTAAAAGTTAGTAAACATGATTGAAAATATGTTATTGACAACACGACCAAAACAGTGAGGAACATCAAGAGATGATCATAGGTGATGGGACGTATGGGATAATATAGGAAGTGTGTGGTACTTTGAGGCACTGCGTATTGTGTGTTGTTTGATTGGTGATACATACCCTGAAATTCTAAGATTGATGGTGAAACTTCCATGATGGTGTAGAGAAAAGGAGTTGTCGTTGATTTGGAATCCGTCACAATGCGCGCACTTGTGAAATTTGATGGCGGTGCGACGTAGTGAGAGATGGGCCGCTGGCTGACCTAGCCAGCCGTGAGATAAAGTACTGATGAGGGATTAATTACGAGTCAAACAGTGTTATGTGTTCGTATAGTCCTGGTTAGTCTCTGTTTGTGTATTATATATGTGTAAACGCCGGTCGGTCTCTGTTTATGTATTGATAACATGTGTATAATCCTATTCAGTCTACATGCCTCTACATAGAGCTACAGTTGGGCACTCGTTGTCTTGCTCTCTGTCATATTGTCTCTTCCTATACATACTACTCTACCTAATAATCATCACCACGACTAACAACCTCCTTCTTATGTGGATGTAATAAAATCGTGTGTTCAAATTGTGCAGTATAACTTCCCTTAATATCAACCAATGGTGGATAATCGTTAACTACCCCTGCCCTAACTAATTGATTCAATGCAAGTAAATATTTCTCTTGTCCGATTCTATCTAAATATCTTCTACACCATGGTAATGTCCCCCAAGTATTATCAATTACATTTCTTAAATCTTTGGCCTTTTCTGGTAATGAGCTAAAATCCATATCTGAATTAAGTGAATAATGACTACATTCTCCTTCTCCAATAACATACCCATTACCTGTTGTACCGAAAGTTTCAATTGCAAAAGTTTCACCTTCTTCCATTTTTGTTTGATCTCCATTTGCAACAATAGGAACTGATTTATCTCCATGAATTGAATATGGGAAAATATTATGCCCATTCAAATTCTTAATACATTTGATTGGATATGTTTTACCATTTAATTCAAGTTCATAAGATTCCATTGCTTCTTGAATTTGTTCTCCAATATCAGTTAATCTAACATCAATACCTGCTGCTTGAATCCCTGTATTAGTTGCATCTTTGACAGCTGCTAATAAATTGTCATATTTATCATCGAATGTGAATGTAAATGCTGAATCAACAATTCTACCATTAACATGTACTCCAATATCAACTTTCATAACATCTTCATATTTTAAAACAACTTTATCTCCAGCATTTGGAGTATAATGTGCTGCTACATGATTTAATGATAATCCTGTTGGGAACCCAATTCCTGCTTCACGATGAACTTCTGTACCAGCATATGCTCTAACCGAATTTTCAATAATATCTGCAACTTCTGTCATTGTCATACCAGGTTTTAATGAAGATTTAGCTTTATGTCTAACTCTTCTATGGATTTCTGCAGCTTTTCTAAAATCTTGCCATTTAGAATCATCTTGTCTATCAAGATATCTTTTCTCTTCATCTGTAGTTCTATAAGAATTGATTTCGAGTGGATATTCTAACCATTGACCTTCTGGGTAGATACCCTCAGGGTATGAATTTTCAATAGCAGTTATTTTCTTCTTTTTTTTATTATTTTTTTTCTTTTTTTTTTTGGAAGCTGATTCATTAGTAGTTGGTTCATCTACTGATTCAGGATCAATAGACACTTCTTCAACTTTCTTTTCTATATCTTCAACTGATTTAATGTCTGACATGGGTGAAAATTTTGTGCGAACAGAAGAGGAGTGTATATGAGCTGTGTACAGGACTAGGGTAGACAAAGACTAGGGTCTAGAAGAGAGTGGGACTAGAATAGACTAGAAACTAGATATTGTGCTTATTGTGGCTAGGCTAGAGACTAGATAATGGTATTGGGCATTGGCATTTAGCCTAGACGTGCTGGCCACTGTCTTCCTACTACCGTTTCTTTATTATTCATTTTCTATACATTATTCTACGAAATCTCGTCTATGCCATTTCTCATCAGGATCAACCTTTACTCCTTCGACTCAGAATTCTTAAACAATCCAACCTTATCGAAATTAATCATCTTACCATCAACAACTTTTTGTGGTTGACTTGCTTGATTTGCAAGTAAAGCATTGAAATCTGGAGTTTTTAAGAAATTTTTTGTAAGATTTGCACCACCTGGAGATGGCAGGAAAAAATTTACATAATCGTTCATATTAAAACCAGCAGGGGTTAAAGCTAAACCAGAAGATGGTAATCCACCATTATTTTGATGATTAAATAAATTAACTGAAGGAGTTAATCTATTTTGAGGGGTTTTACTATTTATAGCAGAGTTTATATGACGTTTTGGAGTTAAAGGAGGTGGAGGTGCAATAAAAGAAGTATTTGAAGAATTAGATGATGTATGTTTATGAATTGAAAAAGTACCTGAAGATGTTGGTGCACTTGTTGATAAATGGACCTCAGGTAATTGAGGTTTTTTATTTAATTTTGGAGTATTTGGGAAATAAGACTTAGCAGGTGATGGTGATGTTGCTAAATACATTAATAAATCTGCACCTTCTTCATCATTATAATTATCACCACCTTTTGATTGAGTTGGGGTTTTTAAGATGTTTGGGGTAGGTCCTGCAAGTTGTCTTTTACTTAAAGTAGGAGTTGTTTGTTCCTGTATTTCTGGTTTCTTATTACTCAAAGGAGGTGATGGTTTTAATGACAGTTTAGTAGGGGTAGATTCAACAGACTGTAAAACCATAGTTGGTTGATTTTTTAAAGGTGATGAATTCTTTGATTTCTTAATAGGAGAATCTAAAATTGGTGATGATGATAATAATGAAGCTGCTGCTGAGGTCTTCATATGTGTTGGACTCTTATTATTTGGTGAATATAATGGTGATGAGCTAAGTAAGTAGTTGAATTTATTTGGACTTTCAAAAGTTTTATTTGATACATATTCCTTAAGTGGACTTACTTGAGTACCGGGTTTATGGATTCTATTTGGACTTTGTTGTTGCTGTTGTTGTTTAGCAGTTATTGAAGCTTTACTTAATTTCTTCTTTAATTCTTTGGCAATTTTCTCCAACTCTTCTTTCTTCAAAGATGGTTGTTTCTTATCCATCGGGTTGGTTTTCTTTGGGTTGGTTTGGGTATTTTCTAAGTCCATATTATTTGGTGATATTGGTTGATTACCTGAATCTCTTAAAATATTCATGAAATGTGATGGGATTAGAAACTGGGTTTTGAAACTGGGTTTCTGTAGGTATGGTTTAAATAAAGACTGGAGATGTGGGGTTCAACGTCTTAAATATTTTCTATACAGCAATACTCGATATATAAAGCAATACAAGGTATATAAAGCAATATGAAATAAAGGAGTAATAAAAAAATTTAGGAAAATTGACGCGTTCAATTATTTTTCCGTTTTGGGATAAATTGAGATGCTGCCCTAGCTAACCGGCACCTGTTAAATTAGGACTCTTTCTAGACAGGAGACCCTAGCTAACGATGGGAACATAGGGGGTTATAGGGGAATATAAGGGTAGAGTGTGGAAGCGAAAGTGGGATTTTAGGGCCAGATTAGACTATAACTACCGAACGAATCAAGTGTACTTTTTTTAATTTTGTGTAATCTATTGTCATTGTATTGTGTTACTGTGTCTACCATTCTGAGACAATACTGATCTGGGTATATCCAATCCATTCATACTAATCTCTCTATCCATTCTCCAAGTTTATCCTCCTGTTCGTGTAATCTATTTCTCGTCTACATCTTTACACGGTCTGAATTCCCAACCGAGACTGGACAGTGGCTCAAATATAGGAAAAATAAGGAAAGGCAGAAAATAAAAAGAATTATTAAGGCCAAAAAATAATTTAGAGAATAATAGTCTACGGGGGTAGCTTCTATCTTCAATTTCTCCATCTCTCTACATCTGGTCTGTTTTATTCATATAAACTACAAACTTTCTCTTCTCTCTTCCTTTTCCTTCTCTTATATATACCATGGATCAAACTTCAAAGAAACGAATCTTAGGACCAAGTGTATCTTTATGTTTATGTGGCCCTTCGCCATGTAAAACAACATCATACTTATCAACAAGTTTGAAGTCAAACCAGCTGCTTGATTCTAATATATCGGCATTTCTACTTAATGAAGTAACATTTAAAATTTCCAATGATTTCGGTAAGATGACTTTTGAAGGAACAGACATAACACTGTAAAAATGTACAACATTCAAATTTGTTTCTGATAAATCGAAATCAATTGGATATAAATCTTCAAAGTCTGTAACTTCATCACGAGATTGTCTTCTTATTGATTCCCCATATATATGGCAGTTGTCCATCTTTAAATGTTTCAATGTAGAAGACAACAATCGTGGGAGTTTTTCTGTCACAATCATATGAGAGATGGATAAATTTGTGACAAATTTGAAATTCGTCCAATGACCTCCTAATTTCCTCAGAGAAACACAATCTTCATCTCCATTCAACTCAAGGATTGTTTCTGATGGGTATTTCATCATTGAAATGTCAAGCGATGGAAGGCTAGTGCTAGGAAACTTCCATGATCTTGGTAACATCCCAAGAAGTTTTACTAAACCTTCAACAGTCTTTTCTTTCTTTTCCCTTTCTAATCTCTCCGTTGTTAAAACAAAGCTCTTTAAGTTTGATAAATTCCCTGAAGTTTTATTTAAACTTAAGATTCTTCTTAATTCAAGAGTATTCAATTGATCTTCTAAAAACAATTCTTTGATTATCTTTACATCACATACTAAAGAAATACAATTGGATGGAAGAACCAATTCATCGACTTCACAACGTCCTGTGTTGATGTAAAAATATTTCAAAGACTCTAATTTTGTTAAATTTATTACTGGTGGAACGAAGTCAATCAAATTGAAACTAACAAGAGATTTAGGGAGGGTTTTTAAATCAAATTTTGTGTTGCAATACATATTCAAAGTGGTCAAACAAGAGTATTCACTCAAATTATCAAATCCTGTTTGTTCGGTATCAATCGTCAACTCTTTTAATCGTTTAGGAATTACAAACTCATCCAATGTTTCAAATGCAGTTATTTCTAGAGTTTCTAAAGATTCGGGTAGAATATATTCTACTGGACACCATAAAGCAGTTTTACACCCATTTTCAGTAATAACTTCAAGAGACTTTAGATTCTTTAAACATGATAAATCAAATGAAGGTAAAACTATTGCAGGAACATTTGGTCCAAAATCAAACTTGTTTTTATAAGTAAGTTTGATTTTAGATACGTTTGGGAATTTTTTAAAAACATTCCAATTGAAAGGAGCTATTACATACTCAATCTCTAAATTAATAATAGATTCTGTTGCTTGTGGTTGCATTTCTTGTACCATAAGATCGAAAAGACCCTTATCAACAATAAGAGTCTTAAGTTTCAATTGGTTTATGAACTTTGTTCGAATCAGCATATCATAAGCTACTCTATTAGTGGTAAAAACAGCTTTAAGGCTTTCAAGGTATTTGGATGCATTTGCCGTCTTAATAAACTCTGGCCAACCGTAATCATAAAGTGGACCTCCGTAACATAAATCAGAGATTTCCAACTGTTTAAGGTTTGGTGGGAGTGTAATCCTCTCTTCATCTCTGAGTATATATTTTATATGTGAAATCTCATGATTAAAATTCTTCAACTCATTGATAGATTTTCCTGGAATTTCAAGGATAAACTTGATTTGGTCGAAAATGTATTCGGGAAGGTTTTTCTTAACGTAAATTAAATCGGCAACATTATATAAAAAAACTCTTATTCTTTCAAATGGTAAATATGGTTTACCTTTTAAACAATCCGATATAGATTGTATACTATAAAAGTGTTGCTGGATTCTATCACCAAAATCTTTTGGTGGAAAGTATAAAGCCTCTCCAATATTGTCTGTTTTATTATCTACACTGTTTAAATAGTGAACCTTTTTGTAATCTAAATGGAGTGAAGAGTTTGGGTACAAAGTTTCATCTCTGTAGCCTTTTGGTAGATACAGTAAGATTTTAAGGAGGATTTCAGGTGGAAAGGGTTTGAAAGTACCTAAATTTTCAGGGCTAATCATTAGTTGGGTATTCAGCATGTTGATGTAGAATTATATGGCAAAGGAGTTGGCTGCGAAAAGGTCGTGTACAAGTGGTGTTGAAGATAGGAAGGAATAGAGATGTAGGGAGGAATAGGGACAGAAGAGGAATAGGGACAGAAGAGGAATAGGGACAGAGGAGGAATAGGGACAGAGGGGGAATAGGGACAGAGGAGGAATTAAGAAATATTGTGCTTAGTTCAACACCAAAACATATAAAAGTTTTAAAAGTTCGAAAGAATTGAAGATATTAAAAAGGCACCAATAATTTCATATTCACCAAATGATGATATCTCTAAAAATGGATTAAAAAGAAGTATTGATAATTATCTTAGAATCCCAAGTCCTGGTCTTATTAAAAATATTTATAATTCTTTAAAGATAAAATCAAAATCTGTTAAAGAATTTGATTTTGATAATGTAAATTATAATACTAATCTTATGAATTCTCTTGTTCTTTATGTAACCCTTTCTTATGATAATTCAGGATTAATCCAAAGGATTCTCATGTATCAATTTTTTATGATCTTTTAAATCATGGTACAACAGAATTTAAATGGGTTAGCTAATCAATTAAGATATCCAAATATTCATACTCATTGGCTGGTTGGAATCTTTTTATATTTTTTCAATACAAAGACTATTTGGAATAATGATTGTAAGGGAGTGGTTCAAGAGATTATTACTAGAATTGTTGTAGAAAGACATTTGGTTAATAAACCACATCAATGGGGGTTGACTATATTTTTAACTGAATTGATAAAGAATGAGAGTTATAATTTCTTTGATTTGAGTTTTGTAAAGAGTTGTAGTGATGAGATGAAGGGGTTGTTGAGTAGTTTAGGAGAGTTGTTATAGGTAGATAGAAATGTATATTAGTAGGAGACGTAGATAGAGTAGATAGAGAGTCGATAGAGAGACAGAGAGTAGACAGAGAGACAGAGAGACAGAGAGACAGAGAGACAGAGAGACAGAGAGACAGAGAGACAGAGAGACAGAGAGACAGAGAGACAGAGAGACAGAGTGATTACTAGTTATTAACTTCGCTTACATTGACGTCTCCAGTGTATTGATTGTCTATTTTTTCAACACCTGTGGCAGGATTCTGTATCCTTACACCCATACTTTATTCTGTTGCTGCAAATTCCTTATCGGATCTATTTGGTAATCACACGTCGCCCTTAATATCGGATTTATCTAATCAATATACATTGGCTACTTCCTGTTTCTGTCTATACATGTCTAGTGGTATTGATTTATTAACCCGTGCAGTTGTTTAAATGCTTGTCATAAAAGCCGCCTTTATACCCATTTTGGTACATATTCATTTTAGGAAATCTCAGCACCCCCTAATTTCTAAAATATCCCACATCCCACATCCCACATTTTTTAAAATTAGAAATGGCATTAACGAGAGCAGAAGAACGAAGACAACAACAGCAACAACAACAGCAACAACAACAGCAACAACAACAGCAACAACAACAGCAACAACAACAGCAACAACAACAACAACAACAACAAGAACAAGAAGAACAACAAGAACAACAAGAAGAACAAGAACAACAAGAAGAACAACAACGACAAACTAAAAGGAGAAGGCCTAATACAAGTAACCAATCGATTCAAAACCCATCAGGTGAAGGATCTTCCAGAACTTCCCAACAACTACCAGGAAGTTCGAATACAGAACAATCTGCACTTAATGAGATGACTTCAGATTTACTGGAATCCAACAGAAATCAAAATGAAGATACGGGAACTCAAAATGATGATAGGAGAACTGATGTCTTGATTCACTTGATTCTAGAGGAGTTGAGATCCATGAATGAAAATATGAGCTCCATGAATGAAAATATGAGCTCCATGAATGAAAATATGAGCTCCATGAATGAAAATATAAAAAGACTCGTAAAACACATTAAAGATCCTTTAGATGAAAACTTAAAAGAGAAGATTAAAATGTTAAACGAATCAAAAACGTTGACTGTACAAAATGATTCTTATAAAGAGGAGCATGAATCATTACCTATTAAAACCCAGCAGCAAAACTGTCGGATATTCGTTACCTCTCTTAGGAAC
>JANIVJ010000018.1:0-168981 GCA_030555785.1 Yamadazyma kanchanaburiensis | reverse complement strand
TATACCTCGATCCTAAGCAAATAATTCAGATGTCTACATGTGTACTATACCTCTATAGCACGCAAATAATTCAGATGTTTACATGTGTACTATACCTCTATAGCACGCAAATAATTCAGATGTCTTCCTGTGTACTATACCTCGATCTTAAGCAAATAATTCAGGTGTCTAGATAGGCTGTGTATAGGTATACCATAGCTGTATAGCATTCTAACCGTATGATGCTCGACCCGTCACGGTAGCTAGATCTAGTATTGTTTTGATACATTTATGGTTGTCGATTGAGGAAGATCAATGTGAACCATATCGTGCTTCTTTAAACAATACAAGTAATGGCATGTGGACTAATTTTCAGTCAATTGTATTTGTTAAATGAAGGACTATTTCTTCAGTATATACTTATCCTCCAAAACTATGCTAGTGCTAATCATGTTACGTATACTTACAACATTAATACTTTTAATAAGTACACTAATCTTCCAAGTTTTTGCTCTTTTTGTATTTGTGCTGTCATAGTCCATAATACAAGCGTCATTATGTTTTTGTAGTAAATTTACGTTATAGGAACCCGTCCGTAGTAGCTTTTATTCGAGTAAGGGCTTGCATGCAGTACGTCCTCAATTTTTGCAGCAACCAAAACCACATTAGAAATGGAGTTTGGGGTTTTTGTTGAGTAATCAAATCATTCAAATACCAATATGGTGCATTCAAAAAGTACAGTGAAGTATATCAAATGCAAATTTAAGCCAAGTGTAGTTTGAAGGTGCATATGTTCAATATGGAGAGCCCATAGGAAAAAAAAGTTTATTTGTCACCTCTTAGCATGTCAAGTAAAAGTGACAGATACTGTTTACTATAATAAATAGAAAAATACATATAATACGACGATCAAGAGTAGGAAAAAAATTGTTCAATGAGATAAAAGGTGGAGATGTTACATTGAAGAAAACGGTAGTATTTAAACGGCTCTTAGCCTAAAGCTTATTCAAAAAAGGAAGTAAGGTAAACCAAATCGGAAGATTAGAAGAAGAGCAGACTGAGACCAGATAGACAGGAAGCGAAGATATATATTGACTTCCTGCGTACTAAATTGATTACAAAGGATATACTGACTATTTGAGTGCATACAGATAATAGGTATGATGTTTAGAACCAAGGGTAATTGATATTAGTACTGTAACCATTACAGTCACATCATGGAAGAACCACTTACCCTGATGTATATGATTATATAAAAATACATCAGATAAATTAATACACTCCTCTTCAATTTCTCCCCCCTCTCCTGGACCCTCTGGAAAACACATAGTCAAGTCACCACATCGTATTTATATTAACCCCCCTAGAAAGAGGTGAATTAAAAAGGGAGATTCGGGATTTGGCTCAATACTTGGAATATTTCAAGGGCCATGTTTATCATCCCAAAAAATTCAATTGAAAGTCAAGTTTCAGAAGTTTGCGAGTTTCAGGATTTTAAGACAGTAGGTTACAAATTTCCTTTCAAAGAGTTAATGTTTTAGGATATATATTAAAACAATAAACAAACACTACACACTAAACACACAGAAAAGATTCATTACTTCTAAATAATTCTTCTTCTCTTTGGGTGTCAAAATCTTCATCATTACCCAAATCTCCATTATCCCCAAAATCTCCAGAACCAGTATTACCAGAACTATTAGTTGTAGTTACTTCAGAAATTGTACCATGATTTGTTATAACATTTCCATTAGAATTTTCAACAAGATTGGATCTTGGAATGATTTCAATACTATTTCTATGGTCTAATGGTCCATTCAATCTACCATCGAATCCGAGTATCAAAGCATCAAGGTTTTGAACTTTTTCTTTGAATAAATCTTTTTGAAGTTTTAATTCCCTTTCAATTCCTTCATTGGATTCAGAAGATTCTAAGGTTTGGATTATAGTTGAAATAGAAACGATTTCTTTAAATAATGATGATACTTGACTGAATTCTATCTTAGAGATTCTATCTTGACTTGGTGCAATACTTGAAGAAGGAACCTTATCTTTTCTGGATGGGGTAATATCATCGAGGGCTTAATAATTTCTTTTGGTCATGTTGTTTGACGTGTTATTTGATATGTGATTTATCACTTTTTACTTTTTGCAACTACGCGCTGAATAGGGTGTTGTGTCGTGCACGTATTGGAGTATCCACGACCACCTGTAAGTATATAGATTATCAACTAGAGACTAACAAGAATATATATTAAAACAATAAACAATAAACAATAAACACCAACTCTCATCCCTTAATACCAACTCATACATCTAAACATTAACAGAGAATTCTAAACATAATCAACAACAATTCCTAATTCACCTTTCTTCTCTTTCTGGAGTTGTTCTCACTTGGTTCCGTCTCAAGTTGACTTAATCTTGCTCTGATAGAGTGACGAATCCTATTCAAAGGTTCAGCATAGGTGTTTATAATCTCCTCCAAAGCGTGTCCTCCTTGATCTAACTCAAGATTGAACATTTCATCTTCGAAAGACTCTAATTCTAAACATAATTCTGAGAATAGGTTCAGGAACTTACCAAAAACTCTCCAATTTCTTTCAATCTTTGCCACCAGGTCATCAATTGACCGGATTCTCTCTTTAATATCATGGATTTCAAGTTTTTGCTTGGAAGTATCAAGATTCTTCCTTCCTTCAATATTCTTCAATTTACGATTTAAATCGTTTAAAGATCTAAGCATTTTTGATACGTGACATTTTGTTTTGAGATCTTTTCTACTCTGAAATAAACTTGGTACATCCTTGGTTCCACTTTGATTATCACTATTTGTTGTTTCAGACACATAAGAAGTTTCTCTGTTGGGATGCTCATTTTGGTTCTCTAAATTTGTAGATAAAGCTGAACCAATACCCAGTTGAATTTGTGATGTTGGTCCTCTTGAATCATTATCAGTATTATTATTGATAGATCTTACATCATGGTTGATAGGATCATCATCAAAAATTTCAATGATTTCTATTTGATCAGTTGCAACTACATCACTATTATCATGATATGTGTTGTTACCACTATTATTATTTTCAAATGGTGGATCCCTTTCTGATCTTTGTGAAGTATCAGTACCATCTAAATTGGTTTCTTGAGGACGTTCCATATCACCAGGGTTAGATTCATTAGCAGGGGCAACATTTGTCTCACTTGAAGTGGAATTTGTGCCAGCATTTGTATCAGCATTTGCATCAAAATTGGATCTTGGACTAATTCCAATTCCATTTGTATTATCTAATGGCCCATTTGATCTACTGACAGCCCTTAAAAAAGCATCAAGTTTTTGAACTTTTTCGTCACTTAAATTTCTTTGACGTTCCAACTCCTGTTCATCGGACTGAATACGGGCTTCTAAGACTTCAATTGTATCGAAAATAGAAATCAATTCATTGTATTTTGCCTCTAATTGGCTGTATTGCTTCTTAAGGATGCTTTCTTGACTTGGTGCAATACTTGAAGGAGGAACCTTATCTTTGCTGGATGGGGTAGCATCTTCGAGGGCTGAATAATTTCTTGCTGCAGGTACAGGATCAGTGGATGGATTGTCCACATTACCACGTACAGCAGCATTCAAATCATCAGTCATATTACCAGTCATATTACCAGTCATTTCACCAGTTATATCAGTATTCATTTGTAATTTTGCAACCACAAAGACTTCGCATTATCGCGGAGCGGCGGGAGGAGGAGGTGCCGGTGCCCTGCATATTGAAAAATTTATACATAGTGAGCGGTCAGATCCTTTGATGAAGAGTCTGTAGTTGGGTAGCTGAGCTGTTGCACCATATAAATACACTTTAAGGGGGACAATAAAGCCAAGATAGTGACAGAAATCATAAGAGCTCAATTCAGTCTAATGTCAAAGGACGTAGGTGACTTTAAGGGTAACGAGGCATTCAGGTGAGGGTAAAGGGTGTAGTGTTGATCTAAGGGGTGGATTATATGGAATTATAATAATAGAGCTGGGCTCTTCAGCTCAACCTTTGGACTCATGTACAATTGGTTAGGTGAACGACAAGTCAAATCCTTGAAACTATGGGAAAGAAGGTGAGAGATGTGTAAGAGATTATTGATAAGAATTGACTCAGACACCAACCCCACAGGAGAGAAAATATAACTACAATACTCTTCCATGGGTAAACAAAGTCTGAACCCCAGGAACTAAACTTCTTTTACTCTCCCTTAGATGAAAATCCCACTAGAACAATCTTACACTTGACCTTCGCTATTCACCTAAACCTTCTCTTGTTTATAGTATCTACGATTACACGCACTACACCTCCTTATGAACGAACTATATTATATCTATTCTATTACCCTTCTCTTTCTACTTTCTCTTCTTTTCTTGACTCTTAAAAAACCCCCTTATATCACTATTCACCACCATTTGTGCTACTGGGGCAATTATCAGAAATATGAAACTTATAATCACTTGTAATAACCCATACACTCTTGGGAACCCTCCTAAGGATGCAGACCCAAGAATCCATCCAATTAAATCAGTGTACACCATATCATTACCTCTTGCAAGACTTATCAAAATCCCTTTAGCACAATCCTCAACACTGATTGGAGGACTTGCACCTTCAATTTTTTTAGTAATTGCAGGCTTTGTTCTCTCTTCTTCTTCGTATCCTCCGCTTTGAAAATTCCCTGGTATGACACAAGACACCCTATAGTCATAACACAAAAGTTCTTGACGTAAGATTTGGGAAAGTGAAAGTATCCCACTCTTTAATGGAGCATATTGACCATATCCAATCATTGGGTAAAGTGCTGCAACTGATGAAAAGAGAATAAGGTGTCTTGATTTCTTGGTCGACTGGTCAATAGCATTCTTAACACCAGTGTGAACAGGATATAAAGTGGATACGTAATCTGTTTGGATACCTTTTGCAAGCTCATCTTTTGATAAATCCGGGAATAATTTACATGTAGCACCTCCAACACAAGAAAAAAAAAGATCAGGGTCGAATTTTTTTGTGTTTAATGTTTTCCACATTTGTACACATTCATCATAATCACAAACATCAACTGCAAGGTAATCAATTGATACATTTTCTTTAGATCCATGAAGGTTTTTTATATTCTCAACTTGTTCTGCAAGTTTGGCTGATCTTCTTGCAACGAGGATGACTGAACAATTGTTTTGGTAGAGTTGCAGAGCCAATTCAGCACCGAGTCCTTGAGAGGCACCAGTAATTAAGGCTTGTTTCCCGGAGAGTGGTAGGTGGGATTTAGTGAACCACATAATAGTCGAGATGAATGGAGTGAGAAGTGAGGGATAGAGAAGAGAGATGTGGGATGGAGAAGGAGAAGAAGGAGAAGGAGAAAGAGAAAGAGAAAGAGAAGCATAACAGATGGAGTAGAGAGTAGATTGCAGAGTTAGTAAGGATGTTCATACTCCGGAGAAAGTGGAGTAGAGGTAGAATGGTGTCGAGAGTGGGTGCAGTAGAGTGCAGTAAAGCACACGAGAACAGAGACACTAAATACCACCAAACATGTTCTCCATTTCTATTCTCTATGTACATCTATTTACTAAATGGTGATGGTGGAATCACACCTTGTTCCCTTTGTGCTCTTGGTTTTGTATTGAATTTCTTAGATCCTCTAATATCCCAAGCATCTTTTCTTACTTTTGGTTTATTTTCAAGATTTTGTCTGATTTCTTCATCTTCTATCTGACCCAGTTCAGGATTATATTTAAAGAATTCAATTTTAGCAGTTTCAACTGCTTCAGAAAATCTTACTTCACCATCTGGACGTAATTTAGTTAATTTTTCAATATTATGTTGGGAAATATTATCAAGTGGTAAGCCTTGTAATTGTAATCTTGCCGCTATCTTTGCAAGGTACCAAAACTTAACTTCATATTCGGAATCAACTAATTCTAATACTGACATTGGTGCTTTATCTTCACCTAATCTTGGTTCTAATTTTATTATTCTTGTAAATCCATGAGTCCTTTGTGGATATCTTTGTGATAATTCTGTTAAGATTTTGGATCCTAATTTTTCAATGTCAGGAGGTTGTAAATATCTTAATCCTTTATTATTTTTTATTCTATCTTTTAATGGTTGATCTTGTAAGGTTTTATCTTGTTGTAAAGTTTTTGAGAGGAATCTTTCGATTTTACTTTGAGCTCTTTTGGCTTTAGCTCTGGTGGTGACAATGTAGTCATGACGAACTAAGTTAGCTGCGAGATTCTTATCCATCAGCTTAACATGACGTGCAACATTAGCATGGATCTTTTGAAGGGCAGGCATAGTTGGTTGAAAATTTTTTAGGTGCGACTAATGAGAATAGAGAGATTTGGGGGTTGATTGGGAGAGTGAATAAGGAGTGATGAAGGGGTGGAAATTGGTGGGGTGGTTGAAAGATGGGCTGATATTGTTTGTGTTGATTTTGGGGGAAATCGAGGGTGTTTTGGTTGTGTTTTGACTGGGTCAATATGGTGGATATTTGGTGGTTTGTACACGACTGTGGATATTTGTTAGTGTGAGATTGTAGGCACAGTTTCTACGGAGAGTAAAGGAGTATTGGAGTCAAAAAGAAGATATCATGTCCATGTGGATACGATTTATAATAAGGTACGTTTTTGAGACACTTTTATGGCTCTGCCCAACCTATATCTCGAAATTTCTTATCGACCTCTCACAAAACTGAGCCATTTAATCTGATCTTTTGAAATGCCTCTAAACGCCGTTGCCATAGCCTTTTAACGTTATTTTTTCAACTCATATTATATCTCGCGTTTCTCTGTATCCCACTACATAATTAGTTTGGCTTTACCACATCTGTATCATCCAAAAATCCGTTTTTTATGATGGTTTGAAGCCCTGGTCGATATACTTGGTGAGGCTCCTGTATAAAAACAATTCAACAAGAAGGGCGTGTGGTCTAGTGGTATGATTCTCGCTTTGGGTTACCAAGCATGCGAGAGGCCCTGGGTTCAATTCCCAGCTCGCCCCCTTTCTTTTTTGAATTTTTCTTCTATATTTTTTTGCAGAAATCTACAAGGTAATTGTGGAAAGTTTGATGATGTGTTAGTAAATTTAAATTATTCAAATGCTTCTGTATTCATTTATCGATATCACCTTTTTTAAATTTGTCTTTTTCGAAAATCTATTTTTTGCAACCATTACAATTTGAGCAATGGTTCCAATTTCTATTCTACGACCATGAAATAAAATACAAAGTAAATCCATATATTCCTATACTAATGTTCACATAAACTAAACTCTCTCTCATAAGGAGCCATGTCATCATCAGTTGCAATAGTCGATCTCTCCTTCATCAATTCACTTCTGATTTCTTTTGCCTCATCTAAGCTCATTGGAGTATGTTCTTTCATTTGATCTAACAAATCCTTATCAATTAAATCTCTCCAAATTTTTTCAGGCTGTTGAGGTGGTACATCATCAGTAGTTTTAACTATCTCATTATATGGATCAACTAAGAAGAAACATAAAATCTTTCTATGACCCTTACGAGATTTATCATCCAATGTGAAATAATCTACATGATGTTGGAATGCATTTGGGAATATAATTAAACGATTCTGTTTAGCAATTTCAGATCCAAGGTGTTTTGTCATTTCATCACCATCTGAAAGACCGAAAATGTATTTACAATAAAATGTATCATTTTGTTCATAAGGAGGATCTTCAAACGATGATCTAAACAGAAGTTTGGATTCAGAAATATTATCAATATCATAATAGTATAAGATAGTACATACAATATCTTCATTAATGCATCCTTCAAGATGCCAACTACCTCCTTTATAAGTTGGATTTTCTGGAGTTAACTCGATATTTGCTAACTTAACAATAACCTTAACGTGTTCAAATTGGTCAAGGTTGAATTCTAAAATCTCTGGTTCTTTTTCATATTTAAACTCTAAAGGTTTTACATAATTGATTTTTTCTTCTTCTTCTAATTTTTCTAGTTGCTCATAAGGATCCATTTCTCCTTCAACTGGATTATCAACTTTTTCCCAGATTTCATCTCTTTTTTTAGCATAGTCTTCGTTGTAAATACCGTCAAATGTTGGATATTCAACTCTTAAATATTGAGGTGATCCGTACTGAGAAAGGGTATGGTTAATCCCCGGAATCGAGTCATTAAATACTTGAGAGATTGTATCGTATAAATCAGAATATTTTTTTGGGTGCAAATTATTAATGTAAGAAGAGAATTCGAATTTATCACCATTTTTTTTCATTAAACTTGGAAGCCATTGAAATCTTTTTGATAACCCCCATTCATCTACACCCTTTTTAACACCCAGAATTTCATCTTTATCGAAGTTGCAAACCTCCATTTTGCCATCTTTCTTTATCATTGATTTACCATAGATCAATGGATATAAAGAAGGGTGAACTAAATCTACAACAAGATTATCTGAACCAGGATGATAATCAAGCTTATCAAACAGATTATATAAAGAGTCTGATTGTTCACAAAGTTTAGATCTTACAGATTCCAGAACTGCAGTATCACTGATACTAATTCTAGAGTCAATACTAATTTCAAATCCTCCTTCAACAAACCCTTTGGTCTTTGAAGGAAGTGATTCATACCAAGGTAATTCCAGAATTACATAATCCCAAATCGATGAGGAATAAGGTTTCAAATCATCAGAAAGTTGTGGTACAATTTCATCTTTCCATTTATTTAAAATATTTGAGTCTTTATACTTTTTCTGCCAATCAGGTTTTTGTCTGATCAGATTCAGAATATCAATTATAGCCCATTCGTGGATTGATTTAGGTTGGGGACCGATTCCTGAAAACGGATACCACCAAGGATGTACAAAAGGTGATTTCATGATAAGGGGGAGTATGGGGGATTGTTGAATTCTTATATTAAAATTTACGAATTTTTCGTATATGAGATCACGTGAAAAGAATATGCAATGGATCACGTGAGGGAATTTTGGTCGAGTAAGTTCCTCAGTAAATTCTCAGTAAATTTTCGAATTTGTCTCGGTATTTTGTCGGTAATTTACCGCGAGCCTACACCTTATTCTTGAGATGAGATGAGATGCGATTAATTTTTCATCATGGGTAAGAGAAGAAGTAAATTAAGTGAAGATAGAAGGAAAAAATTCAAACAAGATGCAGATGCTGCACTTGCAGGAGGTTTCTTCGGTGGTGAAAGTATAGACCAAGAAAACTTGGAGAATAATTGGGAGAATGATGAACAAAGTTATGAATTAAAACCAAGAACTGTTAAGCATAAAGAGGTTATAGAAGGATTACCAATTAAGAGAAGTGATGGTACAGTTGAAAGAAGAAAGAGAGAAGAAGTGAAGGAAGAGGAAGAAGAAGAGGAGCCAGAAGAACCAGAACCAGAACCAGTTCCAGAACCAGAACCAGTAGATGAGTATGATGATTCAAACCTCACACCACAAGAGAGATTAATAAAGATTAAAGAAGATGTTGCAGATCTTGCATCAAAACTTATGGAAGATCCAGAAGAAAACATCTCGTGTTTAACAAGACTCAGAAAGATGTCTATGTCAAAGAATTTTGTTGTAAGTCAATTATCTATCATGTCTCTTGTACCAGTATTTAAAAGTTTAGCACCAGGATATAAGATCAGAACATTAACAGACACAGAAAAGAGAGAAAAAGTCAGTAAAGACGTTGCTAAATTAAGACAATTCGAACAATCATTAATCTATAACTATAAACTCTATATTGACCATTTAGGACAATTAGGTAAAGTCACTAGAATGAATTCTCTTAATAATAAGAAAGTAACTGAACAACAAGTTAAATTAGGACAATTATCTCTTAAAGCCTGTTGTGAATTAGCATCATCATCTTTAAAATCTTTTAATAATAGAGCAGAACTCTTATCTATCATCGTAAAAAGACTCAACAAAAAACCACAAGATCTTGAAGACTTTAAGATCTTCTCCAAGTGTATAAGATTACTTGAACTGTTATTAGTTGAAGATAAAGAACACGGAGAGTTATCACATGATTTGGTTAAGATTTTATCTAAATCTATAAGTGATAAAAAATATAGAGTTGATGAAAGTGTACTCAATATTTTCTTGTCTTTATCAATCTTAGATGATTACAACCCTAATGATGAAGTTAGAGAAGCCAAACCAAAGTTGAAAAAGAAAGATAGAGTTCATTTAAGTAAAAAGCAAAGAAAGGCTCGTAAAGAAATGAAAGAAATTGAAGATGAATTAGAAAAAGCAAAACAAACCATCACAGCAGAAGAACGTGAAAAATATCAAGCAAATATTTTAAAGATGTTACTTAAATTATACCTTGAGATTTTAAAATCTGGTACAACTTTTGATGGTAATACCAAAAATGATGCTAGTTTATTAATGTCATCAGTACTTGAAGGGTTATCTAAATTTGGAAAGATGGCTAACTTCGATTTATTAGGAGACTTTTTAGAAGTATTAAGAGAAATAATGACTGATATTATTACAGGTCATAGTGATGATGATGATGAAATATCTGGACTCTATGATAGCAAAGAAATCAGAACCATTTTACTTTGTATTGTAACATCATTCCAACTCACTCTTAATCATTTAACAGTTGGGAAATTACCAATGTCAATTGATCTCTCAAAATTCATTTCAAGTTTATATGTTATCTTAACAGATTTATCATTAGATTGTGATTTAGAATTTGGATCTAAATCTCTTAGATTATTAGATCCTTTATCAACAAGTGAATATTTAGAAAAACCTTCTGTTAATGTATCAACAAAATCTGAATTACTTTTAAATTGTTTAGATTCAATTTTTTTCAGATCTAAAAATGGTACTATTTCAAGAAGTATAAGTTTCACTAAAAGGTTATATTTATCTATACTTAATACCCCAGAGAAGACCTCTTTGGCTACGTTGAAGTTTATCGGTAAACTTGTAAATAAATATGGAGAAAGTGTTAAAGGGTTATGGGATACAGAAGAAAGAATAAGTGGAGAAGGTTCATATCAATTAGGTATAGAAGGTAATAAGGGGATTGAATTAGAGAGAAGTAACGCTGTAGCTGCCACACTTTGGGAGAATGTGTTATTGGATAAACATTATTCACCAATGGTACGAGATGGGGCAAGGTCGTTGATGAAGTTGAGTAAGGTTAATGATAGAAAGACATAGAGGCAGAATAATAGAGACACGAACCGAACCTGGTGTAAGATAGAGTATATAGTATATATACAGGTCATAGAAACACTATGTAGGCTACTTTGCTCTGGTTTCTAGTCCTCCCTATCTTATCGCGAGTGTGGCAGAATCACACACATGACTATACACACCTTCACACACACCACCACATCGGTACCCACCACCATGTCCATATCCCCCGAAGCCACCATCATAATCTTCGTCATCACCATATCATCATCATCCCTAATCCTCCTCATCATCACCCTCTACAAAATAACTCGTCCCTCTAAATCCTTTATTCGAATCGGTGATACCATTATAAACAATTCAGACATCCCCACGGAATTCCTAAACGATGAAGAATCCATCACAGGCCTAGCAAACGAATTCTCCTTCAACCAACTCTCTCCAGAAGAACAATCTTCCTTCCTTAAAGGTCAAGAGTTCACTCAAGAGAATCCACCAAATCTAACGTCACGTGGACAATCTATAACAAGACAAGATGAACTTATAATAAGAGAAACTGGTATAAACGCCTTTGAATTCAACCAAGACATAAACGGACTCCAACCAAGATACATAGTACAAGATAAGACCGAGATCAATTTTATAGATAATGATTCACCCTACTCTACAAGTACTAGTATTCTTAATTATTGTTTACCTGTAAAAAATAGAGCGTTTTCTGATTGTATATACTTTGAAACCAAGATCTTTGAATACTCTAAATCTCCTAATAGCCACTTTTCTATTGGACTTGTAACAAAACCGTATCCAGATTTTAGATTACCTGGTTATAATCATTTTTCAATATCTTATGAAAGTACTGGTAATCTTAAGATCAACAAACCATTTCCAACTCCTTTACAGCAGCATTGGAATGAAAACAGTTTATACAATGCCCTTGTTTTACCACCTTTAGAACAAAGTGATGTAGTAGGATTTGGATATCATATCTTAACTGGGACATTATTTATAACTAGAAATGGTAGGAAATTGATGGATATAATGAAGGGGATCTATGTAGACCTTTATCCAGCAATTGGATGTTTTTCGTCAAATGCAAAATTCCAGGTCAATTTAGGACAATTAGGATTTGTTTGGATAGAAGCAAATGTTAAAAAGTATGGATTTATATCTACTAGTGACTATAAGAAGATGAGAGGAGATAGAGGGTTGGCATCATTGCCACAATATGGTACTTCCTCTAGTCTAAAGGGGGATCAATTATTGGCAAAGGGAGAAGAATTACCACCAAGATATCCACAAGACGAGATTGATTTTTTTGGAAGAACTAGATATTTAGTAGGTGGAGATGGAGAGAAAGGAGGAAGATCCATGGTGACGAATGAGTCTGAAGAGGTAATGGATTTGAGGGAGAGAATGTATGAAGAGAGGGTAGGAGGAGAGGGAGAAGAGAGGGTAGGAGGAGAGGGAGAGGGAGACGAGACGACTGGGACAGACCACACAGACGACACAGATAACCTGAGTGGAGCTAACAGCCACAACAGCAGAGAAACACATACACACCATCATGCTAACGAAACCACACCACTATTACACTAACACGATTTACGCCTTATAGATAATATACATCATTCATTTAGTAGAACCGATTTCAGGTCCCCCTTCAGTATTTATATACATATATTACACACTTTACATACTCCTAAAAATTCTCTACCTTCTTTGGTCTACCTCTTGGCCTCTTGACTACATTATCATCATCCAACTTCTTTCTCTTACTCTTCATTCCTCCAATTTTAACCCCCTTTACTGTTATACCAGTTTCTTCAATGGCAAACTTTCTAGGTCTACCTCTCTTATCCTTCTTTTGCATCAATTTATTAGCTTCAGATGCATCATATTGTCTAACTATATACTGAGATGGTTTATCAACAAAAGTAGAAACAATAGATTCATCACCTCTTTTCAATTGAATCTTTAATTGCTTATAATTTGGATGATTAGAATCAATGTACTGGTTCAAAGTTGGATCAAGAATAAGTAATTTTGGTCTACCTCTTTTTTTCTTTTCTTGAGGTGGTAAAGGAGGATTATCAAATTGATGAAATGTTGGATTTGTTGCTTCATTTTGTTGATTCTTTGGTCTTCTACCTCTTTTACGCATTGGTTGACCCCCATTAATACCTGGAACACTGGCTGAAGATGACGTATTATCTGGTGATAATTTAGAGTCTTGAGATTCTCCAGTGGTTGGAGATTTAAGGATCGAAGGGTAATTTGATGATGCTGAAGGTAACTGTAAATCTTGGTGATAATTATCGTAATGAGGTTTTTCAGCTTCATCATAACCCATTGGCATATAATTCTGGGGGACTCCTTTAATCTGGTCATATTGATAACGTGGATTAAGAAGAGGTTGTGCTGATGTAGAGGTGGTAGAAGGTTGTGGATGTTGAGATGTTTGAGAGGCAGGTTGACTTGGTGGAACAGTTTGGGGTTGTTGAGTTTGTGGGGATTGAATGTTTCTAACTTGACTAACCTGAGTCTGTTGTAAGAGTTGATTTTGATATTGGGCTTGTTGGAGTTGAGCTTGTTGAAGTTGGGATTGCTGGAGTTGAGAATGTTGAAGCTGGGATGGTTGAAGATGTGACAGTTGGATTTGGGATTGTTGAAGCTGAGCTTGTTGGGCCTGGACTTGAGCTTGAGCTTGAGCTTGAGCTTGAGCCTGAGCTTGGGCTTGAGCTTGGGCTTGAGCTTGGGCTTGTGCTTGGGCCTGTGCTTGTGCTTGTGCTTGAGCCTGAGCTTGTGCTTGAGCTTGGGCTTGGGCCTGGGTCAGACTCTGAGCCTGTTGCTGGGGATATTGCAGAAACTGGGAACCCACAGACTGTTGAACCAATTGTTGATATTGTTGATACTGCTGAGGATGCATTTGATAGTAACTTTGATCATATATGTTCCCAACAGGAGCATATTGACGTTGATTGAGTTGGTTATTGTACAGCAAGGAATTGGATTGTGGAGATGGATGTGATTGTGATTGTGATTGGGATTGGGAATGAGAATGGGAAGATTGGGATTGACTTGGCTGTGTTTGTCCCTGTTGAGCCTGGGCTTGAGCCAGGGCTTGTTGTTGTTGATATTGGGGTTGTTGGTAATACCCACGAACGTATCCATTACCATTCAAATTCATCCTACCATAATTATTATAGTTTCTTTGCTGAGATTGACTGACCGGAATGTTTTGCATCTGATTTTGTTGGTTATAACCTTTAGGGGAACCAACATTATGTTGTGCTTTACGATCTTGGGCTATATTATAGCCTGGGTATGGATTATACATGGTAAGATCAAAAGTTTAAAAAAAAATTATCGACAAAAAAAAAAAATAAACTGAAAAATTATTTGAAGGAAGTTAAAGGGGTAAAAAATGGATTGAACGTTTGAAATTTTTCAATATATATGATTGTATAAGTGTAAGATTGAAATGGGTTGACTTTCAAGATTTATTATATCCAAATAAATGATGATTCAAGGTAATACCAAGTGATGTATAAGGATTTAAAAAAAAACAATAAAGGAAGTTTTTTTTTTATTTTTTTTTTCGAGTGCCTAATGCGGCGAAAAAAAAAAATAAAAAAACAGGTGCAAAATGAGTGGGAGGGGACGGTGAAAGGTAAATTGAAAGAAAGGAGAGATAATATAGGTGGTAGATGAAAATGGGAGATTAAGGAAGGGGAACTAAAGGAGATAGCACGAAGGAGGGGCATTTTTGGCGTGAATTGGTGGTATTTTATGGTATCAACGTAGTATAAGTGGGTGAATTAAAGACAATAGGACGTTGCGATTTCACAATGCAAAGCAGGGACTAGAGAAAGACAGAGAAGTCGTGGAGTCTATAGGATAAGACACACAGCAGATTTGCACTCGGTCCATTCTCATCTATTACTATCTAACTATCTAACTATCTACCTATTCATTAATAACAATTTGATTTGATGGAATTTGTTCCAATAAACTATCTTGGAAATATTCTACAAAATCAATTGAATCAATAGCTTTTTCATCAAATTTAACCTTAAATTCAACATTAACAATTCCTTCAGTACTTTCAGCTTTTCCTGGAACACTCATTAAATCATCAAATATGTCAATTGATTGGAAAGATTTTGGAGTTGATGGGAATTTATATTTAATATCATAAACTTCAAATCTTGATTTTGTTGGTGATGATACTAATAAATCATCAAAGATATCATCAATAGAAGAATTTATACCTGAAGGAGAAGTTGAATAATTTGGGAATCTTGTGGCATAAGTTTTTCTAATGGCATTTTGAATAGAATTTTCAAAAGCAAATTTGAATTGATCTTTTGATACATCGAGTTTTGATGATACTTTAAGAGTTAAAATATTGGTTGGTTTTGGTGGAGCAACTGGAACTGGAGCAGCTTCTTCCTTTGGAGGTTCAGGTTCTTTAATTTTTATATTACTTAAATCTAAATGAGATTTTTCATTAATGTATGATGCAATAGATTCAACTGATGATTTTTCAATTTGTCCTATATATGCTAAAACATCTCCTAATAAAAGTCTACCTTGAGGACCTGAAGAATCAATTTGAAGAGCTTCCTCACGTGAGATATTTTTTTCATGAAGGAGCATTGAAACTGATGGGAAAAAAGTTTGATTTGGATCTGGTTTAGAGAAGATTCCAGTGGATGACTTCTTTGAAACTTCTTTCTTTGGTGCTTCTTTCTTTGGTTCTTCTTTCTTTGGCTCTTCCTTCTTTGGTTCTTCCTTCTTTGGTTCTTCATCTTTTGGCTTCTCAAGACTTGCTAAATCATCACCTGGTTCTGCTAAATATGCAATTGGTTTACCAACTGGTACTCCTGAAGCTCCGTTCTCCTCTAAGATCTCCCACATAACTCCATCATCTTGAGCTTCAACATCAATTGTTGCTTTATCAGTTTCAATTTCAAGTAAGACATCACCTGCGGCATATTCTTCACCCGATTTAACTTTCCATGAAGTAATTCCTCCTTCAGTCATGGTTGGTGACATCGCAGGCATTCTGAAAATAGAGGCTGCATTCAAACATGTTGATGTATGAAAGGTTTTGGTTATTACCTTTTGTTTTAAAATTCCTCTAAACATAACGGTAGTAATTGACCGGGATTTTTCAATGGGTTATATCTCAACAATCTCGGGCGCGCAAAATCCGTTACCGCAAATGCTTACATAAGAATATGTATTAAGTTCATTGTTCCATTACCCCGAGATGAGACGTTTAATACACGACAATCCGCGAGCCTACCAAACACGACTGTAAAATTCTCACCCGGTGTCCGGGCTGTCACATAAATAGACTCAGAAGACAACAGAATACATAACAAACGATAGACCAAAGACATCAAAGGTCCGTCAATCAAGTCAAGAGTCAGCATATCATACACATCAGCCACTCACACGTCAGCCAGGTTATAAAAGACACATCGTTCAGCAAATCACAAACGTCAGGCTCAGTCACAGATCAGTGAGACCGTAGCACAAGACACACACAAAAGACACCCACATAACACAAGACACACACATAGCAAAAGACACAAGACACAACACACACCAGAGCATTACACCCCACCACCATGACACTTATTCGAATACTCAAAAAATACATGAAATTCATTGGACCAGGTCTTATGGTCTCAGTTGCATATATGGACCCAGGTAACTATTCTACCGCCGTGGCTGCTGGATCAGCATACCAATATAAACTCCTCTTTTCAATCCTTTTATCAAACTGTCTCGCCATCTTCCTTCAAATCTTATCAGCAAGATTAGGTTGCGTCACGGGACTTGATTTAGCAGCAAATTGTAGAGTTCATCTAAATAAAAAGGTAAACTTACTCATTTATATTATGGCGGAAATTGCCATCATTGCCACGGATTTAGCAGAAGTTGTTGGTACTGCCATAGCGCTTAATATCTTATTTGATTTACCATTAATCGCTGGGGTATTAATAACTATTATAGACGTCTTAATTGTTTTAATGGCATATAGACCTAAAGGACCTCTTTTATTCATTAGAATCTTCGAATCGTTCGTATCTCTTTTAGTAACCGCCACAGTCATTTGTTTCGGAATCGAATTGTATCAAGTCAGTAATGATTCAAGTATTGATTTTAAAGTTGGAGATGTTTTAAAAGGATTCCTACCAAATGATAAAGTCGTAGATATGAGTGATAGAGAAGGTGGGAACGGATTATTTTTAAGTTTAGCAATTCTTGGTGCAACAGTAATGCCACATTCTTTATATCTTGGACTGGGATTAGTTCAACTGAGATTAAAAGATTATGATATTAAAAACGGTCATTACACTGAGGCAGAAATTGAAGATGATGATACTAAGAAAAATGATGATTCTCTTGATTATCGTCCTTCAATCCATGCCATTAATGAAACCATGTCTTACACAATTGTAGAATTAGTTATATCACTTTTCACCGTAGCATTATTTGTAAACTCTGCAATTCTTATAGTAGCAGGTGCAACTCTTAAAACTCATAAAAGAGATGATGGATATGATTCAGATACTGATGATGAAGATTATGATAATGCCGATTTATTTACAATTTATCATCTTCTTTCAAATCATTTATCAAAAACTGCTGGTTTAGTATTTGCCCTTGCACTTTTATTTAGTGGTCAAAGTGCTGGGATTGTTTGTACCTTAGCAGGACAAATGGTTTCTGAAGGGTTTTTAAGTTGGTCATTTCCTCCAGTTATTAGAAGATTAATTACAAGAGGATTAGCTATTCTTCCATGTTTTATAGTTGTGTTAATGACTGGTAGAGAAGGATTAGCTAATGTTTTAAATCTAAGTCAAGTAGTACTTTCTCTTCTTTTACCAGCAGTTACTGCCCCTCTTATTATCTTTACATGTTCAAAAGAAATAATGAGAGTACCTATTTTATCAGAAGATGATTCTATTGATAATGATATAAGTATTCATATTAACGAATTTGATCATTTAAGATACAAGAGTTCTGAACCTGCTATCAAATTACAGGATTTAAGAAAGAATCATCCATGTGCTGGATTTGAAGACGATGATATCACACAAGAGGAAAATCAAAATTTGATCCAACACACAAACGATTTATCGGCCACAAATCATCCAAAATATCCTGGACAAGAAGAGAATGATTTCAAGGTGATTGGATATAAGGATTTAAGTAATGGACCTATAACAACATTGGTATCTATATTAGTATGGGGATTTATAACGATATTAAATTTGTTTTTGATTGGAAGTTTAATGTTGGGGTATGATGTTCCTTTATAGTTATGATAATGAATAGATAGATGGGATGAGAGTGGAGTCAGTCTACGGTGTAAGTCTCTACAGCTCTACAGGTGTAAGTCTCTACGGTGTACAGTAGTCTCTACGGTGTACAGTAGTCTCTACGGTGTAAGTCTCTACAGCTCTACAGTCTACAGTAGTCTCTACAGTAGTCTCTACAGTCTCTATAGATCTACAACTCCACAGTCTCTACAGGTCTACAGGTCTACAGGTCTACAACTCTACAGTCTCCACAGTCTCTACAGTCTCTACAGTCTCTACAGTCTCTATAGCCCTACAGTCTCTACAGTCTCTACAGTCTCTACAGTCTCTATACCTCTACAGCCATACAGTCTCTATACCTCTACAGCCATACAGTCTCTACAGCACCCATCTCTACAGCACCCGTCTCTACAGCACCCATCTCTATAGTATCAACAGCCCATTTCTCTCAACCCTTTTCTCACTCTCAATTTTTCAACAATGTCTCTTGATACCTTCATAGATGCAACTTCAAAACTTCTAAGTGCATATCCAACCACATCCAAAGTATCCATAACATACTCCAACGAATCTAAAAAATTAACCAAAAAATCAAAATCTTTAAACCCAAAAAATGCTACAAATTGTGTAAAAATCAAAATCTTTGAACCAACTCTGGGAAAATGTATCAAATATAAAACTTTTAAAATAAAAGAACTTTCAAAGATTTTAACGTTTTTAGGTCCAAGAGGTGTCACTTCTAATGAAAATAAAATCCCAGGGTTAAGTAGTATAATGTCAAATAGAAAATTTGAAGAAGAACTTATTGAAAAATCGAGTGAAAAATTACCTGAAAAGGATGATAAAGATAAGAAAAAGAAGAAGAAAAAGGGAAAGAAGTAAACAAGAATTAGTGGACGATCACAGACAAACATAAATATTAAATATATAATAAAAGAAAGAATTGAAATGACTACTCAATAGTCACGAAGGCCAGGTAGGAAAGGAGGGAAAGGCCAAGAGGAGATTTCGTGGGTTCCTAATACCTGAATAACCCTTTGAATCTGGACACCAAACTCCCTTTTGTTTTAGGAGCAAAATCTTCTTTAGTAGGAGAAGGATAAGAACCAGGGATTTTGAGATCTTCTTTTTGGAGGGTCGAGTTGGAGTCTGATAAGTTCGGGGTAGGAACCGACTCACCTTTATCACCCGGATCAACTTCTTCAGCTAAATCTTCGAATTTTGAAGCATCACTGGGGATGGAAACTGCTGCAAAAGATGATTCAGACGTGACTTGATGAATATCGTGGCCTGTACCTTCTACCACAGCGCTAGCTCCATCCTCCTCCTCTCCTACTTCTTCTTCCTCCTTCTCCTCCTTCTCTTCCTTCTCCTCCTCTCCCCCCTCAAACTCCTCAAACTTAACCAACTCATCTTCTCCAATATGATTATTTTCAATTCCCCCCTCTTCAACGATTTGATACTTTTGACTAATCAGCCAATCAGAATCGTTCAAAATGAACTTAAATACCAAATCCTGTTTATATGGGACTTTAATAGACCCTTTAAAAACATCGCCTTCTTTAATTAAAGGGTCCTGAGATTTTGACCAATTATCGAAATTCCCAGTCACTTGGACTGAGTGGATATTGGAACTAGCAGGCCTAGGGTTAGTACGGTGTGTGTGTGGTGGTGAAGACTGGGATGAGACTAGATCATGGACAGACAATCCAGATCAGCTAGATAGCGATAGATAAGTTGTGATGTGGGATGGGTGTGATAAGGGGTGGAAGCGGAGGAAAACCACGGAGAAAACACGGGGAAAACCATACGGAGGAACACAACCCATAGATTCTCTATCAGCCAGTGACAACATCCACAAGCATTTCATACATACCATTGAATGTTATAATAATAAAAAGACATAACTTCAGATCAAGGGATCGCAAATTACGAGAAATCGCACACCTTGCAGTACACATCAACTGAGGCGTAGAATGCGTACGATACGAACAAGGAGGGATGAAGCAGGGGAATAGGGGAGAGACACTCATGAGGAGGATAGGGGATCCTATACAATTGGAGAGAGTAAGATGGATAAGATCAGAGTAAAATTTTGTTCTGGTGAAATAGGGTCTTGGCACCATTCCCGCCCAGTCCCCCGGTCCATCTCGCACGATCCGCACGAACGTCCTGTCGAATCTCGCCCATCACCATCTCCTTCTCCGGACACGTCTAACGCGAAAAATCTTAACACTTGTTAACATTATGGCTAAAAAGACAAAGAGTGTTAAAGGTGAATCTACCTTCCCTACACCTGATGATCCAGTCGAAGACATCATCATCAAACAAGGTACCTCAAGACAATTCTACCAATTGTCTTCCTCCGAAAAACTCGTCAAATCTCGTTCTTTATCATCCAAAGAAATCATCTCATTAATTCTTTTATGTTTATTAAGTTTTAATATCAGATTGGCTTCTTTATCAGTCCCAGATTCCGTTGTATTTGATGAAGTACATTTCGGTGGATTTGCTAGAAAATACATCCTCGGGACTTATTTCATGGATGTTCATCCTCCTTTAGCTAAAATGTTATTTGCAGCAGTTGGATTATTAGGTGGATTTAAAGGTGATTTCAATTTCGAAAAAATCGGTTTGGAATACCCTGAATCAACTCCTTATCAATTGATGAGATTATTCCCTGCTACTTTAGGTGTTGCAACTATTATTTTATGTTATTTAACTTTAAAATCTTCTGGTTGTAGACCAATTGTTTGTTTATTAACAAGTTTATTATTAGCTATAGAAAACTCAAACGTCACCATCTCTAGATTCATCTTATTAGACTCATGTCTTTTATTTTTCATAGCTGCTGCTATCTATTCTTATAAGAAATTTGAAATTCAAATTCCTTTTGGTTTAGGTTGGTATAAAAGTTTAGTAGCTACAGGTATTGCTTTAGGTCTTGCCTTGAGTAGTAAAGCCGTTGGGTTATTTACCATCACTTGGGTTGGTATTTGTTGTGTAATTCAATTATGGTTCATTATTGGAGATTTAACCATTTCTTCAAAAACTGTCGTAAAACATTTTATTACAAGAGGATCAATTTTATTAGGAATCCCATTTGTTTTATACCTCTTTTTCTTTTATATCCACTTTAATGTCTTATCTAAAGAAGGTGATGGATCTGCTTTTATGTCAAGTGCTTTCAGATCATCTCTTTCAGGTAATTCTATTCCTAAAGATATCGAAGCAAATGTTGGTTTAGGATCTATTGTTACATTACGTCATTTAGAAACTCAAGGTGGTTATTTACATTCCCATAATCACTTCTATCCTGCTGGTTCAAAACAACAACAAATTACTCTTTATCCTCATTTAGATAATAATAATAAATGGTTGGTTGAACATTATAATAAAACCACTCCAGATGATGAATTCGTACCAGTTCATGATAATATGAAAATTAGATTAAAACATATTGCCTCAGGTAAAAGATTACATTCACATGATGAAAAACCTCCAGTTAGTGAAAGAGATTGGCAAAAAGAAGCAAGTTGTTATGGATACGAAGGATTTAAAGGTGATGCTAATGATGACTTTATTGTTGAAATTGTTGAAAAAAGAACTAAAGATGAAGACTCTAAAAAAAATGTTAAAGCATTAACAACAGTTTTTAGATTAAAACATGCAATGAGTGGACATTACTTATTTTCTGGAGCTGCCAAATTACCAGATTGGGGGTTCGAACAACAAGAAGTTACAACCGCTTCTCAAGGGGCAAGACATTTAACTTATTGGTATATTGAAACCAATGAGAATTCAAGAATTAATGAAACCACTAGTGAAATCGTTAATTATCCAAAACTCACTTTCCTTGATAAATTCTTAGAATCTCATCAAAGAATGTGGAAGATTAATAGTGGATTAACTGATCATCATCCATGGCAATCAAGTCCTTATGAATGGCCTTTATTATTAAGAGGTATTAATTATTGGGTTAAAGATTCAACTCATCTTTATTTCCTCGGTAATGCCATTACTTGGTGGGCAACAACTATTTCATTAATCACTTTTATTGTCTATTCTGTCATTCAAATTCTTAGATGGCAAGTTGGTACAAAAGTTGCTGATGAAAAACATGTTTTCAACTTTAATTATCAAACCTTGACTTACTTCATTGGTTGGGCCGTACATTATTTCCCTTTCTTTATAATGGGAAGACAATTATTCTTACACCATTATCTTCCAGCATTATATTTTGGTATTTTAACCTTAGGACACTTTTTCGATATTTCATTAAGTTATTTTGCTGCTCATTCAAAGACTTTAAAATATATTTTCTATGGAGTATTTGGAGGGTTCCTAGCTTTAAGTACTTGGTTTTATATCACCTATTCACCATTAATTTATGCTCAACCATGGACAAAATCCCAATGTTTACAAGCAAAATTAGTTGGATCATGGGATTTTGATTGTAATGCATACCCAAAGAATTTAAGTGAATATGAATTCAATCTTAATAAAAAGACAGTTTCATCAGCAGTTCCAAATGTCAATTTTGAACATAAAGAAGCAAAAGAAACACCAAAGGAAACACCAAAAAAGGTTGAAGAAAAGGTTGAAGTTGAACAACAAAGTAGTCAAGGAAAGGTAGAGAAGATTGAGCCAAAGGTGGAAGAACTTGCACCACCTGAAGTTGATCCTGAGACCAAGTAGTGTGTAGAGAATAAAGAGATAGGAAGAGAGGACAGTAGGGGGAGGACAGTAGAGAGGACAGTAGAGAGGACAGTAGGGGGAGGACAGTAGAGAGGACAGTAGAGAGGACAGTAGAGAGGACAGTAGAGAGGACAGTAGAGAGGACAGTAGGGGGAGGACAGTAGAGAGGACAGTAGAGAGGACAGTAGAGAGGACAGTAGAGAGGACAGTAGAGAGGACAGTAGAGAGGACAGTAGAGAGGACAGTAGAGAGAGTAGAGAGAGAGGACAGCGAGTATGTCTGGTAGATAGAGTAACCAGTAGCCACAGAGAGAACATTTATGCCACACAAACCCTATGTCCCTTGCTTCTTTGCTCTTCTCTTCCTTCTCTTCTCCCTCACACGACCCGATTTATCTCGCGAAAATTAAACCCAATAATTATCACTATGGAATCTCACCTGTGTAGAATTTGTAGAGGTGAAGGGACAGAGTCCGAACCTTTGTTACATCCTTGTAAGTGTAAAGGATCTATCAAATACATCCATCAACAATGTTTAATGGACTGGCTCAAACACAGTAATAAATCCGTTAAACAATGTGATATTTGTAATACTCCATATAAATTTAGAACAATTTATGATCCTTCAATGCCTGATAAGATTCCCATAAATCTCATCATACAGAAGATGTTCACAAGCATCAACAACACAATTGTCAAAATCGGATCTATCACTTTATATATCTTATGTATAATTGTCCAATTACCGATATTCTGGAAATTCATTGGAAGAATTTATACCTGGGCCATTGATGGTCATCTTCCATTTGTTAACCCAAATTTCATTGATGCCTTGTTATTCGGGGAGTACGAGAACGAGGACTCCGGTTGGAGTAAGATCAAGACATTTTTTGATCATACTTATTTTAGTGGGGTTAGATATATTTTGGTATATGTAATTGTTCATTTAGCTCTCTTTGTAGAACATGAATGGGTTGTTAGAGATGAAGGGTACTTTAAGTTGTTAATGCGTAAGATTGGTAAGGAGCCAAAATCAAAGTTGACTGATATGTTTCAAAATGCATTGAATGGGTTAAGACAAGATGCTAATAATGGCAATGTTGATGCTGGTGATGTTGTGGATAGAATTGAAATGATTGCACAGGCTATAAATGACTTGAATGAGCCTCGAATAGATAGAAGGAGAGAGAATGAATTGTTGAATCAGTTACAGGAGAATACGAGGTTGTTTAGGGAGAGGGAAGAACTAAGAGAAGAGAGAGAAAGGGATGAGGTTAGAAATCCTTTTGAAGAAGACGACACAAGAATATTTGATGACAGGCTAGGAGATAGTGAGAGTGATGATTCAAATAGGGATGAAGCTGTGGACCAAGCTGGGGACTCTGGTGCTGTTGATGCACCTGCTGAACCTATTGCTCCTGCTGCACCTGCTGAACCTCCCGCCGACGCCTCCCCAGACTTGGATGCCCTTGGTGCCGCTGCCGCTGATACTCTCGCCGAACTCGACAGACCTTTTGTTGCAGACCCTCAAGACACAGACCTTGATGCCCAAAGAGAATTCGACCAAATTATCGATGACGAGTTGGCTGCTGATGACATAGATATCGATGATAATAACTTCTTCACAATGCTTGGATTAAACCTTAATCTCTCAACACCAATCTTCGTAATGTTTGTGTGTAATATCGTCGTAGGTGTATATTTATTCCTAACCTTCTTAATCCCCCACAGTCTTGGTGGTGCATTACTCGGTGGATTAAGAATCATGTCTAAGATCATCTCATCAAGTACCTCTTTCCAATTAGTTGATTTTGATATAAACCAATATATCCATCAACTTAAATCTTCTAGCAAACAAATGGAATTCGTGGTTTATACCCTCTATGATGTACTTTTCTTACCTTTTGTTACTCTTGTAAAAAACCTCATTGGTACAAATGAAACCCAACCAACACTTGCAGAAAGAACCATCACCATTGGTATCGGATACTCATTTGTTGGATTCATCATCTATCAAATAATGAATAGTCTTAGTAAAGGTAAAAAACCAATAGTTGGAACCCCAAGAAAAATCTATTCTGTACTCTTTGAAATATCTTCAACCCTTAAGGTATTCTTAATCTTTGCTATTGAAATTTTTTTCTTCCCAGTTTATTGTGGTTGGTTACTTGATTTTTGTATGGCCCCAATGTTACTTGAAGAATTCGAAACTTCTGGTCATTATATGTTACTTTTCACATCAATTTCATCATACTTAACAGTTGACTATATTAGAGTCGCTTTATATTGGGCTTTTGGTACTTTATATATGTTATCATTTGCTCTATTTGTAGGGATGATCAGAAACAAATTATTAAGACCAGGAGTTCTTTTCTTCATTAGAAGTCCTGATGATCCAAATGCAAGATTAATCCATGATGCCTTGATTAAACCTTTGACTCTACAATTGTCAAGGATTTACTTGAGTGGTAAGGTTTATACTGCTTTTGTATTATTTGGTATTGGTGGTATTACCTGGGGATTAAGATATTTCTTAAATCCTGAATTCATAAAGGATAAGAATGTCATCTTACCAATCAAAGTTAATGGGTTTATAGATATTGTTTTGATTGGTATGGTGGGAGTAATCCTCTTGGAGAATAGAAAGATTATAAGTAAATATGTTGAAAAGTATTGGAAAAGAGCGTTTGAATTATCATGTCATAAATTAAGATTATCACATTTTATTCTTGGTAAACCAATTGGACAAGAAAGAGGGTATATAATTTATAGGAGTTTTTTGGAGCAATTAAAAGGGACTAGTGTACCAGATTATACAAATCCTGTTACTCTTAAAGAAGCAAAAGAATTATTTAAAACTACAGATACTCCATGTTTCTTTATACCAAATGGTAACTATATTCGTGTTCCTGATAATGATACAGTTTCAAGGAAATTCATTAAGAAACTTTTTGTAGCAGTTACTAAAGATGATAGATTATTAACTGAAGAACCAACGATTGAAAATGATGAAGATACTTCTGATGATGAATATAATAATGAAAACAATTATACGGTGGTTTATAAACCACCACATTTAAAAATCAAATGTTTCCAATTGATTTTGATGTTATGGGTATTCTCTGTAGTATTATTTGTATCTATTGGATTCGGATCGATTCTTTTAGGTAGACCGATTGTAAAGGCATTTGTATTGATCAATGGGTTTAACAATTGGTTGTTATTAGGTGGTGATGTAGAATCTCATATTAGCCAATATAATTGGAAATTAACTGATGTTAGATCTATTTGTGTTGGAGTAATGGCTGAACTTGTAACGCTTATACAACTTCATAATAAGTATAACGATGACAAGTTTACCTTATTCAACCGTAGAGAACCACAAAATGATGATGTTGATGGAATTAGAATCAATATCCTCGGTAGAGATCTTAACTTACCTCAAGGTACTTTGAATGGATTAATATGTATTTTCTCTGGATGTATATGTAACGTATGGATTTTATTCTGTCATTTATTTGTTATAGACATCCCATATCAAGTATATAACCAGATCGAGCTATTACCATATAGTAATGTTTTTGATAAGTATACTATCATTGGACATTTGGTGATGAGTATATGGACCATCAAACCAACGATTGAATTGATACTTAATATGAACCTAAGAAACCTTAATGGACTCAGCGTTAAAGATACCATTGAAAAGAGTGAATTATCAAAGAATTTCAAGAGGTTGTTTTTCGTAGTAGTACCATGTGGATTGTATATGAGTTACCGTAAGTTTACTATGACATATCAACCAACAGATTTCTACATATGTCCAATAATTGTATTTGCATATATAGTGATTGATTCTGTAGTTAAGATTGAAGGGTTGGTGGGTAAGTATGATCAACAGATTAAGAATGAAAAGTATGTTAGAGGAAGAGCTATTGAGAATATTGATTAGGGAGAGGGGGAGAGGAGAGTTATAGATAGATAGGTGTATGATGTATATAATATAAATTTCGAGTAGAATGGGAGAGATAGTAGTGGAGAGACAGGAGAGACAGGAGATACTGGATATACTCAGAGACGTAACGTTGGCAGAGAGACCATAACTCTTTCTTCTATTCTATCATACATACCTAATCATCATCCTCATCCTTCTTCTTCTTCTTAGACTTCTTCTTCTTTGGCTCATCACCTTCATCCTCATCCTCATCATCATCTCCATAATCTGCTAACTTCTTATCATCTTCATCAAAAATCTTCTTGGCATTTTCAATCTTTTGACTTTGATTCACAATATACTCAAGCCTGCTAAGTTTAAACGGATCATTTCTAAGACTAAATGGTAAATCATCAACTTTTATTCTATTTCTATTTTTACTTCTTGCGAAGATTTGTGTAGCAGTACTAACATCACCTAAGAATTCTACTAAACTTTCTTCTAGGGCATTGACTGTGCTTTCCATGTGATATGGACCATCTCCAAGGGCATAAAGAAGTTGTTCTATGTCCTTAGTGAATAGTCTTTGCTTTCTTCTTTTTCTATTATTGACTGACATGAGTGAGTGAGATTGTGAGAATGAGATCTAGAGACTAGACACTAGAGACTGGATACTAGTACCCGACACTACAAGTACAGAAGCAATTCTTTATTCTATCTTCGTATTTGCTCAAATATTATCTTCTCTAATATATTACTCGTTTGAGTTGGAAACTCCTCCAACTCTATTTCCTTCGCCATAAATTTATCAATACATTTTTCAACTCCTTCAATCTGTTTTGACCCTACGCTAACACAATACTTCGACCTCTCAAACTCCTTAGCTATTTGTTCTTGATGGTTGTCCATTAAATCCTCGTTATATATTACAATTAGGTGTTTTTGAAATTTCAAGATATCGATTAATGTCCCAGTTCCACCATGAGAGATGATCATTTCAGACTGGTTGATATAGTGTTCAAGATCTGTAGAGAACGGGAAGAAGGTGAAGGTGGTTTCTTTATATTCAAAGGATTGAGGGTCTGTGGTATTTAATTTGAACTTACCAAATGTCTTTGTAGTTGAAAAGGTTTCGTTAATAAAATCTAACGATACATGGCGGTTATCAACGATTTCGTTCCCATATTGAACATACACATTTTTGAACCCATACTGAATGTATTTGTCTACTAACTTATCAGATAACACATACGATATAAGGGATTTAAACGTTACAGTTGCACCAGTAGTAATTAAGAGGTTCATCCCTGCGTTGGCGCGGCAACACAGATGACTCGTAGTAATTGGCGGTAATTAAGCCCACTAGAAATGCGATATCGCTAAACGAGTTTTTAAAGTAAAAGTCCGGCTTTTCAACTCGGTAAAACTGTGGATTCTTCTAATTGTCTATCTCCTTCATCTTTCGCTTTCCCACATCTTTTCCCATACATTTTACACCGCCTTAAAATAGCCCGTAATTAGGGTTTGAAGAACTTGACGCGCATATTTAGTGCGAGTTAGTCTGTGGGACAAATCTTTAATTATACCCCTTCGGACTTATAAAGAGGGGCCGGAAAGATTTTCCAAACTTGACCTGAGATTAAAAGTTTTCACCAAACCCGAACAATCCCTGATCTATCTAACCCCCCTCATCCCTCTCTCCCCCTCTTTTTTCTCATAAACTTTCCTGTCTCGCAACATAAATCCCCGAGATCTTCGTGGGGTTACCATGTTTCCTTTTCTGCATACAAACAAGTCCGGTTTGTCACTTTGTTGAGAATTTCTGGGGAAATTTTTCTCGCTGAGGAAGCTACTAGTGATACTTGATTGTTACTGAAAAAGGGTCTAGAACAAGGAACTAACTTATTCATTGACCATTGAACATTGGGAAATATTTGAAAACGTATTCCAATCAAAAAATTATTCGAAAAACTAAAAATTTTTACTCAAACCCACTTTTTTAAAAGATATGAGTGATCAAATGGTAGAATCAATAGATACACCCACCACCAAATCTCATGGACTAGGTAGTCTTTCTAACCGTCCAAGTATCTCGAGTACCGAGGACTATCTAATTCAATCAAGAGGTTCACCTTTAAGATCTAATTCTCAAGATTTAACCCCAACTCAACCAATCCCTAAGAAATCTCAGCAGATAAAAACTGATAAACCAAGACCTCATATTTGTACTACATGTACAAGAGCCTTTGCCAGGTTGGAACATTTAAAAAGACACGAAAGAAGTCATACAAATGAAAAACCTTTCCAATGTGCTGCTTGTGGGAGATGTTTTGCAAGAAGAGATTTAGTGTTAAGACATCAACAAAAATTACATTCAGAATTACCCAATATAACAAGAAGAAATAGTAAAGATGGTACAGATGGTCCGAACTTGAATAATGAACATATTATTGTATTACCTAATAACACCAATGCCAATGCTGCTTTACCAAATGATGAACATCCTAAACATAAATCTGTTTCAACTGGTCAATCTAAGAACTCGGTGTTTTCTGATAATAAAGATTTGTTCCCAAGACATTCTTCTTATAGTGCAGCATCTTCAAATTCGTATACGAATCTTAAACTGAATTTCAATCTGATTCAAGAAGAAAATATTGATTATCATAATTTCGATTTTAATCTTGATTGGAACAATATTGAACTGTTGGATTTGAATCTTCCTACTCATACAGTTAACCACTCAAAGAATCAATCACCTAATCCAAATGTTGATTTACTTTTCAAAAAAGATTTTTTAGATTCTAAACAATTTCAAAATCCAAAATTGAATCATTTGAAAAATCAAAGTCCACATGATAATGAACATCATTCACCTCAAAGTATAGGAGATCATAATGATTCATTATTTGATCAAAAAAGACGGAAAGTTGAATCACCTTCAAAGGAACATATGATGAATCTTAAAACACCTAATTCTTCAAATACACCAAATTCTAATAAGAGTATTCATAGGGTTTCAAATTCCAATTTGGATGGAAGTCATAGTCCGAATCTTAATGGGAATGAAAAGGATTCAATACCTGATCAAGGAGATTGGTTAGATGAGATAATTAACAACCCATACGAGCCAATTTTCACACATATGGAACCAAGTCCAGCATCTCCAAAACAGACCAATGAGATTGCTAATTTGTTTAAGTCTAGACAGTCTGATTTGAGTAAGCATTTACAGATGGAGATGGACATAGCAGATAATAATTTACAGAATTTCGTGGATAATTATGAGGGACAGCAGGGACAGCAGGGACAGAACCAGAACCAGAACCAAAACCAACACCAAAATCAACACCAAAACAACAACCAAAACCACAACCACCAAGTCGCTAACGGGCAAACCCCTATGGGACACTCATACACCCACGCCCACTCCCATTCTCAACCCCACCCAATCCCCATCCAGCACTCCCAATCTTTCCCCCAACAAATGCACCATTCAGACCCCCTTTCACCCAATATCCCCCTCCAAGCCCCTCTTCATATGCCACCAATCCCAATCGATTTAATGGAAAACAAACAATTCTATGACCTCAATTATCATGAAACTCCAACTACTGTCCCGTTTATTGGAGAAGAATTAAGAGACAAAATCATGATTATGAGTAATCTTAGTGACTTACAATTTCCAAAAATTGAAGAACTCAATAATTACATGAAACTCTATGAAAAAGAGTTCAATAAATATTTCCCCTTCATTCATCTTCCATCTCTTAAGAATCCAATGGTTGATAAATTTGAAAACATCCCATTACTTTTAGCTATGGCATCTATTGGAGCATTATATTCATATAATGATTCAACCACTTTAATGCTTTTTAATCTCTCAAAATATCATATCCAAAATTTCTTCGAAAAGGAAGTCACTTTAGATAATCTTCAATTCAAAAAAGTCCCATTAATGGCTCATCAATGTTTGGTCTTACATATATTTATTTCTATGTTTTTAAATGAACCTCCAATGATTGATATTACTTCAAGACAAATGAAATCAATGGTTGGATTAATAAAATCTACAAATTTTCATAAACCTTTAGATAAATTTTTAATCCCACCAAAATCAATTATTCAACCAAAAAATGATAATTCTAATGAAGTAAGTTATGATCATGATACAGTCTTGGTTCAAAATAATTTTGATTATTTTATCATGGCTCAATCTAGAATTAGAACCATCTCTCTCTTTTATATGTTACAACAAGTTAGAACTTCAACATTTATTGACTCAAACATCTTATTAAATTGTTCAAATATAACATCTGGAATGTTTTGTAAAAATGAAAATTTATGGAAATGTGAAAATAGTAGTCAATGGTTAAAAGAATTGGTGATACTGGGTAATAAACAAAATATTATTGATCTTAGTAATAATGGTAAGATTAGTGATATGATTGATGGTTTAAAAAATTTTAAACCAATCGAACAAAATTTTAATAATCTTTTATTTTCACTTATTTATGTTCATGAAGTTATACAAGAAAAATATTTTAATCTTAAACAAATTAAAAAAACAAATTTTTATACTTTTGATCATTTTAATTGGAAACTTCATCGTGAAGAATTGAATAAATTGATCAAATCTTGGGAAATGACATTTGTTAAAAATGATGGTCCTTTAATTATTAATGATCAAAATGATTTTCTTCTTAACAAACATAACGAATTAAAACTTATTCTTCCTCTTTATCATCTTGCAAAGATTAAAGTGTCTATCAATTTAGTACCAATTATTGAAAGAATTGTTAGTAAAGATTGGGATAATATGAATAATTTTTTAGACCATTTACATCTTGATTTTGAAGGATTAAAAGATTCTATTGAACATTCACTTGAAATCATGGAATTATGGAATCATAATATTTTAGTGGTTAATAATTCATCAGAAAATAGTCTTAGAACTCCAGTTTTTTTTGTAACTTGTGTATTTATATCACTTCTTTTAATAAGTCAATTTCTTTATTTAATAGAATCTATTAATGATAAAAATTTAGGTATAAAATTAGGTACAGAAGAAAAAATTTTATGGTTAAAATGTGAAAAAATCTTTAGAAAATGTGAAAAAGTAATTTCTTTAAGTTATTCACAAAAAAATTTGTTTATGGAAGATTTTGAAAATTTTGAATCTATCAGGAAACTTATTGAAACAAATTCGAATTCAAAGTTGATTGTAAACTCTTTGAAATTGATTAAGTTATCGAATAAGTGTTCATTTTTAGGGGTTAGAATTTTAGCAGATGCACCAATTTGGCCGTTGGCTATGGGGTTTGCGGAGGCTTTAAAGCATAGAGCTAATTATATATCGAAGATCTGATGTAATTTATGTATAATGAATATTTATGATAAGGCATGTAGAGAGAGGAGAGGGGGGCAGAGGGGGGGAGAGGGACAGAGAGAGGGAGAGGGACAGGGACAGGGAGAGGGACAGGGACAGGGACAGGAACAGAAACAGGAACAGAAACAGAAACAGGGACAGGGACAGGAACAGGAACAGGAACAGGAACAGGGACAGGAACAGAAACAGGAACAGAAACAGAAACAGGGACAGGAACAGGAACAGGGACAGGAACAGAAACAGGGACAGGAACAGAAACAGGGACAGGAACAGAAACAGGGACAGGAACAGAAACAGGGACAGGAACAGAAACACGCCAAAGGATATACTCGAGGCAGATACTCAACACCCGTTCAAATCATAATACGCCCATAACTATCTTGTTTTCCACACTCTTTTACAGTTCGGTCTATCTAACAATGAGTCTCCTTGCCATGTGACAGTCTGGGTGCACTCTTCCATGCCATGACTCGTCTTCGACTCGTCCTGGGGATGTCCACCTCTCGGTACGTCCCGCATCTCATCTCATCGCATCAAAAATCATCACCATATACACAATCAAATCACTACTTAAACACATTTTCAAATCTCTGAAGATGACTCATACCCCAACCACTAAACTTTCCGGTAGAGACTTGTACAACCATATCGGTCAACCAAAAACTATCGTTGCTCCAATGGTTGATCAATCAGAATTAGCTTGGAGAATTTTATCAAGAAGATATGGTGCAGATCTTTGCTATACCCCCATGTTCCATGCTAAACACTTTGCAACAAAAGAAGCATATAGAAAAAGTAACTGGAGTGATTTCGATGGTAATAAAGATCTTGACAGACCTCTTATCGTTCAGTTCTGTGCAAACGATCCAGAATACTTACTTGAGGCTGCAAAATTCGTTGAAGATAAATGCGATGCTGTAGATCTTAACTTAGGATGTCCACAAGGTATTGCAAGAAAAGGAAACTACGGTGCTTTCTTAATGGATGATTGGGATTTAGTTTATAAACTTATTAATAACTTACATAACAATTTGAAAATTCCTGTCACCGCAAAGATTAGAGTATATGATGATTGGGAAAAATCTTTAAAGTATGCTAAAATGGTTTTAGATGCTGGAGCTCAGTTCATCACTATCCATGGTAGAACAAGAGATATGAAAGGTCAACTAACAGGTTTAGCAAATTGGAAAATCTTAAAATATTTAAAAGACAATTTACCATCAGATCAAGTCTTCTTTGCTAATGGTAATATTATTTATCCAAATGATATCGAAAGGTGTGAGAAAGAAGTGGAATGTGATGCAGTCATGTCAGCAGAAGGAAACTTGTATAACCCTGGGGTCTTTTGGTTAAAAAATAATGATAAAGATAAACAATTCCCAAGAGTTGATAAATTACTTCGAGAATACTTTGAGATTATTAAAGAGTATCCAACAGAACCGAACAAGCATTCTATGAAGAGTCATTTCTTTAAGATTTTACATGAATTTTTAAATAATCATAAAGACCTTAGACCAATCATTGGTAGAACCAGTGTTAATTCCGATTTTTCAGAATGGGAAAAAATAGTCAATACTGTTGAGGAGATTGTAGAGGATATTTATAAAAAAGAAGAAATTGAATCCTTAGATGTCATTACTATCGGTGACACTGAAAGTTGGGGAGGTCAATATCGTGAGATTCCATATTGGAGATGTCAACCATATTTTAGAAGAGTTGATGGAGAAAAACAGAATACGAGGGTATTGAAAATAGCTGCTTCTAATGAAGTGGCTAATAGTAATAAACGCAAACCCGAGGAGACAGAAGAAGGTGCAGTAAAGAAGCCAAAAGAGGAAAAGGGAGAAAAGAATGAAAGCGTAGCCGAGAAAGAAAACGCTACAGTAGTTTAGTAGATATTTAATGCATACATGATCAGATTGCCTTTTTCCAGCCCTTGTAAATTAGCCACACTGTAACATGTGACCCACAATTCATTGGTGGCCCAATTTTATTTACTAGTGGGATCAAGCCACTAGGCATACTTGTCTTCTGTCCCATCTTGCTCGAGCCTTCTCTTGTGATAGATCTTACATAATTAAACAAACACTCGTATATGTTCCTCCTTTATAACTACACATAATTCTCCTTTCGTATGAGGAATGCACTTTCAGTTAAGACGTCCCCCTTACTCCCCACCAAACTTGTTACATCGGTTCCATCTTTCAAAATTCTTTATCTTCCTCATACTCCTTTAATAGAAACAATCCAGAGAATTGTACATTGGTGTTTTCTCCAAGAACAATATTGCCATAATCGTAAACCTTTACAGCCTTTGCGTTATCTCTATCTATCATTTCCCTCCTATCATATAAATCTAACTGACCAACAAAAGTTTCACCTGCAATATTCAAATTTTCATCGTAAATTATGTAAACATCTCTTTTATCTTTATATTCGTATTGCATTTCAGAGTATTCAAGAAGTAAAAATTCATCATAAATTTCCATCATAACTTTATCACAATCTGGAACTTTAAGACTTGGGATATGTTGTTTTAGATATTTGGAGTCAAAAACAAGAATTTGACTAAAGTGTTTTGGTCCAGTTCTTATTGATTGATATTCCAATCTTTCAAAATCTGCATAGTGGGTACAAATATCACGAGGAAATACATCAGAACTTGTACTTTCTGGAATTTGGGCAAAAAATGAAGGATTATGGCCTAAATCTGCAAGTTGCTCAGTTGTATGATCGAATAGTTCGCCCAATACATCTAGATAATGTGACTCTTTACGATTTCTTTTCTTATTATCCATATCCATAATTTCATTATGCATTAGTGCAGTAGTTATCATTCTTAATGTGGGCTTGTCATGATCAAAGGGTATAACACGACACTTGAAAGGAACTTTTAAAGTATGTGCCCACTTATCCCCTTTTGATACTTTCTTCTTCTGTTCGTCTTGTTCACCTTCTGGATTTTGGGATGTCTCTTTCTTCTTATCTGCTTCACCTTCTGGATCTTGGGGCGGTAATACTTTCGAAGTATTTTTCTTCTTTGCCTTTCGTTCTTTCATCTCTTTTGCATGTCTTTCCAAATCCTCCCATTCTGAACAACTGGTATCTAACTCGATGTAGAAACTTGTCTTGACATCACTAAGTATGATCCAAATTCTCTTATACAACAACATATACCTTACAAGCTGAGTAAAAATATGAATCGTGTTACCGTCTGTAGTGGGAAGGTCCTTTGATGATTCCAGCGAACGAATATTGTCTTGGGCGTGAAATGAAAGCATTTGGAGGACCATATCTGGTATTCCGCTTTCCTGGGTTAAACAATCGGGAGACATTCTCTTCATTTCACAAAGAAAAATTGGTTGACCACTCCTACTTACCGTACGGATTATATCCGTTTCTTGGAGTTTCGATTTACCAAGAGTATAGTCTTCGTCAAGTTCTGTTCTGTGAATCATGTTGATTATTTCTGAACAAAACTGCACCACATTCTCATTGTAAAATCCTTCCAATTTCCTTTCTTTCAAGTAGCCTTTTATTACCATTTTCATTGGACAGAATTTATTAAGCAAATAATCGTCCCCAAACTCTGGATCATAATTATCAAAGTTAGATATAAAATCATCAAGTTGTTTGATAAGGGTATTAAAATACTCTTCACACAGATTTTTACCTGAGTCTTCTGAAAATATTGGAAGGATGAATTTATGTAGTCTTGATCCCAGACTTGTTGGATTGTTTCCCGTGGGCATTGTCAGAGCTGCTCCTGAAATTTTCAAGGTCGGGGGTATAGACATCAAGTACCTTATAAAAGATAACTTTCCCTCTTTTGAAAGTGAACTATCATCCGACAAACGATTTGATATTCTTTGGATCTTGTCCGGATTTTTTTTAATTCTTTCAACTAGTTGGTCATCGAGTTGTAAATTTTGCAGATTATTTATCTCCTCTACCACCCTATCAATTTCAGAAAATTCTGTTTCATTTCTTTGTTTTCTAGTCTTCTGCAGTGGCAAATTGGGCTGTGTGCTAACCTCCTCGGTATCACTTTGTTTCCTTTTTCTTCCAAAGACTTCAGTCATTCTTCCAAAGGCTTTGAACATTTTCTGTCTTTTGACATATCCGCAACGACTGCAAAAATGTCCATATACGATTGTAATATACACGACTCTGAGTTTAGGAAAGCCCAAGAAATAATAACCATAGGGTATAATTAGTCTAAGAGTTGAGTGTAAGAAATCCAATGGCTTAGGGTTAGATGTTCTGATAGTTCATTTGTGTTCGACTGATGAACAACATCCGTAGAAAGTGACAATTGGGTAATACTAAACTTCTAGACGACCAGTACTTGTTTCGTATATAGATGTGAAAGTATCTGCTAAGAACTACTGCATTAAGGATAACTCTACGGCAAACTTGCAGCTTAAAAGATAAATCAGACCACTAAGATAACAAGAGGCAATATCTTGAAGATAACGATAAGATTAATTACTACGAAATTTTCCCCAGATGAATATGTAAATCGAACTAAAATTCCTAAAAACTCCATTCATGAAGAACAAGATTTTATTATCTAAACCTAGTTTTATATGACTTTCTGGTGAAATACAAGTATTTAGTAAATAAGGTGTAGAAATCTATTATTCAACATGGCGGCGTGGATCAATCAACAACCCTAGTCTTAAACCAACCCTGAAATATCTGGAATCTTCCAATATCCAACACAGCAGGTTTTATCATACCTAAAAGTGAGAAGGGCAAGTTTAAGATTAGTAGCCGCCTTCTCTGTCATCTTCATTTTTTTTTCAATTTTTGTTTCGACTGGGTTTACCATATTCACTACCCAGTGTTTAGTAAGAAGCCAGAGAGGAAAGGAAAGAAAAGAAAGAAAGCATAGTGGAGAAAGAGTTACAATAGTTTAGTAAATATTTAATGCATACATGATAAACGTAGAGATCTGATATCCTCGGATTATTGACTTATAAATTAGCCACAATCTAACATGTGATCCACAATTGCTTGGTGGCCTAATTTTTACAAGTGGGGTCAATTCAGTAGGCATTTTTCAGGCCGACCTTATCGGGCATGAATAATATATTATTAAATGCATGGGGGGGTATTTTCAATACCCGCAAATGATCGTAAATCACCCCCTATTATGTATCAAATCCTATATTTCTAACACCGCCCTTGAATACTGGGCCACATTTGATATCGTGGCACTAATCAGGGCGAATACCAGGGCATATATCAAGGCGATCTTCTGTTAGCGATAGTAAAAAATATTGGTTAGTCAAATTACCCGGGGAATTTGAAACCCTGGCCTTTTAAACTTAAGACGCTTTACATAACGTCAGATTCTTAATGATAACGCAAGATCTGTATATTATGTGTGGCAGAATGGAATGATATGTACGAGTGGCGACCAGAAGGAAAAAACGGAAAGTGATACTTCTGGAATAGGATCGACTAACGCAGCAATTAATATTTTTAATCGTGCATAAAATCAGGCTTAAGACTTAGGTTACACTTGCGGGTTGAAATTAACCCCCCATTTGGCGGGAATATGGAACGATAAGAGGTAGCCAGAGTTGAATAGAGGTACGGATTCAGTATTGCTAATTCTACATGTGATCATTACTTGATTGAACCGAATTATAAAAACTACTTAAAAAAAGGTTGATCCAAAAAAAGGGTTCAACTAATATGAATTGTAATCAAATCTCTATAGAAATCAGTAAATTATAATACGAGATTCCGCGATCTGGTTACGGTTTCCCAAAATGAAATACTGGGCAAAACGTTGTCCACTACAATGAAACGATCTGCATCTTGAAACAAAAAAATATCTTTTTTTGAGATAAAAATATGCACGTAATTTAACCAATTAGGAAATAGGGCAAACATGCGTTAATGGTTGTTTTATGTATTGTTTCAGAATTCTAGATAAGGATCCAACCTTAGATGAATGACACAAGTTGAAACAGATTAGGAACCGATTAGATTTAAGGTTTATGAATTTAAAATAATTATAGGGGCTAGAATTGAACAAATGTTCGTATTGCATTCTTATCTGGACCCAAGGGTTTCATAGAAAATAATCTTAAAATCCGTTTTGGGGAGAGAGTAGATACAGGATTCTGAATTCTGGCTGAATGTCGAGCTTGATCCCAAGGTACTAAATAGAAAAAATATTTATATAATAATATAGACGATAAAGAAGTAGCCCAGTATAGACGATAAAGAAGTAGCCCAGTTATAGATTGATGTAAAAAGAACATTGGTTGTTCCAATTACCCTATATATTTATATGAAACCTATAAATGGATACAAACCAAAAAAACAGGTGTTTAGCCATGTATATAGAAGAACCTAAGAAAAAGCAAAGGGCGGTACACTCGATATTAAATCCGATCAATAGCCTTTCAATTAACTATTTAATTGTTTGACCTGTATGCAAGATGGATAAATTACCCAATTTGATATTCGTAACCCCACACAGAAAGGTATCACAACCATAGATAAAAATATTTTTTAATAAGTGGGTTGGTCTAGAAAAGTTGACTTAAAGGGATTTTAAAATTCATTAAAGTATAAAATACGGCAAGTCGGCAAAATATTAATATAGAAATAATAGACACTTAAAACAATCATGACAGAAACACAATTTTATAGAGATGAAGATACAAATAAAATTTATAAAGACAATATAAATTTGAATCTTAAACTTGGTGGTTATTCGAGATTAAAAAATAAAAAAAAAATCCCAGACGGGTTAAATCTTAGTCCTAGTAAGGATCTTGAATTCTTTGTTGATATGACAAATGAAAAAAATTTATCATCTTTACTTACTACATCATATCAAGAATTAGCCAGTTATCGTATTTCACCAACACAAAAGTTATTCACTCCTCTTTCTCCTTTACATTTTAAGTTCAATGAATATTATAATGCTCCTGATTGGAAAGATGATATTAGTACGGATCTTATTAGTGATGTTTCAACAAGTGAACTTTTTCAAGATATTCCAGGAGATTCAGATTTAAGTGTTTGGACTTCTGACGATTCTTCAGATTCTAGTTTAGAATCATCACCATTTCAATCGGATTATAAAGATGAAATGATGTCTTCTTCACCACCTCCAATCTTCGATATTTTAGAAGGCTTAGATATGAAAGATATGAAATTTGATGATTTTGAATTAAAAGATTTAGATCTTGGCAGTTTAGGAGATATTGAAACACCACCATCTTTGAAATCAACTTCTTTCAAACCGAAAAAAGTCTCTAAACCATCTCGTAAATCAATTTTTACAAAATCAATTACAGAAGCTTTAATGGATGATTATAAAGAGCTAATTCTTAAAAATGGAGACTATGAATGTCATCATTGTAAGGATAAATTCGTTTCAATTCATGAACTTTCAATTCATTATCAAGACAATCAATTAAACAGATATTTAAAATATAAATGTCCAATTAATGATTGTCCTTTCAATATACTTGGATTTAATAAAAAAGATTATCTCAGAAAACATTTGATTCAAAATCACTTTGATAAAACTTCAAGAGAATTCTTGACATGTGATTCTTATGAATTAAGTGTAATTAAACAATTAGTATTTACTTGCTCATGTAAGAAAGTGTTTTATAGAAGAGATAGTTTAAGAAGACATCATCGTTTGATTCATACAAATGATGAACACGCATAATATTAAGGATTTGGGGTGTAATATAATTGGACTTTAATTGGGACTTGTACTATTTAATTTAATTCGTAGGTAGTGTTTAATATACATTTTATTTTGCAACTTTTGACGATGTTCGTAAAATACGATATGCAATCTATGAGGCTCAATAATTCCGTTTTCGTGCAGGTTGTGAGGTGAAGAGTAGATAGGTGAACAGGGAAGTAGATAAAATGAGAAAGGAAGGAAATAGGGGAATTAAAGAAAATGGTTGAATCAACCAGATGAAACAGATGATACAAGTTGAGTGAAAACTGGTCCAGAGTCACGTGAGGAGCTTTATGATTCTAAAGACTGTGGCTAGTGGGGTGCTTGTTAGGGACAGTTGATACCTTTCGATTCATAGATATCTATTCATCTAAGAGTTCAGAGTTATTCGTCTCGATTGCATAAACTGTTACCTATTAAGATCTTAATTAGAGAATTTAGAGGTTAGATCAAAGGGTGTCTTGGGGTAGGAAGAATGTCCCACTTAGAAGCACTGAATTATTGAACTTTATCAGCACAATAAACCTGCAAAATCCTACAAGAGATCACCTTCTTCTCTAGACCCCGTGGTATTCTACTGTTCTCTCTCACTATTCTCTCACAATTTCCTCACCATTCTACCACCAGAAATCATCTGCGATTTTTCACCATGTCTATTTCAGCAATAAGAACATCAGCAAAATCAACAGCTAAAAGTGCCATTATTATAGTCCATGGTCTTGGAGACTCTGGAGAAGGATGGTCTTGGTTCCCTCAATTATTAAGAGGACTGGGAATCGTATCAAATAGTACCATTGACTCAACGAATTTCGTTTTCCCAAATGCCCCAGTTATTCCAATCTCAGTTAATGGAGGATATCCAATGCCAGGATGGTTTGATATTTACGAGTTTGGTAATCCAAATGCTAAGCAAGACGAAGAAGGGTTTTTGAAATCTTGTGGAGTTTTGAAATCATTGATTGAAGAACAAATTTCAAAGTATAATATTCCAAAAGAAAAAATTATCATTGGAGGATTTTCACAAGGAGCAGCTTTAGCCTTAGCAACTGCAACATTGATAGATATGAAGATTGGGGGTGTGATTGCATTAAGTGGATTCTGTCCAATAAGACAAAGACTCCTTAAAGAGTTTAATAAAGAGAGTCCAAATTTCAAGACTCCGATTTTTCAAGGACATGGAACAGCAGATCCAGTTATTGATTTTGAGTTTGGTAAACAAACCCATGAGTTTTATAAGTCAATTGGATTTGAAAATTGCGTTTTTAAGAGTTATGCTGGGGTAGCACATAGTGCAAGTGAAGAAGAGTTGGAAGAGGTTGCCAAGTTTATAAAGGATATTTTAGAGTAGGAGATAGATCAGATGAATAGAGAAGATAGAGTTAAGTGTGTGGGGTGAAGTTAGAAGGGGGTACATTAGCTAGGGTGACAGGAAAGCAGATGAATAGGCGTAGTATAGGCGTAGTATAGGTGTAGTATAGACGTAGTATAGGCGTAGTAGGAAATAAACGTAGTGGAAATAGAAAGTCATTCGAATAGAGGATTTGGGATGACTCTAAGTCTCCAATGAACTCCTGTTTACCTCTTTTCATTACCTCCTTTCAATTCCCATCTCTCTGTCTACTCTAATCGTCCGTCTCACTAATTTCTCACCTGTCCACAATGGAAAAGAAACCAACAGGACTACTAAATGTCCTACCAAGATTCAAACCCAAAACCAATGAAGAACTAAGTCAATTGTCAACTAAAGACAAAAGGTACCTTCAAATCGTCGAAAAAGCCCTCGTATCTTTTGAATCATTAGAAGAATGGGCAGATTATATCGCATTTCTTTCAAGACTTCAAAAAGCTCTTGCACTTCCACAAGATTCAAAATCTTTCCATACAATCCAATGGATCCCTAAAGCATCAGAAATCTCAGATAAGTTATCGTTATGTCTTTCATCAAAATTACCAAATGGTGTCCATCAAAAAGCATTGAGTTTACTTGATTCAATTTTCAACTCTTTAACTACTGAAGTATTCAATCAACAAATCAATTTTTGGTTACCAGGAATCTTACCGGTGTTATCATTTGGGTCTATCCAAGTCAAATCTGAAACCATCAAAATCTTCAAGAGTAAAATCTTATCATATACAAATATCTCAAACCTCAAATTAATAACTAAACCATTAATTCAAAGTTTTTTATCGGGACTTGATGATGAGAATGCTGAGAGTTTTAATGAGGTATTGGAGTTAATGGACTCGCTTAAAACCAAATTGAACGATGATAATCATTTCTGGAAATGTTTCTTCTTATCTATAATTTCGAATCCTGAAAAAAGGTTAGGTGGATTACATTGGTGTAATAAAAGATTACCGATTTTCACATCTATCAAATTACAACTGGGTGAATTCAAATATAGTGATGAAGCCAATGCATGTATTACCCCAAACCCAGGACTCCTTATTAGATCTTTCTCTATGTGTATCAATACAGAAACAATTTTTAATCCTGCAAATGATATAATTATTAAAAGAGGGTTCTTGGATCTTATGTTAAGTCATTTACCTTTGAATAGTAATGTTCTTAATGATAATATTAAAGAGAAGAATTTATTAATAGATTCATGTATTAAAGTACTTTTAAAAAAAGATATGAGTCTCAATAGAAGATTATGGAATTGGTTATTAGGTCCAGATTCTGAACAATTAGATTCTACAAGTATTAGAAATGATTATTTTAAGGTTTATGGAATAGATAACTTGACAAGTGTGTTAATGAATTATATCCAAGGTTCAAGTAGTCAGTGTATTGATGCGTTTAAAATGTCTTTATCTCTTATTATAGATAAATGGGAAATTAGTCATGTTTTAATTCCAAACATCTTTAACCCGATTCTTGTTTCTACTTTCAATCATAGACACGATCCAAGGTTTAATGAAGTACTTATTTGTGCACAAGATTTTTTTAATGGAGTAGAATCTACATATATTTGGAAGGTTATTATTGATTTAATTCTTCAATCGAAGTTAGATCTTTTACAATTCATTCTTGTGAATTTCGATATAAATGATGAAGAAATGATGATAAATCATGTACCTTTAGCATTGGTTATATTATTGAATAATTTCAAAAACGATCCGAATTGGATGGTTAGTGTAGGAGTATTGATAGATTCAATCTCACCAAAAGGTTTAGATAAAGAGGAAGATTCATGTAAAAATCTTCAACAAGACATTATCACCTTTTATTCACAAATCTCTTTAGATTCTGAAATCCCCCCACCTCCATTTGATAAAAAACTTATAACCTCAAATCTCTATACTCTTATGAAGAAAGTTATTATTGATGAGATCAAACAAGAATCATCGCCAACTCTCTGTGATCTTTTTCAAAGATTAGTCTATATAATTCCCGTTACTCCAACCTCTAGATCCAGAGATGAAGAACTTGTAAACCTAATGGTTTCCCAAACTGAAACATCATCTATAGATCTTGCATTTAGTTTATCTAAAATCTTTCATCTTATAGGTAACCAACTTACAAATCTTGAAAAAAGTAAAATCATTAAAATCATTACATCTAATTTATGGCCTTCATTAATCTCATCAGATCCAACTCAACCGCAAGTTGAAACATGTAAATGTTTATTTGAGTTGATTTTAAACAGTTCAAAGTATCATATTGAACCTGCTATTTGTAGTTTAATAAGTAAATCAAATAACAATGATAGAATCAGAGCATTAAATTGTCTTTGGAATCATTCAAATTCAAACGATCATGATTCTGTTCTCGAGAAACCTTTAAAGATTATTCTTGATGATTTATTCAATGAATCAAGTATAAATAAATTATACATTAATGAGTTTATACGTACGATTTTAAAGACTGGTCATTCAAATAGACTTTTAAAGATGTTAACGAATCCGTTACTTTTGTTTGATTTTATGAAATCTGATACTATTGAAGTTGATGATGGGTTAAATGAATTCTCTTATCATCTAAAGACTATCATCAATGTAATCAATTCAAATAATAAAAACTTAAAAGAAGCGTTTAATAATGAATTTGCTGTGATGGATAATAATCTTAAGGTTCAAATTAGTAAAGACAATCAATGGGATATATCTACATATAAATCGTTGATATTTAATATCATTGAAAAGTTCTTATCTTTAAAGCTTACAGATGAAATTCTTAGTAATGATGATTTATTAGTTGATTATTATAATTGTGTAACCAATTGTTTAGAACTCTATACTATTCTTATCACCGGTAATGAGATTGATTTCATGAAGAGATTCCACAAATTAATTGATAATTGTGAGTATTATTTATCACTTTCTAAAATTCCTTATCAGATTGAACTCTGTCAATGTCAATACTTGAAATGTATTTTCCATCTCTTGAAGATTTCAGAAGATACCAAAATTAATATTAATGAAGATAATGAACCTTATTTAATAGCGTTTATTATTAAAGGTATTGATAAATCTACCATGTCTGTTTTACTTCAACAATACATGATTCTTTTAACAAGATCATTATACCTTTTCAATGAATCGATTTTTTCTGTTTTAACCCCTTTGAATAATTGTCTTCTTAATAAAATAGATATTTACTTTAATAAGCTCATTAATAAAGAATCTATTAAAGATTTCGAATCATCAACAAATGAACTCTTTGGTGGAATTGAAGATGTTTTATCAATAAGTCATAGTTATTTATTAACATCAAGATTTAAAAAACCCGACTCTAAAACTCCTCAACAAGATTCTTTCTTTGGAAATGTAATTCAAGGAGTATTTCAAATTGAATCACCAAATACTAAAACTACTGAACAAATCAAATTGGCAACAATTTTATCATCATTTAATGATACTGTTAAATTAGGATTTAAAATTTGGAAATGGAGTGATTCTATTAAATCTAATAAATCACTTGTTCATCTTAGTAATAAACTTAAATTCAGATCAAAAAAATTATTTGAAACATTGATGGATTTAGAAAAACAACAAGTCATTGAATGTTTGATCTCTCTTGATAAAGATTGTATTAAACTACTTAATGTTTTAGATGGTGGTAGATGTCAAATTACTTTACCAAATATTTTTAATAGTATTATAACTAGATGTTATCCAAGTATCTTAGAGGACTCTAAAAAATCTCATTTAAATATTGAAATCAATGAAGATGATTTATCCAAGTTTTTATATGAGTATTTTGAATCTATTGATACTGATAGTATAACAGATATTTGGACTTTTACTATACAATTCTTTAAAGATGTTTTATCTCATCATTATCATTTTAAAAAGATCTTGCCAAATCTTTTAAAGGTGGTGACTAAGTTAAGTTTAAAATTATCTAATTCAAAAATCAATTCTGATAAAAAATATAAAAAGGAATTAAGTGATATATTCATTAAATTACTTAATCTTTCAATTAATGGGAAAAGAATCTTATTTGGACAAAGTGAAGAAACAGAAAAAGAAGTGGATTTGGATATTGAAGATGACTCTTTAACTCATCAAGATGAATTGATTGATATTCTTGGTGAAATCATTGAATCATTACCTGAAATCGTTCAAGATACAGAAAAAGTTTCTAGTGGTATTAATTTAATCATTTATAATCTCATAACTCCACAAATTAAAGGAATAAAAATTGGTGAAGTTTCTAATAGAATATTGGTGCTTTTAACTAGAATAGGTAATGTATCATCTACAAGAGGGTGGAAGTCTTTAATCAATGATTTCTTTAATGATTCAGGATTCTTTGAAATTCCAAAATCAAAATCTTTTTATTGGGAACAATTAATATCTAAATGGATATCTATTGAAACTGATAAGTTTAATGAACTTATTAATAAAATCATTTTAACTACTTCTTCAACTGCTGGTACTTTATTTATGTATAATGAGAAAACTGAAGTTGAAAATAAGATTCTTACCTTAAAGAAGCTTTCATATCTTATACTTATTCAACCAAATGATTTCTTCTTATCATCATTAGATGAGCTATTTAATAATATCGAAATCTCTCTTTTAAATAATTATCCAATCTATTTCCAATCTTATATAACATTATTATTTAGATCAGTAACTCTTAAATTTAATGAACTTTATCTCTTACCAAGATGGACAATCATTTGTCAACAATTAAACATCATTTTTGAATCAATTCTTGAAAAATCAATGAAATCTTTAAGTTTCTTAAATGATGAAGAATTACAATCGATTCTTTATGGTTGTAAATTACTTGATCAATTATTGATTCTCAGTAATGATGAATTTAATTTACAAGAATGGCTATATATTAATGGGACTTTCGATATAAATAATAGTGATTCAACTATTTCTCTCATTGATAAGATTTCAAAGAAATATGATTTGGCTATTTTAAAAGAACTGCCAGTTTCTATTGAACCATTAGAAAATGGATTAAAAGTTCCTTTATTAAAAGATGTTAGAAGTATTAAATCCATTGCAAATTTAAAGAATTTCTTCGAGAGTTTAAGTTTTATTAATTTCGAGAGAGTCTATGGGATGAATTCAGTTGATTATAGGGTATGTGAAGAGGACATTAAGGGAGATTTGGTGAAGGAAAGTAAGTAGAGTAGGGTAAATAGAGAGTAAGTAGAGTAGGATAAATAGAAATAGAATAGACAAGAATCGACTAGTCAATGAGTTGACACAGGTTAGAATAATGACCGTTACGTAGAGAGGAAGGGGACAGTAAAAGGGACCAATAGACACCATACACCACTTAAAGATTGAGTTGAAGGACCTTCTGGTAATACTCCTGATATGATAGTTTACCAAAACTTGAACCAAGGTCAAAAGAGACAAACTGAAGAAGGTGAAGATATTGCTATAAAGACCCGTATGAAAGCTTTGGTAGACATATCACCAAAACAGCTTAGTAATATTGCAAAGGGCTCACCTTTATTAACATATTCTAAACCATTGGGTAATAAATACGCTCCAAAATTGATTTCTCCAAATGAAAGGGAAGCTTATGTTATACCAAGATTTGGTGCTGCTATTGGATCTGGACAATTGGGGTATGATCTTCCTGTGGTGAAGGTTGTACAGAAGAAGGTAGGAGGACATTGGAAATAGTGAAAATTTGGGTGTAGGTGTATAGAAATGCATATATAAATGATACAGAGATATAACAGGGTCATTCTTCATCCTATACCAACTTCTCAATTAACTGTTTCCCTCTCTTTCTCTCTTTCCCTCTTTCTCTCTTTCCCTCTTTCTCTCTTTCCCTCTTTCTCTCTTTCCCTCTCCTCTCCTCTGATCTCCCCTCCTTGCACTATCACCTCTTTCTCACCCCATCTCAACCCGTGTTTATCGCGTCTACATGGATACCAACCTTCGACATTCAAATGGTTTAAGACCATCAGATTCCTTTAACTCTACTCAACCACATCCTAACCCGGTTCCAGTCCCTGTCCCAGAACCTGATTCTGAATCGGACTTCGAATTCGTTGAAAGTCCTCGAAGGAGTAGAAACAACACCATCATCAATCAATCCACTTATAAAATCCCTCTCAAAGACGATTCAAACGTTCCGAAAAAACCAACAACTCCGTACAAACCAGTGGCCCAGTCCAATCCATCGAGTTTACTTTCTAAAGATGAAGATCAAGAAGATCGTCTAATTAAACTGTCCAAATTAATAACTGATGATAATAAACTCTCACCTAATTATAAGGACCAACTGAACCTTTTAAAATCACAGAACTCGGCCACAAAGAGGAAAGGTCCAATCTATTCACCTTCAAGATCAAGAACAAGACCGGAATTCATGTTCGGTAAAGAAAAAGGACAACCACAAGAGCCAGCAAGACGATTATTTGGGGATATAAAATCACCGTCATCGGTTGAATTCGAAAGCCAAAAAGATCGTCAAGAGGATCAAGACGGCCAAGATGATCAAGATAAGTTCTCTATGAAGCCACAAGTTGATGATTTTACTGTTAGGTCAAATAGTCCTAAACCACCAGTGATGAATCCTAAAACTGATCTTAATCATATAGCGTCTAGTGTTGAGACTGATTCGGTTTTAACAGGTGTAGATAAAGGTAGTCTTCATGTGGGAGCATCAAGAGTAGAAGTTGGGATGAGTGGAATAGGAATGAGTGAATTGGGAGAAAGAATAGGTACAGGAATAGGTACTGAAAGATCTGGCCTTAAACCACAACCACCTATCAATTCGAGGCGTGATGATATCACCAATAATATGGTGTATTATGGTACGTCCAGTGATAATTCAGTTAGTCTGGATGAAGGGAGTATATTACAGGATTTGACCATGATGAGTTCTAGACTTCAAAGTCCACAAAAGGAGAAGAAAATGGTTAGTCCAGTTGGGAAAATAAATGGGGTAACTCGATCAGGACCCGGGAGACAAGTTCCTGTTCCTAGAACAAGTCCTAGTGTACGGTCTAATTTACGGTCTAGTCCCACATCGAGGTCAATTCCGATCCCTCGTTCAGTTCCAGCTACGGTCCTGGTCCCTCCACCTATAGTCCCAACTCGTTCAGTACCTAAAACAAGTCCTCTTAACAAGCCACCTCCAAGAAATCTCAAACCAACCAAAATATCACCACTTAAATCGAACTTAACCAAAACATCTACACCTAAACCCACGTCTAAAAGAAATAGAAGTCCGAATCCTCTTCTCAATAAATATAATGACACAGCTTTCAAACCAGATATGACACCTACGAGTAAGCATTATGGTAGGCTTGAAAATAAATACTCTGAACACATTTCTAATAAAAGAAAACAAAGTAGAAGAGGGTCCCAATTAAACGAGCCATGGCCAGAAGAGAATTGGGATAGATTGTATCAGTTAATAAAGTCACCAAAACTATCAAGTGATGATATAATAAATAGCGAATTGGTTCAAGATGCTTTAGACATCTCAAAAGAAGATTTAGAACAAAGAGTTAAGTTTTTGAAAGATTATGATAAATACTTACAGGAGAAGCCAGTTAAGAAGAAGAGGAAATTAATGTAGATTAGTGTGTATTAATATAAGAGAGGACGGGGCTCTCTACTCTACTAATCCCCTCCCTATATCTACACTCCCTATATCTACTCCCTATATCTATGTATATATTAATCGTAAATATGCCCCATTCTAAAACACCTTAGACAAAATATCATTCAATTTCTCATCTGGTTTATCCTTTAACTCTTCCTTTGCATCAGCTCTCTTCAGTGTAACTTTACTTTGTTTAAAGTTTCTTCTAATTTCATCATCTTCGGTACCTCTACTTCTCTTAATATTCTTAATCATCTTAGATTGATCTAAATTATTCATAAACATCTTATTCAATTTTTGTTGTTGAGATAATTCCATAGCTAATTTACTTTGTCTAACTTCATTTTCTTTAGAAATTTGTTGAGTTAAATCTAACCATTTGAAATTCTTAAGATACTTAATATTAAGTATATCATCATAATAATATGATGTTTTCTTACCTCCAATTATATTCCCATTCATTGTACTTGCACATAATTTTGCATCTTTTTTATTAATAAATTCAACCCATCCTTCAGTATAATTCTTCTTTTTATTTCCTCCATACTTTACACGTTTCTTATATATTTTGATGTCCTCTGGTTTTAAAAACAATCTATCTACTTCACCAAATCTTGATAATATAGATCTTAGTTTTGATGGTTTCATATATGGTGGAATAGATGAGAGATAACAGACTCCAGTCTTTTTAATTTTTTTTTGTTCTTTGGCTAATTGTTCTGGGGTGAGTTTTTTAAGTTTGCTTCTTTTTCTTGATTTGACTTGGGTAATATCTTCAACGTCATCATCACGGACTTGAACGTCTTCCTCATCTTCATCTTCTTGATCTTCTTCCTCTTCCTCTTCCTCTTCATCTTCACCTATTGTTTTTTGGTAGGTTTTTTTTTGTACTTTTACAACTGGGAAGTCATCTTCTGAACCTGAATCGAAATCATCTTCAGATTCATAATCCTTTGTGTGCTTTGGTTCGGTCTCTGAATCAGACATTGCGATGAGATGTTTGCGAGATTGACTGCAAAAAATGAGGAGGGACGATAGGTACGAGATGAGACCCAAATATAGGAGAATGAGAATAGGAGACTATAGAAGAGTTACTACAGCGTTAATATTACATCTTATCTCTTTATTCATTTATCTAATCTATTTCTTACCAGATTCAGCACCAGATTTGGCACCTTCAGTTGCACCAGTAACAACACCACTGATATAGTTAGCAGCATTACCAACTTGTTCTTTAGCAGCATCAATGTAAGTAGAAGCAGTATCAGCTAAAGTTTCTTGGTTTTGACCAACTTCAGCTTTAGCATCATCATGTCCTTGTTTGACATTATCAGCGACAGTTTGTCCAAAAGATTTTTGATCATTTGGAGTAGCTTTTGAAGCAAAGTCATCAACTTTATCAGTTACTTGTTCTTTTGCTTTATCAAAAGCAGTTTTATCACTATCTGGTGTAACTTTTTCTTGTACTTTATCACCGAAATTTTTTCTACCTAAGTCAGACATTTTTACTTTTTATTTATTAAACTTTGTTACTGATTAAATCTTGGGGATTTACAGACTATTTATGCTTTTTATTTATGAGCAATTTATTCTTTAAAATTCTATAGAATGACACATGCTTGCTATACCTTTAGTATGAATAATGGTTGTTACATTGCTTATGTAAGCAATGTAGATTGCTACATGCATGAACAAAACTTGAGAATCGGACGATTTGTCTGACAATTATTGGTTTGAAGCAATGTTAAACATAAAAGGGTCATATTAATTGTCTTTTGTTACAACTAGTCATGTCTCAGACATTGTTTATTGTAACAATAAAATTTTGGTAATTGTGGCTAATGCGGCTAATGAATTATTCTTACAATAAGCAATCTATAATAAGGTTTGGGTCGAGACAAGTCTGAGGCGGTTTAAGAATTGGAATGTGGCTGGTTATGATTGGATAGTGTAGTGTGGGGTGATTTGATGTATGATTAGTTTTGTAAGTTTAGGGTGATTATGGGGTTTGAGTCGTGATGAAAGTGTAGTTAGAGCGTAGGTGAGATTATAATTTGTAAGACCCTTTAATTTCCTTCTATTGCCGACCATATCTGACCTCCTTTACGAATTGGGATGTTGCTCAAGTACCTCAGACCAGAATCGGAACCTTAATTATTGGGGTCATTATTCGAAACAAAGGCTGAATTATTCTAATTGTCTTTTACCATTTTAGGCTATTGTTATTTCTAAATTCGGTTAGATGTGAAATTGATTATCGGGCAAATCCTTAAAAAATAATGCACCCTATTGTAAAAATCTCTGAGATGAAATAACTTTTTGCCACAGGGTTTGAAATTACCCAGACCGTAAATTTAGGAGTTAAGCAAGTTGGACCGGGACAAACTGGGGTTCTATTTTAGTCAATAACAATAAGCACAAAGGACGAGAAAAATAGCTGGAGATAAGCACCATCCCAAATAAGGAAAAAAAAAAATGAGGCGAATTCTGGGTATGAATCCACGACATGGAATTCACTAGCCAGTATCTCCTTCCATGTAAATGTTCTCTATTACTAGCCTTGTATTTCTAGCTGCTTGTCTCATTTTTTGCAACCAAAATACACGACCCTCGCGATGAGATATCCGAGAAGGAAATCAAATTACCGTAATGAAGAAAGGAAGTATAAATGCCAATATAGATCAAAAGATCTATGACCTTATACACCAACTCTTGGATGAAAAGACGGAACATAACAAACAGCAAAGTGAAGACAAAGACTCTTTTGAGAACATAGCATTAGCAAGAGATTTAAGTCAAACAGAAATTTTTCAATATGTTCAAACTAAAGATTTTAAATTACGTAGAATGAAAAAAATTAGTCTTGAAAAATCAATTGGTGAAGTCTACAAGATCATCATTGAGGATGAGAGTGAAGAATTGGCTGATGTGATCAAACAAAGAGAAGAAAAACAAGCAGAGATTGATAGTGATTTTGAGAATCTTGATGAGAGTAATATGATGATAGTTAAAGATTCAAATTCACTTAATAAGTCAGTGATAAGTTCATGGAATGTGGAAAAAGTTGAAGAAAAATCTGAAGAAAAATCTGAAGAAAAAAGTGAAGAAAAATCAGATAAGGAAGATAAAAAAGACGATAAAAAGAGAAAACGTAAAGACTCTGGAAAATCAAGCATCAAAAAGACCAAAATCGACCATACTCCACCAGATACTAAACTATCCAATCTCGGGGGTATGGAAAAAGTAACAACACAATTAATGGAATTAATAGGATTACCTATACTACACCCAGAAATATATTTATCTACAGGTGTTGAACCACCAAGAGGTGTGCTTTTGTATGGGCCTCCTGGATGTGGTAAGACCACCATTGCAAATGCATTAGCTGGTGAATTACAAGTACCATTCATAAGTATATCAGCCCCTTCAGTTGTATCAGGAATGTCAGGAGAAAGTGAAAAAAAATTAAGAGAAATTTTCGAAGATGCAAAATCTATTGCACCATGTTTGATATTTATCGATGAAATTGATTCTATTACTCCAAAAAGAGATGGTGGTGCACAAAGAGAAATGGAAAAGCGTATAGTAGCACAATTATTAACCTTAATGGATGAATTAACTCTTGATAAAACTGATGGTAAACCTGTTATTGTAATGGGTGCAACAAATAGACCAGATTCTTTGGATCCTGCTTTAAGAAGAGCTGGTAGATTTGACAGAGAAATTTGTTTAAATGTTCCAAGTGAAGATCAAAGGATTTCAATTTTAAAAGCAATGACTTCAACCTTAAAATTGAATTCTGAAGGTTTTAATTTCAAAACTTTAGCAAAACTTACTTCTGGGTTTGTTGGTGCTGATTTAAAAAGTTTGGTTACTGCATCAGGAGTTGTTGCAATTAAAAGAATTTTTGAAAGTTTAAGTGAACAAGAAGAACTTGAAGAATTAATGGAAAATGGATCTATTGAGAATGATATGGAAATTGATGTTAATAATGAAACTTCAAAAGAATTGGTTGAAAAATTTGAAAAAAAATCTGATGATGAAAAGCTTTCAGTAATTCAAAAATTCTTAATAAAACATCCAGATCCATTAAGTGAAGAACAATTATCACCATTATCAATTTCATTTGATGATTTTATGACTGCATTACCATCTGTTCAACCAACTGCTAAAAGAGAAGGATTTGCAACTATCCCAGATGTTACATGGGAACATGTTGGAGCATTAACAAAAATTAGAATGGAATTACATATGTGCATTGTTCAGCCAATTAAAAAGCCAGAAATCTTTGAAAAAGTTGGTATTACAGCTCCTGCAGGTGTTTTAATGTGGGGACCTCCTGGGTGTGGTAAAACCTTACTTGCTAAAGCAGTTGCTAATGAATCAAGAGCAAATTTCATATCTATTAAAGGACCAGAATTATTAAATAAATATGTTGGTGAAAGTGAAAGAGCTATTAGACAAGTATTTCAAAGAGCTAGAGCAAGTGTTCCATGTATTATATTTTTTGATGAATTAGATGCATTAGTTCCAAGAAGAGATGCTTCATTAAGTGAATCCAGTTCAAGAGTTGTTAATACTCTTTTAACAGAACTTGATGGATTAAATGATAGAAAAGGGATTTTTGTAGTAGGTGCAACAAATAGACCTGATATGATTGATCCTGCCATGATTAGACCTGGTAGATTAGATAAATCTTTATATATTGAATTACCTACTGAATCTGAAAGATTAGATATTCTTAAAACTTTAATCAGATCAAATAAAACCCCAATTGATGATAGTGTTGATTTCAGTGCAATTGTTAAAGATTATAAATGTCGTAATTTTTCAGGTGCAGATTTATCATCATTAGTAAGAGAAGCTGGTGTATTAGCATTAAAAAGAAAATTCTTTCAACATCAACAAGTTGGAGATTTAGATAAATCAGGATTCATTGAAAATGATCAAGAAATTCAAGCTAATGATATTTTTGTAACGATGAATGATTTCTTGTTAGCTTTAGATAATATTAAACCGAGTGTTAATGACAAAGATCGTTTGAAATATGAAAGATTAAATAAGAAGATTGCCCCAGTTATTGAGGGTGAAAAATCTGAACAATAGGAAGTGTAGTATAGTAATAGATGTAGCATATTGGAATCTGTAGTTAACTAGCTCGAGTCTATGCGTGCAGTGACCAGAATTTGCAACCAATTTGGGTCAAGCACTACGCGTATTTTCCCTTAAGATATACATATCTTTTTTATCCTTTTACTGAATTTATAACCGAATTTCGATCAAAAGCCCTCAATCAACAACAACATGCCAATTGAGTCCAGAATGAAAAGAAAAAAGTCCAAAACATCCACTTCACGTGATCAGGGGAGATCCTATGAAGATCGAGGTCCAAGTGATACATCTGATTTACAATACTCTACACCTACTCCTGATACTCTGATGGAAAATTTCAGTGGCTTACACAAGATCTTAGCTGATGAAATCTCAAGACCATCACTGGTTAGACCTGCTCCGATCAGATCTACTCTGGTTAGGCCTATTAGACCTACACCTATTAGAAATTTACCTCTTGAAAACTTCCATCTGAGACCTCCATCTGCCTTTCCTGTTCCTTTTAAACCTGCGCCACCTATTGAATCTTATACTAATGAATTAATTAAGCACTTAAGTCCGGAACTTCCCAAACTCTTGAAACCCAATTTCAATCAATTGAATGATCAAATTCAAGAGCAAACTCTGGAGCAGAGAAGCTTAAGAGATGATGTCCTTTCTTTAACTTCTGATGTCTCCAAAATAAGTATAGAAAATTCAGGTATTAGTTGTACCTTACATGAAGCAACTAGAAATATTGATAGAGTTTTAAAACATAACGATCTCATCAATAACAAGGTTGATTCTGTTTCTGAAGAGGTTTCTAGTATTTTGGAAACTTCAAAACAGCAGGCTAAGAATCTTTCGAAGCAAATCAACTTGAATATCTTCAACACAAGAAAGGCACAAATAGATGCAGATTTATTAGAGTTACAAAAGTATGCTAAGGAAATATTAGAGTGTAAAAGAGAGGTTTCCGGTGCCATTAAGTATTTAGAGAGTACTTCAGTCAATGGAGACATGTATGAATTGATGAAATCTGAAACGGTCTTTTGTTCAAATTATTTAGAAAAAGTAGAAGGAATATTAGTTAAAATGTATGACGAATTCAAGAATACTTTGGATAATTTAGAACTCCAAGTACAACCAATTAATCAATCTGAATTAGATTCATCAAACTCAGAGAAGGAAAGATTAAAGGATGAATGTAGAATGTATAGGGAAAAGTGTATAGAATTAGAATCAAGGCTTTTAGATGGTGAAAGAAGTTATGAAGCCTTATTCAATAATGAACCATCCGATGAACCAATGTTAAATGCCCCATCAAGCCCTGCAAGACCACCAAGTGCTATGTCAAATGGAGGGTTCGTTAACCAACCTTGTATCTCTCCTCCTCTCAACATTAATCAAGATTTACCTAGTAGAGATGACTGGTATTCCTTAGCCAAAAACTATGAGCTTCCAGAGTTTGATCCTGATGCCCTGAGGATTAAGCAAAGACCATATAATGGTGATTGGATTTCTTTGCCTGAAGCTTTGGATTGTTTTAGATTGCAACAACCAAATAGTGTCAAGAGTTGTATGCAAACCTATTTCGAAGATAATTTTACTATGGATAAAACAAGCATTTCGTTACATAGAAGAGATTGTTTATTTGGCCCAGCTTGGAAAACACTTAATAATAGAACAGCTTATGATAAAACAAGAAGAGTGGTTAAGTTTGTTTTATCAATAGCAAGAGGTACCAAAATTAAGGTTGGAAACAACTGGTTAGATATCCCAAGAGGGTTACCTCTTGATAGAGATATGGTGGTTTCTTTGATGGATAAATACATGCTGAAGTATGAGCTCAATGTTATTAGATTGTATGAAGAAATGGGTGATGCAGAAGTATTTCTTAGAAATTTGAAAAGGTTTCATAGCTCAATGAGTTCTTAGTTATGTAGAGTTCTATGTATTTATAAAATAATGTGAGAAGAGTGTATGTTTTATTGTAGTAGATAGGTTATAAGGTGTTAGTATCCTACTTACCACTCCCAATATAATTTGTAACTACATAATTCCGTTAAAAGGGTATTTCTATCTTTTATGTTTTTGAAATTGTGTGTATTTTACTTAAAATTTTAATGGTTGCAAAATTTGCAAAATTCATAAAAGCAAAAATAAAATAAAATAATTGATATTAAAGTAGGTCACATTTTCCAAGTTAGCGTTTAACAACTAGTACATGCTATTTAATGGATATCTTAAATCATTTCTTAAATTGCTAGACTTTTCGTGTTTCATTTTATATATAAATCATCTTTATATAGGAATATAGCTATAATAACAACCCTGCTTTTGGGATTACAATACTCTAGGATTTATATTTGACAAAATGACACATTTTAGATTTCCTTTTTCAGAATAATGCTTAAGATATTTCATTTTCGAATAAGAATACTTTTCAATTCACTAAAGTCAATGCTGCTGTTCGGGTTTTTTCAAGTTAAAACTAAATGAAATTTACTGTATAATTTTCAAGTAGCCATTTTATATCTTAGGTATCCACCAAAAACAAAATAAGATCAAAATCATCTTGATATGACAAATTTAAGAGTCTTCCTTTGAAAAAAACTCACTTATTTCAAGGCGAGATAATTCAGTCAGTCTTACATTTTTTTAAATTTTTCTTTTACCTAAATACACTTCTAGCTTCAAAGTTTAATAAAATATTATTAAATTTCTTCTATCTACTCTGGAACCGATAAAAAATCAAAATTTTAAAAACAAAATGTCATTGAAAAATATCCACCAAAATAACCTTTCAACAATTGGAGGGATGGCCGAGTGGTCTAAGGCGGCAGACTTAAGATCTGTTGGAGGATTCTCCGCGCGAGTTCGAACCTCGCTTCCTTCATTATTTTTTCAATTTTTTTTTCCCCACAATGTGGGTGAGATAAGATCTATCGTATTTTGCAACTACACACTTTTTTTTTTCACACATATTGATTTTACACATTTACTAATGACCAACATTCCAACGATCCCAGAAGAAGGTGAACCCTTAAGCAGAAGCTCTAGCATTTCAGACACCATGGAACCAGAAGTGTCTAACATTGAATCTAGTGCTACATCAATTGAGTTGGATAACAGTATCCCTAAGCATTTCCTTAGTGATTTCAAAAGTTTCAAATCAGAAACCCTTGGATTTATTAACCCTGAAGATTTTTATCAAAGTCTTGATGTTGAATATGATGTGTCTACGTTGGATATTTTAAAGATACATGTGTTTAGGATTTTCTTAGTTATTTTTTATATGGTATTTCAAAAATTGGAAAGATTAGAAGAAATTCATAAAGAGATTAAGGAGTTTTTGGTTGTTATGAATAACCTTATTAGTATTAGTCTTATCATACATTTGAAAAGACAAGTCAGTATAATCTTCAAAGTTATTCAACTTGAAGTAATTGGTGGAGTTGCTGGTACATTATCGAATTTATTAGATTTAGTACCATCAAATATTCAAATACCTGAATCATTTACATTGATTGAGACTACTAAAGATCTGGGGTTAAAGCTTCCACCGGATATCCCCAAGCCTTATTTAGATTATAATAAAGTACTTGTAACGCCATTAAACAGTGAAATTGAAAGAGTTAAGAAATTACATCAAGAGTATAATAAAAACCTCACGAGTCATTTGAGTCACGAGACCTTTAGAATCTTGAATGATTTTTCAAAGTTGGTAGTTTGGTGTAGTTTTATTAATGTTCATACGATTAACTTCATTTCTGATATTTCATATGAACATCTTAAAACATTAATTATGAATGAATTTGAGTATCAATTTAGTATGATTGAAGGTAGAGATCCATTATCTATAATTAATCTTACACCATTGATTAGATTAATTGGAGACGAAGAGGTTGTTTTTGACCCAACCGAATCTCTTAGAACTGATGAATCAGATAGTGAATGGGAAGATGATTTAAGAAAAGAGATTAGAATTAATTTAATTAAAGAGAATGAACAAATTAAAGATCTTGAGATTACAGAACTTACATTATTTCCTGAAACTAAAAACATCAAGTTCAAAGGTCCGTTCCCTCTCATTTCAAAGACCTCAACCATGATTTATTTCTCAAGCAAATCATTCAGTTTTAGATTCTTCATAAAATGCTTACACCAATATGATAGAAATTTGCGCGCTATTGAGTAGAAAATAATATGAATAGGTTGTTAAGGAGTCAACGTCAAATCATTAGAAATACCAGTAGATATTTACATAATGGAATAGTATTAAGAAACAAGATTGTAGATAAGAGCGAATCCAAAATAAAAGAACATATTCATGATAAAATTAATGAAGCAATACCGACAATTAATCAAACAGATTTAATTTCAAAAGAACCAAAAACTGAAGATTCGGAATATCTTACTACCATTTTTGAAAAGATGGAACCTTATATGGATACATATGATGTTTTTAAACAACTTACCCAATCAGGATTTACAGAACCACAAGCATCAGAAGTTATAAATCTTTTAATTGTACAATTGAATTCAAAACTTTCAAAATTATCAACAAAGTATAGTCAAATGTATGAGTTAGAGAACGAAAAATATCTTTTTGAAAGTGCTCAACAAGAATTAAGAGTTGATATAACAAGAAGTAGAGAAGCTCATATAAATGAACTTGTTAGTTTAATTAATGGATTAGAAAGAGATTTCAATATAATTCAAGATGAGCTTAATAACGATATCTTACAATTAAAAAATGATAACCAAGTGACCATCAATGATGAAAAACAAGAAAACACATTAATGTCTAAAAAAATATTTCTTAAGATTCAAGAAACAAATCATAAGATTACAACAGAATTAATTGGTTCAATGAGATCAGAAATCGAGAGTTTAAGATGGCATTTGAGTAGATGGGGGATTATATCGATTCTTGTATGTGTATTTAGTGGGTCTGCCAGTTTCTACATATATAAGAAAAGAGCAATAACGAGATCCAATAATCCTAATGAATTTATACCTTTGGTGGTTTACGAGCCGAGTGAGTTTGACGAAGACGATTATCATACAGATTTAGACGAGTCACAGATATAGTCACATAGTCACAGATATAGTCACAGATATAGTCACAGATATAGTCCCAAGTCATTCTGAACTCATTCTGAACTCACTGAGAATCGCAACTTTCTTCATGTCAAAACCAGATTCCTGTAAAGTTGACCCATGTAAACCAGAAGCATGTGCTATCCAAGACTGTCTTCTGGTCAACGGGTACAATGAGTCCAAGTGTACTAAATTAATTGACAATTTATATTTATGTTGTAAGAAATATTATGAACAAAATGGTGATGTTCAAACCACATGTTGTCCAAAGTTAAGCTTATTGAAGTTGAAATTGAAGCAAAGGGAGTTGGGTAGTATCGATGCAGAATTGATTCAACAAGGAAGGAGATAGAGGTAAATAGTAATGAATAGTTAATGAGACATAAGATCTAGAGATCTAGATGACGTAGGGATGAATCAGAGCCAGGAAAACAAGGAAAACCAGCAAAGAGGTGGGGCAAGAGACACGAAGAAAGAAGAACGAAGAAAGACTAGTAACACGCCCGAAAAACCCACCAATAAATAAGAGTCCATAGAGACAATGTAGATTTAAAACCGCATAGTTAACCATAAGATTAACACGACAAAAAGGCCAACTTAAACCATTAATCTAAGACATACCCGAGCACGAAATTACACCAAGTAGATGCAATGATAACACGTAGGGTCAAAATTCATATTATCCGTGACTCTATGGGCGTCTATTAAAAGACATTGTATAAAGAAAAAAATTTCCAAAATCATCTCATTTAAAGGGATCCAGATGGTAGAGACACATAATGAGTGTATATTACAAAAACTTTTAATCTATTTATTCTTTCTATCGTAATCATGAATATCTGGTAAGAACAGTCTTAAATCAGATTCATCTTCTAACCATAAGACTTGGCCATTAACATTTTTTATAGAATTATCAATTTTAACTGATTTTTCAAATTCTCTAACAACTTCTTCAACTTTAATTGGATCCATTCCTTGTTCAATTAATTGTTTTTTTAATAAAGCTATATGTAATGATAATTTATATAAGGTCTTTTGATTCTCTCTTCTTTCTTGTAATAATTGTAAATCTCTTTTACGTCTTTCTTGAACGAAATTTGCTTGTTGAATTTGAAGGGTTTTAAGATTTATTGATGTACTTTCATTATTTAATTTTTCTAATTTAAGTCTATTAAGATAACTATCAAGGGCTATGAATCCAAGGGTCATCATACCAACAAGTGATGTTATTTCTTTAAGTGGTATTTCATGGTTGCTTCTCTTTGAATCTGATTCAAATGAATTAACAGGTTCATTAGACCCATTGGATCCATTTGATACTTGGGCATTTATAACATTTTGATGACTAAGTTCTGTGAAGTCTGGTGGTATAGAACTAGAACTGAAATGTGTTGGAGGATGAACTTGAGTCCTTAGACCTCTGGTAAACCTAAGCATGAGGAAATGAGAAGTGAGAATGGAATATGATGACTTAAAGAGAGAAACGACAAACACTTAGGTTAAGAGATAGAGTTCCTACAGTTACATGTCTTAATGTTGGCTATATTATTTGTACATCAGATGTTATGAGGAGAAAGTATTTAATGTCTTCTAGATTCAGCAATGACCTTGTTCATATCTTCGACCTTCTTTAATGATCTCTTGTGAGTACCTAATCTCTTTTTAGCTAATTTCTTAGCTCTCTTTTCACCAGCATTTCTGATTAATTCGATTAATCTCTTTTCGTATGGAGCTAAACCAGAAACTTCCTTGACGATTGATCTAACGAAATCGGTTCTTTTAGATAAAGCACCTTTTCTGTATGAGATCTTTGGTTTGACGTCTTTTGGAGTGACTTTGTGTCCTTTGTTTAAACCAGCAGCGATACCTAAAGTTGTTAGTAAGTTGAATTTCACTTGGTGGGTATAAAGTTTTACGGTAATGAGTTTGTGCTTTCCGGATATTTAACGATGATTGTATTCATTCTGTGATTATAATTTAATGCCTGACTCTTTTATGCTTGTATAATGAGTTCGATGCTCTTCTTGGTAAAAATCTTCTCTGGTTGGATGGCTTTGACTGACTCTTGGTTTGTCTCTTGGTTTGTCTCTTCTTAACATACACATTATCAACTCATATTGCTTCTTTATCCCCTACTCTTCTTAACCCAATTTGGTTTATTCTTACATACCTGACTTGACCATTATGTTGTATAGAAAATTTTTAATTGAAAATTTTTTTTCTTCAGTGAGAGTGAGAGAGTGGATTATCCACACACGACCGAAAAATGATAGAATAAGTTCGCGGTAAGGCTGGTAGTAAATGCGGTACAAGATGGACCTAATTACTCAGACAATAGTGACAGATTTATTTCAAAGTGCGCGGGACACTATCACGTGAATAGGGCACAAGCCCTAAGAACATTAGACTCTGATAAGATAAATGATAATATAAGTTAAATCATTACTTTTGTCTATTACCTATGTACATGCTATTTACTTACAGAAACTTGTTCGAAATCAAATCCAAACTTTTCTAAATCTTCACATAATTCTTCACTTGTTTTCCAACTATACTCATATAAGAAATCTTTTCTATTTAATGGCTCAAACTTTTGAGCTGCTACAAATGGATATAAATGGTCAAGTAATTTGTTCTTACCAACAAATATTTGATGATCTTTATAACTAGAAAGAATTCGTTTACCATCAATTATTGGAAGTTCATTATGTTCTAATTTCTTTAAGATATCATATCTTATTCTCCATCCTAATTTACCCATAGTCTTAACTCTTGCTGGTTTATCTTTAAGTAAATAATTATCTAAACCACCTTCATTATCAATAGTTTTCAAAACTCTTGTGGTGACTTTTACTTTGAATAATTTATCTAAAATTTCAGAATAAAGTGATGAAGATACGACATTTGGTTTATGGACTCTTCTGGTTTTGTTACCACTTTCAGAGATCGAGTTATTGGCTGATCTTTGTAATCCACCATATAATCCTCTATTTTGACTTTTATAGAATAATGTTTCATAATTATAATTTGGGTAATACTTTCTATTTGGTGGAATTGTGATTTTATGTCCTGATGGGATCACATCTCCTTCTTTATATGTTATTTCAGGGATTTTCTTGACATATTTTGTGATTTTTTTGTATTTATCAGATGCAAAGAGTCTAGCAGATGTAGACAATCCTCTAAACTGAAGCATAGTTGATGAAGATTTTTCTCAAGTAAAATGCGAACTGAAGAGGTGTGGAACAAGTTTAGAACGATATCGTGGTATTATAGTAGGAAGTGGTGCGAAATCGTATCAAATGGGATAATCATTTTCATAAATGGGACGAATTTTCATTCGACTCTATTCGATATAGAAGAAAGTCTCGTGTTTAGGGAGTAAGGGCCGAAAGATTGAGCGATAGAGCGATTAGGAGATTGAAAGGGCGTGGGAATAAGAGAGATAGCGATTAGTGGAGTAAAAATCTACTTGTAATTCATAAATTTCTGATAACATCTGGGAAGTTCTCTTGACCTCCGCGCTTATTTCCTTGCAATACAATGATGGACTCCTCCAACCGATTATAATGTCTGTCCGCGGCACGACGTTTCCTACATAGTAAAGCCCATTTATAGAGATTGAAAATTGATAATTCTAAAGAGATTGCTTTTCCCAATCCTAATTATAATTCATATGAAGCACAAATAATCGAACAGATCACATTCACATTATATATTAATTACATCTCTTCATCTTCCTCAACCCATTGATTAAAGGCCTCAATCACCCTACGACTATATTCTTCTGAAGAAACATAGGGGGTAGAAAAATCAGACAAAACATCACCAACAGCTTCTCCATTATGTTCTGGTAATGGGTCTAAACTTCAGCGTCTTGCTTGTTGTAGACGTCTTTCTTCCTGTTGTTGATATCTTTCCTCCCGTTCCCTTTCAATATATTCTATTAAGCGTTGTTCAGCTGTTTTCATTTCAAACAATTTCTTGTTTTTACCGTCAACCAAATCAAGATAAAGATTTCTATTCTGGTACTTTGAATTTAATTCTGGGAGAAAATCTTCGTCAATAGACTTATAGCCAGTTAAGCTCGTATAAAATATATGAGGTCTAGTCTGTGATTCATAAACAGCGTCGACCTCTGTGCAGTAACTTCTTATACCCCTACGGATATCCCACAATTGGGAAGAAAAAAATCCCCTAAAAATGAAAGGAGTCGATGATAAAGGAAGATATTCTTTGAAAGCCATGATTCTTTTACTTGTATTTACTTTAAAACCTGATTTGAAAGGCTTTTTACCGATAGTTCTCTGATGAGAAACCACTCTTCTAGGACGACAAATAACTTGTTCAGCTTTTTCCCCTCTGATTTCTGGAGATACATTTCCTTGAGCTTTAATGGCCTCCTTTTTATCCTTTTCAATCTCTTTCTCCATCTTTTTTTTATTCTTTCCAATCTCTCGAGGAGTCAAATCTCTTGACAACAATTCCTTTTGTTTTCTTTCCTCTTCTTCATAAGCTGCAACGATATCGAGTCTACGTTTTTCTAAAAATTCCAATAAATCTTTATCCAATTTGATGTATACTTCAGGATTATCGTCAACAAGATCTTGATGCCAAATCTTTATAGGATGCTCAAAGTCAGGATCTGCCATTATATCGTCATACTTGCCAAACTTATTCATGCAAATGTATTTATCACCTTTAACATAAAATTTACAATAAAAATAGTCAGCTGTGATCTTGACACTTTCTCCATTAACCGTCTTTGAATCGATCTCTTTTGATATATGAGGAGACGCTTCAATAAACTTTCTTAAGGATTCATCGCATGGCACTCTTACAGGATTGGGATCAAGCTCGTGTCTTTTAAATTCAAAAAGAACCATTTCGTTGAGATTTGCACAATAGCTCTCCCGACCATCGGGTAAGTTGAGCTTGACTACTTGCTGGACTCCATAGGCTTGGGGTTCTTGTGGGGCACTCATATTCAGGAGAGATATGATGTATCTTTTTTGCCGCGATACACGCAACGGTGGTTTTGGTTGCAAAAAATCGGTAAATGTAGCAAGACGGTGGGATCTTATGATTATTCGATATTTTTGTCAGTACATGTTTAGTGAGAATGGTGAGTTATTTAGGGTTCACAATTGAACGTGGATCAAGCCAAAAAAGAGATTGTTATATCTCTGTCTTTTCCACCCTACATGTAAGATTCGCATTTCCTCCTTTTCTAACTATTATCCCAGATGCAATCCCATCTTAATTCATTAGATCCAGGAATGTGGTTGCTCCAAGCTCAAGAAAACTTCAATATTGAGCATGGATTAGATTTATCTAATCTGTTTACCAAGTGGAAATCAATTAATGAAGACAAGAATCTTAAACATCAACCTCAGTACACCTTTTCAGCTACACAGTGTGTTACTTTTGGAAAAATCCCATCTGATAAAATCACATTTGAATCATTCGATAAAATGTGTGAGTGGGTGAAGCAAAAACGTAGACATGTTGTTTACATTAGTTTTGATAGGCATTTTCCAAAAAGACAAGTTAAAAAGATTGATCAATATGTGAAAGGTGAAATCAAACCCCCAAATACGCTATTGAAACCTGTTGAGACCAAGTTGGGAGAAACAAAGTTAGAAATTGTGAAAAAGTCAATCCCAACTGACATAACAAGATCATTTACAAACAAGAAAGCTGTTTCTGATTTCATGACTAAAAAGCATAAAAACAAATCTAATATCACTAATTATATTTCAGCTTGTTGTGTTGAAGGCGAAGATAATTTTGGAGTTGTATTAGATTTAGAACCAAAATGGAAGAAGTTATTTTTGAAATGGTATGACTCCTGTTTGGCTGAAGAAAATGACGTGTTTCATTCACAATCTAAATATCATATCTATCTGAATGATAAAAAATCATACAGATTTGTCTCAAAGAAGGATCTCGGAGATCCATTCTTGAGATTCAGCTATTTCTACGAAGGGAAAACTCTCAAACCTTTGGCCGATTGCTTAAATGCATACGACCACTTTCTCGGAAGTTTTAAAACTTCTGAGTATGAATTACCAAGATCTTTTTAAGACTTAAAATAAAAAGTACACAGAAAAAAAGATGAATTAGAACTTGAAAGAAAAAGAAAAAAATCAAATAATAATTCATTAACTAGGTTAAGAGAAGTTGGTTTGTAAGATTATGGTGATAGAAAAGTAAATAAATAAAAAGCAAATTAGTCTCTGAATGTTGTCGTTATGTCACATAGCACCCGCAAATCTAAATAACTCTCTCAATCTTCTCTATCACATTCTTTTTTCATTGATCGACCAGCATTTCTTATTTGGCCCAAATTCAGGTTATTTAATTTAGAGTAGCTCTACTTATATGTACATTAAAACCTAAACATTATATAGTTATCCCTGTCAAAACAAGAATATTATCAGTATAACATAAAGTCATTTGCGTTCAAATATTGTACCAATTGCTGTATCCTGAGAACAGAACATGATTTTCGTGGAAATTACTTTTTATGCTTAAATCATATTGTAGATATCATTCAAAAAAATATGATTCCGTGTATTCAATAGTCCAAATCGAGTTCAATATGGCTCTAATGTTTACATCATGTATCTTGGCATATGAATCGGGATCGATTCTATCTTGATACATACCCTTTGGTCTACATATTATATCTTTAATGTCAATTGATCATTGGACTCCTGTCTTCTTTTAAAAATTCCTCTCAAAATCTTCTGTGATTATGTACATCATAGTAATTAGTAACTTTTTCTACATGTTAAGGAAAAAAGGTAACAAAGATAGTCATATTTGCTTATTATGTAGTTATAATCTGTTGAGAAGAAAGAAAAGTCCAGCTACTTGTACAGTAATTAAATGTATTCCATCAAACTTTCCTGCGAATAAGATAAAAAGGGTTGACTATCTACAGGTACCATTGGAAGTCTTAGTAATATAGAATAAACTAAAAAAACTCTAACACAATAAAAGATAAGATTTAGTATCCTTCATTAGCAAGATACTCATAAGCAGCAAGTATTTGAAAGATAATTGGCCAAATGATAATCAGTTTTGTAGAATTATAGCACAGACCATTTAGGATAGTTTGACATAACCCTTGCATATGAAAAGACAACTTAACTTTATCAGCATCATTAAATTTACCAATTTCACCAACCAAATAATCAAATATGTGGAAATCGGTTTGATATTTTCTGTATTTATCAAAAAACACTGCTTTAATCCATTGACTGATACCAACATCGGTTTTCAGAAGAAGAATAGCAAAAGAGTCGATCTCACTCTTTTTATTATCATAATTACATTCCATATTTTCTTGTTCATTCCGGTAGTATTGAACAAACAAATCTTCAATGTATTCTTGAGAAGCTGTCTTTTCAAGAGGAATTACTGAATAAGTACCTAACAAAATATAAGGTGCTTTAACCTTGTCAATAGCACCCTTAATCTCTTCAAATGATAGCATGTCGGGGTGCGTTACAGGTTCATAAATATTGAATCTTTCACCACCAGTAATATTAGGTAAGGTTCTTTCACCAGGATCTACATTACTTGAAGTATAAGAACCACTTAGAATTGGAACTTGTGGGAGGTTATCGTCTGAACCCTTTTTCAGAGCATTAAAATATTCTGCACTCATAACAATTTCAAAAGATAACCAGAGATTATTTTCAACTCTTTATGTATTTTTCACTCGAAACATCTTATCAGTCCGAATATAAGTTGGTCCAATGATTGTGCGTTGTCTTGAGTGCGGTAACCAATTGATTGTATTGATTTACTACTTAAACAATAAACAGAAATCATCCCAGATTATCTTCACCACCCATGTTAATCCACTTTTGCCGATTTCGGACAATGCATCGGGCTACCTCTATTGTTGAGTCATTATAATCAACCTAAACTTCATTGTTTCAACAAACCTGTAATTTAAACAGCCACAATTACTAACAAACAGACAATGCTGGATTGTTCACAGGAATTTAAGGCTTAGATATACCTATTCTGGAACTCAATCGTAAGATTTCCCATTTCTACCACGCTTTCCTGTATACAATTTAGTTGTTGCAAAACATTTATATCAATTGAGCAAAATTTATTCGGAAATCTGATTTTCAATATTCTGGTAATGTGTAACCATTACCAGCAGATATTGTATAATAAGTCGGAGACAGCAGACATCTCAATTAAGAATTCCGTTGAGACAATAGAGGTTTCATAATTCCGTTGTTGAGAAGAGCATCTTAATTTGGATACTTTAACGAGTTTTTATGTAACCATTAACAACGGTATCTCTAAAATGATTATCAATCTTTCTCCGGGATCTTCCCCGATTCTTAAACCTAGATGTGTCGTAAAGTGGGCGTAACTACATCTACGCTTACTCCCATAGGTCATAGCGCACTATAGGGCAATCCATATATTCAGAATGATAGCGATATAACAGAATATTTAAATAAAAGATGTTATCAGACCAAACAAGGACCCGTTTCTACCTAGCATCGACTATCTGCGCTTAATGAAACTTATACATAATTATACTATGAAGGGATGATGCAGAACCGTCGATTCTGCCTATAAAATACTGTATTTAAAACTAGTAGTTATGTAAACTAAGGGAACAAAACAAAAGTGCTTATTTAAATAGATTTCTAAAGTGTAAAAGTTGCTAATACAAGTAAGTTTTCACTCTATCTTCGATATCCCGGGCAACAGTTTACTATCTATAAACTAGGGCAACGATACAATTGTTGTAGCATCATATGCCATATCATAACATATAGCATATGTACGTGAGTAAGCGGCACTTTACCACAGCACTCGATATCAAAGCATCCCATATAATTTTACATTTATTTATTGATGCATTGCATTACTTGTGTAATTTTGAATCATCTCAGTGAAGTCCTCAGTGAATTGAATTTACTTGGAGTTTACATAGAAATTATATATTCAATAAATATTCTATGTAATTTTTTTTTGCTTTTTTATTTTGGTTCTATTTTTTTGCTTTTTTATTTTGGTTCTTTTTTTCAATTTTAGTTTTATATTTTTATTTTACTCACTCGATTCTATTACGCTTCATTTTCAGATGAGATGGACAATGCAGTATGGAATTCTTCCTGGAAGCTATCATTGGAGATATCACCTTGATGTTGATTTATTGGTGTATCTTCATTGTTTTCTTTCCATTCCTTCTCGAATTTTTCTACCAACGATTGATCAGCTGTTTTCATTTCAAACAATTTTTTGTTTTGACCATCAACCAAATCAAGATAAAGAATTTTATTCTGGTACTTTGTATTTAATTCTGGGAGGAAATTTTCGTCAATAGATTTATAGTCAAGAAATAACTCATAAAAGATATGAGGTCTAGTCTGTGATTGATAAACAGAGTCAACCTCTGTGCAGTAACTTCTTATACCCCTACGGATATCCCACAATTGGGAAGAAAAAAATCCCCTAAAAATGAAAGGAGTCGATGATAAAGGAGGATATTCTCTGAAAGCCATGATTCTTCTACTTGTATTTTCTTCAAAACCTGATTTGAAAGGCTTTTTTCCGATATCCTTCTTCTCGGTTACCACTCTCCTAGGAAGACATATAATTTGTTCAGATTTTTCCCCTCTGAATACTGGATATACATATCCTGCAGCTTTAATGACCTCCTTTTTATCTTTTTCAATTTCTTTCTCCATCTTTTTTTTATTCTTTTCAATCTCTTGGGGATTCAAATCTCTTGACATCGATTCCTTTTGTTTTCTTTCCTTTTCTTCATAAGCTGCAACGATATCGAGTCTACGCTCTTCTAAAAATGCCAATAAATCTTTATCCAATTTGTCATAAACTTGTGGGTTATCTTTGACAAGATCTTGACACCAAATCTTTATTGGATGCTCAAAGTCAGGATCTGCCATTATATCATCATACTTGCCAAAATTATGCATGTAAAAGCGAGTATCACCTTCAACATAAAATTTGTAATAAAAATAATCAATTTTGATCTTGAAACTTTCTCCATCAACCAGCTTTACATCGATCTCTTTTGGTTTATGAGGAGCTGCTTCAATAAACTTTCTTAAGGATTCATCGCATGGGACTTTTACAGGATTGGGATCAAGCTCGTATTTTTTCAATTTAAAAAAATCCATTTGTTTGAGATTTGTACAATAGTCCTTCCGACCATCGGGTAACATGACCTTGACTACTTGCAGGACTCCATAGGCTTGGGGTTCTTGTGAGGGACTCATATTCAGGGGAAATGTGATGTATCTCTTTTTTTTGCGGCAATAAATTTGTTGTGGGGTGCACGCGTTTCTCCTGATCTGGCAGGGAGATAGATACCTAGTTGTCAAAGTGGATCAAGAGTTGTGTCGTGAACGTAGTCGTGTATGTACACGACTATCCACCAGTATATAGAGTAGAGCGTCTGTAAAACGTCCGACAGTTTCTTTTATACGAGTAATAGTTAAATAAATAAGATATATATTATAACCCCCTGCACATAGTACCTCCCTACCGAAAGTGCGGATCCAGTCCCAGTCCTAGTTCTACCTGGGACCGACCCGCACTTCAGAACTAACACAGAACTAATACGCATTATTTTGCAACCATTTGAAATGCCAAAGAATTCCAATGTTTATAGACCTGGAAGATGGATTATTGAATGTACTTTGAAGGAAGAGTTTGAAAATAGAAGTTGCGTCTCTTTATTACATCCTGATCTCAAAGTCTTACCAGACCTGTTGACTGACCTCAAAAACCAATACACTTTTTCTGCTACCCTCAATGGTACAAAAGGCAGCACTAAAATAATTTTCGATTCAATGAAAGAATTATTTAAGTTCATCGAAGCAAATCGTAGGCAAATTGTGTATATCAGATTCGACAAGCATTACCCTGTAGATCAAGTCAAAAAGATCAATAAATTTGTAGAAGGCAAAACATCGCTCCCAAAGGAGTTGTTAAGGGAAATTCTGTCTAAAGACGGAACAAGAAAATTCGAAATTTTAAAAAAGGTTTTCAATTTTATACCAAACGATATTACAGATGCTTACACCGAAAAGAAGGATCTTGATGATTTGATGAGAAGAAACCATAAAAACAAATCCAAGATCACTAATTTCATTAGGGCATGTTGTGTAGATGGTGTGAAAGAATTCGGTATTGTTTTAAATTTGGAGCCCAGATTGACTTGCTTATTCTTGAAGTGGTATAGAATAAAATTAAAGAAGGAAGCTGGAGTTTTTAGTTCCCAACCTAAACCTCATATTTATCTGCGTGGTAGAAAGGAATATAGAAATATTTCAGGATCTGAATGTGAAGGTTTTAGTGATCCATTCATGAAATCAAGCTATGTTCTTGAAAATGGGAGACTTTCTCCTTTGTCAAAATATTTTGCACCTATCAAGAAACTCACCAAACCGCTGAATGACCCAAATGATTTAGTAGCCAAATGGGGATTTCCAAGATTTCCCATTAATACTGAGTACAAATTATCTTGGATAAGCAGTCAATCAAACAGAAGAAGAAAATGAATTATTAGGAATTGTTCAAGTTTTCATAGAGCTGTTTTAGTATATATACAAATAAATTTTGTAACAAATTGTACGGGTAATGAAGTATCTTTGCTAAGATAAACTTACATCAATATCTTTTAATACTTCTGGTTATTCCTTTCGAGGGTAATTGTGTAGCATATTACTTATTCTTAGCGAATTTGTACTATTACAAAGTTTAGAATGTTCGTCCTTAGTCACTATTTATTTGCTTACTATATTTAACTCAACCCATTCAGTAAAAGCATTGAATTCAAACTCTCGTTCTCCTTGATTCCTGAACAGGCTAATATATATTTTTCATTTCATTCCACCTCTTTCATCACTTTTTCAAATTGTGTATCCTTCTGCTATATTTCTTATCTTCGTTTGTAGTGCACTTTCCATTGAATATCCGGAATTCATCAACTGGATAATTTTACCACATCATCATCTTAATTCATCTCAACATGGATCTAGGGTGACACTTGTCTCGTTCGTTGAGCTTTCCAAACCGTAGTTTAGTGCACTATTATTCAATGTATGAAGTTGGGTGCCCGTCTTCTTGTCAAAAATAAACAATTGCCGTATTTCTTTCCAACCAGTCAACAATCAGTACATAAATTCCATATTTAGAGAGGAAATGGAAGTGAGCATCATTCATAAAGTGCCTGGTATTGGGTAACACATTATAGAGAGAAATAGTTAATCGGTGGCAACACCTTTCCTTTCTCCAAATCTTTTTGTCCTTTTGTTGTTTTTAGCGTATTGAGTATATGTTTCCAATGTATCCAGCAGTCCTTAAAAAGAACTTTGATTCTTTACCTAACAAGTACACCTCTTACAGAAGTCGGGATTATTAGCACATATTAGCTCGGAAGATTGTATGGTATACACAAACAAGTGGAACCACTAGACGAAATATTCTATTAGCTCATGTCATAAAGTTCTAATCGGTTCAGGGATTCTTGCCTCATCTTTGCATACTCGGTTAAATCTCTATCTACCAAAATCAAATGGGAGAATCTTCTTATGAGCATCCCATAAGACTGACACGAATAGTTCAAGAATTACTTGAGTGGGTCCACTTTAGAACAAACACAGCTTTATATATGGCAAATTCTACCAACCCTTGTGTTGTTTTCTTTATCTCGAGATTGAAAACAAATCGTTTGGGAAATTGTTCTTAAACCATTGCAATTCATTTTCATTTTATAACAGAATGTATACCACCATTACAGCTCCATAACTGAATAATTGGGTAATCAGACCACCCAATGAAAACTTTGTTCCTCAATAAGTTTCCATTCAGGAGGTTGAACTATAAGAGAAAAGAACCTAAGATACAATTTTTTTCAATTCGCGATTTTCGTTTATTAGACTCTAAAACAACTACAAACTTAAAAACTAACCTAACTCACGCCCCTATCATCTTCCAGTTCCACGAAAACACCACGATGATCCTCCCAACCCCCTCTATTATCTGGTACAACTTCCACGGCGATCGGGGTCAAATCCAACTAGTCACGTGACTAACGGGCGGAAACACCGTGGCTTGCGGGTATTTGCAACCATTTAATTAGTGATAAAGAGTTGATGTGGGGAGATTACAGAGAATTGTAAATAGAGGAGTATATATCTAAGTTTGTATTATTTACTGTACAAGTTAGTAAGGATTTAGATTCTTTGAAGTGTAGATATTGTGAAAAGGGAGGTGAGAGTGAATTTTATCCATCTACGAGGAAATTGGAACAAAATTACCACCATGTGATGAAAGATTATCCTGGAAGGGAATTATGGAGCAAATCTATTGTTTATGTATCTCTTCTATTGGGCCATATCTTCTTATGGGTCTAATTAGAATTGGTCAATCTCTTTTTTTGGTGGAGATATAGTCGAGGGAAGTCGATGTATGAGTATGGAAAGATTTCTCATGAACTGGAGTTAGGGAAAAGTGTTTGTGAAGTGTTTGTTGGGGTATATCTTTTCTTATGAGACGTGGCTTCTTCGTAGCATAACTATAATCATTCAATGTCTTTTTTTGGTGGAGATAGGGTCGAGGGTATACCAAGCTCAGGGTTGAGATACGAAATTATACCCCAGACTTACTAGTTGCGGGCGGAAACACCGTGGCTTGCGGGTATTTGCAACCATTTAATTAGTGATAAAGAGTTGATGTGGGGAGATTACAGAGAATTGTAAATAGAGGAGTATATATCTAAGTTTGTATTATTTACTGTACAAGTTAGTAAGGATTTAGATTCTTTGAAGTGTAGATATTGTGAAAAGGGAGGTGAGAGTGAATTTTATCCATCTACGAGGAAATTGGAACAAAATTACCACCATGTGATGAAAGATTATCCTGGAAGGGAATTATGGAGCAAATCTATTGTTTATGTATCTCTTCTATTGGGCCATATCTTCTTATGGGTCTAATTAGAATTGGTCAATCTCTTTTTTTGGTGGAGATATAGTCGAGGGAAGTCGATGTATGAGTATGGAAAGATTTCTCATGAACTGGAGTTACGAAATTGATGATAACCCGTTGCAAAAAGTTGTCTAGTATGCCGGCGTTTTGGGCGTGAGTAAAATATGATATTGATAGACCTTTTGAAAAGACGTTACGCTAGATTTATTGATTCTATTCTAAATTCTATAGTTTCTGGTTTTGATTCTTAGAAACGCACGGCTTAGAGGTTGAATTCATCGTTTCACCGATCTTTCAGAAGCCCTTTTACTATTTGAAATTTTCTTTGAAGTATATATAAGCACTTATTATAAGCACTTATTCTAAATCGATAACATCAGATTAATTCGATGTATTATTTTTAGCTGTTTTTCATGAATCTCTTGTTTTGCTTATGTATACATTGCTTTTTGTTTGCATGAAGTTCTTTTTTAAAAGTAAGTGGTTTCTTTTTTACAAGTATTGCAAACTTCACGAAAATGTTATTCTCAGGTTTGGAATAAACTTAATAATAATAAAAAATGTAGATAATTTAACAGGGGGTAGCCCAGGGTATAACGCATGTTGTTTCTTTCAGTTCAAAATTTTTTCATTGCTAGAAAAGATTTATACATTCAAAATCTTCTATAGTAAGGATTTTAAAAAACTCGAAGTTTATATATTTCACCTTCAAAGTTCCACTGTCGAACCAATGAACATAAACCCTAATAATCGAGGCTGATATTGTTCAGTACTCTCTTTCTTTTCCGAAAAACATTAGTGTATTAGAGGTGCAAGGAATAATTTAACAGAAATAAAAGCTCTAGTAGGTGCTCAAGATAAAAGGTCATAAGAAAATATAGCATTTTAAAGATCAGATTGACCATGTAAGCTCCTATTTATCTCCAATTCTGCTTCTTTGATATATTTATTCACTACTCACACTAGATATTTTTTTTTTTTGTTTTCATTTGCTTATCACTGATGCCAGAATAGGCTTCGTGGTTTTACCGATCGCTGGATTGAACCTTCAATTTTTTTCTTAATTCTCTTGAACGTTCTGGAGAATACCTATTTTTAGTCCACCACGGTTTACCACTATCCTTACCCTCAACATCATCACTACCACACTGACGACTGGAGTTCACCATGTGAGGATCAATCAGCAGCTCATTAAAACGTCCTCGACGTTTTAAGTAGAATTCAGGTACAATCACTTCATGATTAATTCCATATGTACTATCAAAGACAGGTTCAGCCAACCCTCTACCACCTCTAGGACTTGCAGGCATGGATTCAGATGGAGGTCTTTCAAGTTGACCAACAACGACTTCATGACTACTTGAGGACATCACGTGAGGTCTGGTCAGTTCGTCAACACTCTCTGGACGGAAGTAAGGTAAAAGAACTCTATTATTATCTTCATCATCACCATTTCTGATATCTAAGTCGGGCTCAACTAATTCACTAGCATCACGAGATCTTGATGGGATAAATTCAGATAAAGGTATGTCAACTTCACCATCAACTCCTCCATGATGACTTGAGGGAATGGCGTGATGTGTATTCGTCTTACCACCGTAATTTTCACTATGCTCATGTTTACCACGACGATAATTATTTACCTCGAAGTCTATTGAAAAAACTTCATCCAAATACCTCGATGTTTCTTCATCTTCAATTTCTTCTTTTCTTTTCATTTCAAACAACTTCACCCGATCACTACCAACAGATTCTTCAATAAAAAATCTGTTCTTGTATGTTTCATTCATCTCCAGTAATGAAGATCTATCTATAAATTCGTATTCATCAAACCCTTGATCAAAAACATGTGGTTCATGCTGTGAAAAAGAAACATCCTGAACCTCTTTAATTTGCTTTGATATAATACCACGAATTTCCCACAATTGTGAAGAGTAAAAACCTTGAAGAACTACTGGTGCCAATAAATCAGGGTGGAGTTCTTTCTTTGCTAAGATCTTTTTACTTTTTTTTATCTTGTAACCTGATTTAAAGACTTTTTTACCTATATGTCTCTCATTGCTAAGGACTCTATCTGGTATGGTGATGATATCTTCAATATCAACACCATTAATAATTGGATATATTTCCCCAGTTTCCTTGATGATTCTCTCTTTGTGTTCTTCAAATACATACTCCTTACGTTCTTCGTACTCTTGAATAAGTTCAGGTGTCAATTCCTCTGGTCTCTCTTCCTCTATAAATTCATCCAACTTTTTATACATCCCAATTCTAAGATTTTCTAAAGCCTTCAACATTTCTTCATCCAATCTTGCATACAATTCGGCAAAATCATGAACAAGATCTTGATACCAGATCTTGATAGGATATTGTGTGGCAGGTAGATTCAAAATATTGGCATATTTTGTCAAAAGATCAGTCGTTACTTCTGCTCCTCTATCGACTTCAATCAGGTGCCAAACATAACGAATAGTGATCTGAACGAGTTCCCCATCTTCTAACTTTATGGAAGTTTCTTTCATTTCGTAAGGAGCCTCTTCAATGTATTCTTTCAAGGACTCATCAATAGGGATTAAGCGCCCGTCTTCAAACTCAAGAATATTCGTGTCACGGTGTTTGGAATATATCACAGTAGCTCCATCAGGTAAAGTAATCCAGATATTCTGGCAGACAACATATAACTCTGGCTCAAAAAGTTGGATCTGTCTTGCAGCCATGGGTCTTAAGGGTGTGATATCTATCGTTTTTTGCGGCAATAGATTTTGTGGTACGCGCCTATGTGGTTCACGCACACCAATGTTTTATTGTCTATTATCAATAATTAAACTATTTAATAATATACGAAATAGATTTGTCTTGTTTTTCTACTCATCCACTTCTTATTCTTCCTATCTCTTTCAAATAACAAAAAATTCTAATAATTCGAAGGTCTAATCAACTTGATTAGCCAGATGCAGGTTTTGTTCGTTGAGCCAATTAAATACGAAACCCCAGTCTTTGGGCTTAAATATTCAGTCAATAGCTAGTGTGGCATTTAGTTCTTGTATCTGTTGTAGCTACCCGGGCCAATCTTCATTGTAAGTGGAGTCGTTGTCTTCTTCTAAAACGGCTTTTTGAACAAGATCTTGCTGCTATATAATTGACACAGATTGAATATTCTTATGAATGATTTGTGTCATTGTACTGAAACATGCAAGCAGCCAGTGTGTTGTTACTGTCTAGAGAGAATTTTGGAACTAGAAAATCAAAGGTTTGTATCTAAAAGCTGTCTGATGGTTGGCTTAATTCTTCTAGAATCGAAGACCAGAAATGCTTAACAAGCAGTGGCTATTTCTTCATAATGATGGAGTCATATTGTGTGATGAAACTAATCGACGGCACATCTGATTACAAACGGTAATACTTTAAGGTTGCCGCTGCATGTGATCGTTATTCATTTAATCAATTGAATTATGATGTATAGATAGTGTAGGCTCAGGTATTAAGTCGAATACAATGTGACATTTCGTATCCAGAGATATCTGAACCCAAAGTAAAGATCCAGTAAATATGTAAAAGAACGTAGAGGCAATAGCATAGTATTGGGTAGCAGTTGATAAAGAGATAAGAGGTTGGGGTTGATGAGTTGAAGCTTTTTTTCTACGAATACATAAACTGTCTCATCTCATGAATTATCACATATTATTTAAAGTTTTTTTCGATTTTTAAGTTTGAAACTTGATAGACATGTGGTTGCAAATTGTGAAATTCGCAAGATTAGATCTTATCAAAAGATAAGTGAAATGAATAGATTTTTTAGGACACGACTAGTAATAACAAGGAATAAACACTTAACTACATCAATAACAATATCACACAATGCACCAGTAATCTCCTTTATCAATATCACTGATATCGACCAATCGTCTCTTAACCTTTCTCAATCCGCCTTTACACTACTTAGCAATAACAAAATATATATATTAATAATATAGTAACAATAGACCACCTTTATGATTGTATTGTCAACCAATTAATCAGCAAGAACCACCCCACAAATATAGAACATTCCATGTATTAATATACCCAAAAATGTATATTAAAAATATTCTACAGATAGCATATGTGCAGGTACGGAACCGTTGTTATCAGGGTCGTGTATTGACGATCTTCAGATAATGAAAAGGAGATAAATCTTGAAATATATAGAATTTTAAGTCAACAAAGACCGGGAAATAACCAATTTATACTGGAAAGGAATACCCAAGAACTAAATCTAACCAAAAGTCCATAATTAATATATATATACTAGTAATAAAACCGAATACATTCTTGAACGCCGCACGACTGAGAAAATTTTTCGTTAGGGAGACCAAATGCGTAATAATAATAAACCATATTAGGACAGTTAAATACTTGTTTTAATAGAATAATTCCTGATTCATTAATCACTTGCATTAATCGCCAGACGAACCAGAGCCAGTATCAGAGAGTGAATCAGGAAGGTTCACCAATATCCAAATTTATAAAGCAAATCAATTTTTTTTCCTTCTCCCATTAATAGACTCCTTATAGTCAAAACATTATTCAATTCAATTTATAGACACTTAATTTAATTTACGTATTATGACAGATTTTGCCAAAAGTATATTTGGATTTAGTTCAATAAAGAAAGAAACATCAAATAATGAAATGTCAAGTCAACCAGATAACCATAACCAATTGCAACCAGATAATGAAAAATCGTCAATCTCAAAAATTTATCCAAAGACTTTAAATAATGTAACCCCAACTACTGCAGAAAACAGTTCTATGGTTTATGGTACTACAACAATTCCAAATAATAATTTTAATCAATTCCAATCAATGCATCAAATTCAAGAGAATTATCAAAATTTAAATCATAATGAATTACTTGAACCAAATGGTCTTGAACCAATTATGAGTGATGATACAAAGTCTCCAATAATTATTACCACTGATGAGACTGGACAAATGAATCAAGTTGATAATCAAAGTCATCCAAAGGGTAAATTAAAAGTAACAATTTTAGAAGCAAATAATTTATTAATTCATTCAAATAATTCTCAACCATATGTTGTTTGTACATTTGAAAGTTCTGAATTTGTTACGAATGCTCCAGATTCTTTTAATAATAAAAATCAATTCAATAATTTAAAAAATTCTTCTAGACCAATTTATCAAAGACAATCATCATCAAATCATTTAACCATCAGCAACAATTATAAAGAAGGAATCACCAATCCCGTATGGAATCATGAAGCAATTTTTGATGTTGTTGGAAATAAAAGTGAATTAGAAATTTCAGTTTATGATTCATCAACTGATGATTCATTTTTAGGTCAAGTTAGAATTCAACCTTTTAATTATAATCAAAAAAGAAACAATGGCAGCTGGTTCAATTTAACTCCAAGAATCGCTGGTGAAAGAGTTGAAGGTTCAATTAAAATTAAATGGGAATATTCAAATTCTCATAAAAAATCTTATGGACCAGAAGATTTTGAAATCTTAAGATTATTAGGTAAAGGTACATTTGGTAAAGTTTATCAAGTTAAAAAGAAAGATAATAATAGAATTTACGCTATGAAAGTATTAAGTAAAAAAGTCATTGTTAAAAAGAAAGAAGTTGCTCATACAATTGGTGAAAGAAATATTTTAGTTAGAACATCAGCAGCTCAAAGTCCATTTATTGTTGGATTAAAATTTTCATTTCAAACTCCAATGGATTTATATTTAGTAACTGATTATATGTCAGGTGGTGAATTATTTTGGCATTTACAAAAAGAAGGTAGATTTCCTGAAGATAGAGCAAAGTTTTATATAGCAGAATTAGTTTTAGCTTTAGAACATTTACACGATAGTGATATTGTTTATAGAGATTTAAAACCTGAAAATATTTTATTAGATGCAAATGGTCATATTGTATTATGTGATTTTGGTTTATCAAAAGCAAATTTAAATAATGATGGTACAACTAATACATTTTGTGGTACTACTGAATATTTAGCTCCTGAAGTTTTATTAGATGAATCTGGATATACTAAAATGGTTGATTTCTGGTCTTTAGGTGTTTTAATATTTGAAATGTGTTGTGGTTGGTCTCCATTTTATGCAGAAAATACTCAACAAATGTATAAAAATATTGCATTTGGTAAAGTAAGATTCCCAAAAGAAATCTTATCAAGTGAAGGTAGATCTTTTGTTAAAGGTTTATTAAATAGAAATCCAAAACATAGATTAGGTTCAATTAATGATGCAAGAGAATTAAAAGATCATCCTTTCTTTCATGACATTGATTGGGATTTATTAAAAAATAAATCAATCCCTCCTCCATTTAAACCTCATTTAACTTCTGAATTAGATACTTCAAATTTTGATCCTGAATTTACAAATGAATCAACTTCTGTTTTAAGAAAACAAATGGAAATGCCTTCAACTCCTTTAAGTCCTGGTATTCAAGCTAATTTTAAAGGTTTTACTTATGTTGATGATTCAACTATTGAAGATCATTTCAGTAAAAGTCATAGGTATAATAATTTTAGAGGTCCTGGTAGTTTCATACCTGGTAATCCAAATTTACCTCCTGATGAAGATGTAATTGATGATCAAATTGATGAAGAAGATGAAATGGATGTTGATATGGATGATGAAGAATTCATTAATGGTAGATTTGATCTTTAGTGTATTTATTTGTATAATAAAATGTTATCTGTGATGAATGTAGTAATTGTAGACTAGGGCTTACTTTCGCAGCCAATTTTTGCACCCACTACAAAGTGCTTTGAAAGAGAAATGTAAGTTTTAACTACAATACTGAGTACCTGGAGATCCATGAGTAACACCACATACTTGTGTACCTCCAAGTCACCACAGGAATTAAAAAAATTGTTAAAATATTGATTATTGAAGACAAAAAGTGGAAAAATTAACTATACCACCAGAATTGAATAAAAGCAAGAAATAACAACATCAAAGGACTCATAGAGCTCAAGCCAATATCCCACATAGGAAATTGGGATTTTTTTTTTCAGACCTAATCCCCTAGGGGACCCCTGTTGAATTTTTTTTTTGTGCACCCAACTTAAAATTCAATTTTATAGATAAGTAGAGTAGTTCAAGAGATAGTAAGTATACTGTGACGATAATTGGAGCTCAGGCTTTCATATAAGAGTATTTGGGAGAATTTAAAGCAATTTTATTTCTACCAGTCAGATGAATGGGTGTTGAGCACGAGAAGGAGAGTAGGCATCATCACCAATTGCATTGACAAGCGGTTTGAATTAGACATTATCGATAGGTGTAAGAATATAAGCGAATATAATCAGTTAGTGATCACTACTAAGCAGAATAGGTAATTATTCATACATACAAATGAGTAGTCTAGAATATATAGAAACGGAATTTTTTTGAAAAATGTCTGTAGTAAAGAAGAAGAGGGGATTAATCCAAAAGTCTATAGAGCAAGAGAGATAGATTCAGCACATGTAGAATACAATCTAGAAACACGAACTTCTAGAAACACGAAATTCAGCATATCAAAAGTACGACACTTATTTCACCACACTTTCAAAGACATTGGAATCCAATTGAACACACACCATCCCAGAACCATCACAAATCCATGAAAACTTGTCTCCCACTCTACACTCTAACCAAACTCTTCCCATCTCGTACCCAGTCCCATCCGTATCTTCACAGTCCTCACAGGACTCGTCGCACAATTTCTCGCAGGTTATTCTCATTATTCAATTGTTTTTATGGGACCAGGTAGACCAAGAAGAAGAAATAAAGTGGTTCAACCACCAATACCACAAGCACAAATCCCCCACTACTACATCAAACCAATACGAGAAGAACAAACATCAAATGTTCATGATGAAAGTGATTTGATTTCTTTTAGAAATGACGCAACAAGTAGATTTATAATGAACCATGAATTTCTCGAAAATGTAACATCAAAATATATTCATACATCAAAGATAATACCACCTAAATCATTCCCGCCAAAGTTGGAAAATAAAGAAGACTTGAAGTATGATGATATTTATTATGGAGATTTAGAGAGACTTAAAAAGGTTCAAGAATCTGTAGAGAAAGAACTTGAGTCACCAGATGTTCAATTAGATTTTGGTGATGAGTATACATTCCAACAAGAGAGTACGAAGAAGTTGGCACAACTTTCGAACAATCTTCAGGATGAAGAGTCACTTAAAGCTCTTGAGGATGAGATGAATAATATCTTACAATCGTATAAATCCAAGTTTAATAAGAAATACTCGACGGTTCAAAGACTTAAACCATACAAGGCGAACATTGACATAAGTGTTGATAGGGCACCCGAGAATTACGACCCAAGGCAGCAGTATCAACAACAACAACAGCAACAACAACAACAGCAGCAACAACAGCAGCAACGCCAACAACAACAACAGCCAATGCCAATGAACGGCCAAAACTTCAATCAAGCAGAATATTTCGATAATGCCTTTTTGGAGTTCCAACAGCCAGCACAAACAAAAGACATATTGAACGATATTGATGATGATATGGGAGGGTTGATTAACTTCCAAGGAGATGAGATGATGAATGATAATTTTGATGAGGACTTTTTGAGTCAAATCGATCACAGTATGGAGTAGAGATAGAGGGGCCAGTGGGAGGAGAGATAGAGAGGCCAGTGGGAGGAGAGTTACAATGAACAGGAGCTGTCTGAGCAGACCAATAGGGAGAGACGGAACATACAAACCAGACTAGTCCCAAACAACCCGTTCAGACCCATACAGACTCATACCCCCGACCTCATGACCAGACCGTATAGTAGTGTATAATAATATATAATCTAAATGTAAGTCGTAAGTCTTATCGGTTGTGGGTTGGTGTCTCATATCCTCATTCTCAATCGCCTCAAGTTTTTCAGTTCTCAGTACCACTATGATCCAAGGAACTCGAAGTAAAATAAGACAACAAAAACTACGTATAACATTCTTTGGATACTTCCTCGTACTTATATTCTTTGCCACTTTACAAATAATATCCATAGTCTTTTTTACCCAAGGATTTTTATTATCAAGAGAAGTTCCTTCAATAATATCAAATTGTAATGATGCCGTAGATTCATGTATTCAACCAAAATTTGATAAAGCAATTGTTTTGGTTATTGATGCCTTAAGGTTTGATTTTGCAATCCCAGTGGAAGATAGTGATAGGTATTATCATAATAATTTCCCAATACTTTATGAACTTCATAAATCACAACCTCAAAAATCAATTTTATTAAAATTTCTTGCAGATCCTCCAACAACAACATTACAAAGATTAAAAGGGTTAACTACTGGACTGTTACCAACGTTTATAGACGCAGGATCTAATTTTAATGGTGATGAAATCGATGAAGATAATTGGATCTTACAACTTTATAAAAACAATAAATCAATAGCTTTTATGGGTGATGATACTTGGGAAGCATTATTTAAAAAGTATATAAATCCTGAATTGAATTTCCCTTTCCCATCACTTAATGTATGGGATTTCCACACTGTTGATAATGGAGTTATAGATAATTTACATCCATTACTTAAGAATCAATCTCAATGGGATGTTTTAATTGGTCATTTCTTGGGGGTTGATCATATTGGTCATAGATATGGACCTGATCATTTTACTATGAAGGATAAGTTAAATCAAATGAATAAAGAAATTGAAGAGGTTATTAAGAAAATGGATGATTCTACATTATTAGTTGTATTTGGAGATCATGGAATGGATTCAACTGGTAATCATGGAGGTGATTCCAAAGATGAATTAGAGAGTACTTTATTTATGTATACAAAACAAAAGGGTTTCAATATCAATAGAAAAGATAACGAGAACTATGATATATCTAAATTAGGTGAAAACTATAGATCTGTTAATCAAATTGATTTAGTACCAACGCTCTCATTACTTTTAGGGTTACCAATTCCACATAATAATTTAGGGTTCCCAATTGATGAGATGTTTGAAAATGATAAGGTGTTGAACCAAGCAACTTATAAGACTATTAAACAGATTAATCAATTTAGAAATAATTCAGGTAATGATAAGATTATTAATAACGGACAATTAAATGAACAATATGAGTTCTTAACCAACAATTATGATAAGTTTTTGAATAACAAAAAGTACTTTAAAGAACTCATTCAACTGTCAAAATCTTTCCAATACAATAACCTCGAATACTGTAAACAATTATGGGCTAGATTTGATTTAAAATTGATTAGTCTTGGATTAATATTTTTATTCTTTTCTCTTACATTCATCTTGACATACTCAAGATCTATACCATCAGTAAGAGTAAGTACCATGTCATTTGAATTTCTTGGATCAGTAATTGCCATGTCATTATTAGGAATAGTACTTAGTTTATCAATTTATGTAGTATTATTACCATCATCAATATCTCTTAAACAATGTTTAGGAGGTGGTGTTGGAATCGGAATGATTATTGGATTCTGGGCTCCAATTATGGATAGATTTAGTGTTGGTTGGTTAATTCATCAAATTAAAGATTTCTTTGTTTATAATTTCAACTCTTGGTCTTTCTTAGGTTTGGTTTATTTGATTTTACATTGTTTAATCTTTGCATCGAATTCTTTTGTAATTTGGGAAGATAAAATGGTTAATTTTTTCTTATCAACATTTATTATAACTGCATCAATTTCAATTGGAACGAATTTTAAATTATCAAGAGATTCAAGAATTTTAGGATTAATTCATTGTGCAACATTTGCAATCGTTACCAGATTAATATCAATGATAAATCTTTGTAGAGAAGAACAAGGAGGATATTGTAAACCAACATTTGAAGTAACTTGGTGGTCAATTGGATTATTACATTTTATATCATTTTTCTTACCATTAATTCTTAAATCTTTTTATAAATTAACCAATTCTTATCATTCAGCAGGTCCTTTATGGATAACTTCAGGATTTAAATTTATTTTAATCTTAAATTCATTCTATTGGACTTTTGAATATATTCATGATAATGGATTAATGGATAAATTCAAATTCTTATCAATTTTTTCAAATCCAGTTTTAAATTCACTTAAATTAGCAATTTCAAGAATTGTACTTTTCATTACATTAATTTTAGCAAATTATAGTTGGTCAAGAGGTCCATTATGTGTTAAAATTGATTTTTCAAAATCTCCAAAAATTGATCATTCTGAAAGACTTAAATCTCCTGAATTAGATTCTGATGATGAATCAAAACCAACTGCAACAATTTTAGGTTATGAAAATATTTATGGTTCATCATATTTCTTATTAATACTTAATTTTGCTGGTGCAATTATGTTAACTCAAAAACCTTTAGGAGCTTTAGCAATTGGTGGATTATTAATTCAAATACTTTCATTTTTAGAAATTATTGATTTATTACATCTTAGAAGAAATTTATTAAGTCCAATTATATTTGGATTGCTTGGATATCAACATTTTTTTAATACTGGTCATCAAGCAACAATTCCATCAATTCAATGGGATGTTGCATTTTTAGTAACTGATGAAATTATTTTCCCATTTACTCATATAAATCTTATTTTAAATACTTTTGGTTCTTTTATATTAACTTATCTCTCAATTCCTTTAATTATTTTATGGAGAATTCCTCCAACAACTAAACCAATTGCAGTATTATCTCATATAATAACTGTTGTAACTTCTTTAATAACTTATCAAACTTTATTAAGTTTATCAAGTTTTTTATTTACTGCTCATTTTAGAAGACATTTGATGGTGTGGAAGATTTTTGCTCCAAGATTTATGTTGAACGGGATATTATTGGTATTGGTTAATTTGGTGATGATAGGGTTAACTTTATGGTTTGGAGTTAATAAGGTATTGACCCAAGTGAATAGGATATTTGGTAAATAGTGGTGTATTATAGACGTAATAGACATATTTATAGGATCCAGGGACCGTGCTAGTCTCGGTAGTCTCGTCCCTCGTACTATCTCTTCTGTCTCGTCTCGTCCTATCTCTCATCCCGCACACTACACATGCTACGATCTAAATGCCTTTTGGTGATCTGGCCCTTGTTTGTCCTACATGTTATAGCATCCTCCTTCAATTCATCCTTCACCCCCCTGCATATCAAATCCTTGAAGTCTAGGACGAAATCCCTTTTCAATCATGCTTGGAACTCATATATGGATTATGGGTTTCCTCTAGATGAGGTAAGGCCCATTACTTGTGAAGCTTATGGACCAGACTTTAATAACATCTACGATGTAACACGTAATGATGCCTTGGGTAATGTCAGTTCAACCCTTGTGGATAACCTTGATACTTTAATCTACCTCGAAAAATATGATGACTTTGAAAATGCCTTGAATTATCTTTTTCAAGAAAAGGACGGATTTTTTGATAAAAATGTTATTGTACAAGTCTTTGAAACAACTATAAGATCTTTAGGTGGGCTATTATCTACCCATATGATATTAATTGATGGGGGTATAAAGGATCCAAAGTTTCAAAAAATCCAACAAAATTATGATGGGTTTCTACTTGATTTAGCTTTAGATTTAGGTAAAAGATTAATCCCAGCGTTTAAGACATCAAACAGCATCCCAGTGCCTAGAATCAACTTGAAATCAGGCGTCAAAGGTGTACCATATACATTACAATCAGAAACATGTACATCAGGAGCTACTACACCAATATTAGAAATGTCAATATTATCAAGATTAACAGGAGATTCACAATTTGAATATTATAGTCGTAAAGCATTTTGGAAGATTTGGAATTCAAGATCATCACTTGATCTTCTTCCAATGACAATTGATCCAGTTGGTAGTGAATGGATGGATTCAATTACAGGAATTGGGGCATCAATTGATTCATTTTATGAATATTGTGTTAAAGGATCAATTGTATTAGATGATGATGATATGTTTAATACTTTTATAACCTCATATAGAGCATTGATGACACATCTGGTGAAAGGTAATCCAGATGATTTTACATATTTGATATACTCAAATGTTGCAAGTGAAGAAGGTTTAGATGCAACAATTTGGATTGATCTGTTAAGTGCGTTTTGGCCTGGTTTACAAGTTCTTTCAGGACAAGTATCTGATGCAATTGGTACTCATTCAGTATTTCTTAAATTATGGGATTATTTCCAACTGATACCTGAAAGATGGAATTGTTTACTTCAAAAAGATAATATTCGTAAGAAACTGGATGTTTTAGGTTTAGAATGGTATCCATTAAGACCAGAATTTATTGAATCAACTTATTATCTTTATAGAGCCACAAGAGATCCAATGTATTTACATATAGGAGAGAAGATTGTTAATATGTTTGAGAGTAGATTTAAGACAAATTGTGGATTTATGGGGATTCAAGATGTACGTATAGGAGAGTATCAAAATAGAATGGAATCATTTGTATTGAGTGAAACATTAAAGTATTTATATTTATTATTTGATGCAGACGATCAAGTGTTTATTCATAGTAAACATATGGGGAGAAGAAATTGGGTCTTTTCTACAGAAGGCCATGCTGTATGGATACCAAAAGGAATAGATAGAAGAAGTGAAATTCAAGATAATAGTCAGGAAAAATCAAGGGTATATGCGAGTAAAAAGAGTCCATTTAAAAAGAATAGAATGAGTAGAAAGTTACATTTTATAACCGATAGACCGGTAGAAGAGGAATCCAATAAATTGTCTAATGGTATCGATGTGTTTGAATACAAACTTAATACGTGTGAGATAAATCCGTTTACCCCACAAAAATTCATGGGGTCTGCATATTATGATCTTAATCTATTTAGTTTAGATAATGACTTTCAGAATTATCTCTATAGACCCGAGTATCTTAATGATCCATGGTACATATCCCCTAACAGTAACTATATAGAGCTAGACTCTACATTCTACAACAGATTCAGTCTCAATAGTGACCTTCAATCACCTCTTCCATCTACAACCACAAAAGTAGATTATTTCTTCGGAGATAAATCTAATATCCGTAATAATAGATTAATGTATGATAGTACATCTGATACTTATATAATATCAAGTCTAGAAGGTTTACGGTTTACCATAGAGTTTCTACAATCAAACAAAGTATCAAGTGAACACAAACTAATTACACAAGAAGAAATAGATGAAAAGAATATGTTTCTATATAATGACTCACTATCAGTATATGATGCAATTATAAGAGTCATAAAGATTAATGGAATTTTCCTTAAGCCTCACACCAAGGTATTGTTAACCGATACGAGTACACCAATGAAAAAAGTTTCATTCCACAAAACAAGATTACTCATCAATGACGTACTCGTAGATAATATTCAAGTATTTAAATAGACCGTATCGCCGATAGGAAACCGATTTTTCACCTTCAGTAACCGAGCGCGATTGACTCATAAAAAATTTTCAGATGTTCACAGCTATAAAGCGTTCAATTCTTAGACCGAATTTTATTAGAAATATGTCATTAGACGCTAGTAAATTAGTTATAAATAAAACCACCACACCAAAGACAAAATTACCAAATGATCAATTGGTATTTGGTAAAACATTCACAGATCATATCTTAGAAATTGAATGGACCAAAGAAGCCGGTTGGGGTACTCCAAAGATAAGTCCATATCATAACTTAAGTTTAGATCCATCAGCTGTTGTTTTCCATTATGCATTCGAATTATTCGAAGGTTTAAAAGCTTATAAAGATAAAGAAGGTAATGCTAGATTATTTAGAATTAATAAAAATATGGAAAGAATGGCTAAATCAGCTGAAAGAATTGATTTACCAGATTTTGATCAAGAAGAATTAACTAAATTAATTGCTAAATATGTTGAAATTGAAAAAGATTTCATTCCAGAAGGTAATGGATTTGCATTATATCTTAGACCAACAATGATTGGTACAACCCCATCATTAGGTGTTTCAACTCCTGATAGAGCCTTAATTTTTGTTATTGCATCACCAGTTGGTCCATATTATAAAACCGGATTTAAACCAGTTTCTTTAGAAGCCACTGAAAATGCTGTTAGAGCATGGCCAGGTGGAAGTGGTAATAGAAAATTAGGTGCTAATTATGCTCCATGTATTAAACCACAAAGAGAAGCTGCTTCAAGAGGTCATCAACAAAACTTATGGTTATTTGGTGAAGAAAATTATGTTACTGAAGTTGGTACAATGAATGTATTTTTCGTTTTTGAAACTGAAGATGGTAAGAAAGAATTAGTAACTGCTCCATTAGATGGTACCATCTTAGAAGGTGTTACAAGAGATTCTATTTTGGAATTATGTAGAGATAAATTAAATAAGGAAGAATGGATTATTAGTGAACGTAATTTCACTATTCATGAAGTTAAAGAAGCTGCATCAAAGGGTAAATTAGTTGAAGCTTTTGGATCTGGTACTGCTGCTCTTGTATCATCAATTAATAACATTGAATTCAGAGGTGAAAGTATCAAGGTTCCAGTTTCTGATAGTGGATTAGGTGAATTAACCGGTCAAGTATTAAAATGGATTGAAGAAGTTCAATATGGTGATGCTCAATTTAAGAACTGGTCAACCAAGACTAATGAATATTAGGTAAGTAGGAATATATGATGAAAGGAAGAGAGGCGAGAGTAGTGGTGAGAGTGAAGTGGTAGAGAGTGAAGTGGTAGAGAGTGAAGTGGTAGAGAGTGAAGTGGTAGAGTGTAGAGCCTGTAGAGCATGTAGTCTGTAGAGCCTGTAGTGTGTAGAGCCTGTAGTGTGTAGAGCCTGTAGTGTGTAGAGCCTGTAGTGTGTAGAGCCTGTAGTGTGTAGAGCCTGTAGTGTGTAGAGTGTAGAGCCTGTAGTGTGTAGAGCCTGAGCCTGTAGCCTGTAGCCTGTAGCCTGTAGTCCTGTCCTTCTCTCATTATTTATTCATTATCTATCCTACCCTCTCAATATCAGGCAAATTTCTTATTTCATTACTAATAAAATCCTTCTCCTCCATTAATGCAGAATTCTTCGTATCTGACACATCAAATCTATCAAAAAATTCTATAAAATTCGACTTATTCTTTATCAAAATATCTAAAATTTTTTGTGATTTTTTCGGTTTTGCAACGAAAAATTTAAAAATATCAAATCCTTCAATTTGTAAATTTTTTGATTTATCACTTAATAAAAGCATTACAATTTTAAGATTATCAGTATCATCAAAATAATTATTTAAAAAAAATTGATTACTTCTTGTTAATACTAATTCTCTTAAAAGTCTAACACTTTGACGTCTAACAACATAATTTTTTGATTGAATAAGTTTATTTATTGTTACATTAAAAAATTCATAATTTGATTTTAAAAAATCTGCAACTAATTTTTTATGAATACTTAATAAATCATGTAACGTTGCAAAAGAATCTGTTGATATTTCAAATGTATCATTTTGTACATATGAAAAAAAATTCCAAAAAATTTTATCTTCAAGAATAAATCTATTTATTTCTTCAAATTTAATACAATCTCTTATAATACTACCACAAATCAACCCGATTTCTTTATTTTCTTGACCTTTAATCAAGAGGATTAAGATTTCGGGTTTTGTATTAATGAGGTAATCAACAGTTGGTGATGTGTTACCGATTTTTCTTCTTAATAAATTTGAAAATAATATTGAAACATCTTTTCTACTATCAAAATTTAGTTTTTGTAAATTGATAGTTAAGAGGTACAAACAATCAGTTTGATAAATTTCTTGGGCCAATGAGCTGATTTGATCAGGCTGTGGTTCATTTTCATCATCTCCATTAAGAATAACTTTCATTTGTTTTAGGAATCTTGCACAATCATCTTGATATTTTTTATGGTTATCATTGGATAGATCAATTTTGACGATTTGTTCGTTGAGACTACGGATGAGTTCTTGGGGTGTTCTTGGGTTTCTTTTGAATAGGAATGACATGAAGGGGAGGGTAGGTTAATTGAGTTGGTGGTGTGGGTGAAGAATACAAATTGAGGGAGAGGATGAGGGAGAGGGAAAGGACGAGAAGGATGAGGAGGACGAGAAGGGATGAGGAGGATGAGGGAGAGGACGAGAAGGGGGAAGAGATGAGAAGGGGTAGACACTAAGAGTTGGACGACGACGACGAAGGAACGGATCAAACCACTTCAAGACAAGAAAAGGTCTACCCAACCAGTGGATCCACCTACATGTCTAGATCGAACAGATCAATAGACGTCAGGACGAGCCCTGTCACACCTGAATACTCTACATTGCCTAAATACCGAAACATACCCCGATTTTTCTTCTCAATTGTCTCTCAATTGTCTCTCAATTGTCTCTCAATTGTCTCCTCTCAATTGTCTCCTCTCAATTGTCCCCTCTCCTGTTATATATCCGTAGTGGTGTTGTCTCCCTTGTCTCGTCCATCTCCTCTCGTCTCTTCTCATTTCTTCCCGTCTCGTTCGTTCTCATGGTATGGCAACTGGTCCTGACCAATTCAAGTAATAGACCAGTTCTACACGATAAAGAAGAAATCATATACATCCGTGATAAAACAGGTCTATACCATGGAAAGTCTAAAATCTTAAATCGTCAAAATGGTAGAATTTATCTAACATCTCAAAGACTCATTTATATAGATAATCATATTAAAGATAATTCCTTATCAATTGATTTACTGTTAGTAATTGGATCCCTGACTACTGATAGGTTCTTAAGACAATCTCCTAAAGTCACCCTTAACCTTAAAGAATCCGTGGACTCATCAACTCCATCAATTGCTGTTGATTGGGTTTGTAAAATCTGTTCATTCAATAATCATCTGACATCAAAATTGGATTTAAATCTGTTACCTCCTTGTGTTACATGTGGTGTACCACCTTCAAAGAAATATATACAATCTCTTATAGACGATGCTAACAAAGAGGTCAGTGTAGATAGAGATGATAGATGTCCTAAATGTACATTTATAAATCATCCATCTTTAAGATTTTGTGAAATGTGTGGTACGGAATTACAATCAAGTGTACTGAAATCCTTAAGAGACAAACTAGGGAATCCAAAGAAACAATCAGATACCTTAAATCTCGTCTTAGAAGATGAAACCTCAAAAGATGAAAATTTCATAAAAATAAGTTTTAGAAATGGTGGAGAAAGCGAATTTTTTATTAAACTAAATGAAATCTTAGAACAATTAAAATGGCAAGATTTAGAACGTGCTGGACACATTAATAAAGGAGGTAAGAAACTTGAACCAATACCATCAGAATCTATTAAAGAAAGTGGGATTTATAAACTTCAACTTTTAAGTGAACAGACTAGAAAAAATAATGAAATGACGTTATCTAATTCACTTGAAGATCTTGAAAAATTAATGCATAAAGCACAAGATTTGATCAAGCTAACCAGTTCTTTTAATCATCTTATCAAGCCAACTATTAAATATAATCTTAAATTAAGTCCATTAACGATTTCTAAAACATCGAAATTTTATCATCAAGAATTAGCTCGTCATCTTAGTGAATATTTAACTAATTATATACTTGTAAAAACCTCTAGTATGGTAACTCTTCAGGATCTTTTCGCTCAATATAATAGATATCTTATATTGACTCAAGGATTTGGTACGGATTTAGTAACATGTGAAGATTTAGATAAATCAGTAAACCTTTTTGAAAATCTTAATTTACCACTTGTTTTGAGGAATTATGAAACTGGTTTAAGAGCAATTCGTCCTAAATTCAATGATGATTATTCAAAGGTAATCATCGGGTTCCTTAAAGGTCAAGAGCGGATCTTTAAAGTAAATAAAATAAAACAAAAATTTTATAGTGAAATCGATACTCTGATAGATCAAGATGATTACTTTAAGACTGGTTTAGAATATTTTAAAGGTAATACAGTGAGTGAAATAAGTAATCATTTTTCATGGTCAAATGATATCACAATTGAAGAATTGAATAAATTAGTTGATGATGGTAAAATTTTAATTGATAAGACTATTATGGGGACATTTTATTTTACTAATAAATTTGAAATTGATTTTGAAGCGGAGTTAAGAGACGATGAGTTACTTGAAAAGCTGGAGAGAGACAAAGAAGTCAGGAGATTAGAGAAGGAACAAGAAGAAATTAAGACAATGGCAATAGAACCTAAATTACAAATTGATTTAGATACGGTGTATAAGGATCTGGAGATAGATCTGGGTACACTAAAAGATTTAATTGGATTAGAGATAAGGTAGGTGTCAATGGCTTGTGATTTTAGATGTTATCGTCAATGTTATCTTGTCATTTATATTCCGTTACATGTCAATCTGCGGCCCTTTACGGCAATTTCTTATTTTGAGCCTTAGTCTACCTAATCGCGCTTACCAGCAATTCCTTATCAAGACGCATAGAATCTTCGGTACCTAATAAACCCGAGGATTTACATATTGTAAATATTAATGAATTTTTATACAAAAACTGTAGAAATGTAGAAATGTAGAAATGTATCAATCAATTGAACATTATCACCCTTTTATTCTCTCGTATATCTTTTACTAAAGCCACTCATGTCATCTCATGTCATCTCTCTTATCTAGCAATTCTATCCAACCACACACGACTTCGCAGCCGGCCCTTTTTCGGCCCCTTATTATCAGTATTAAACGGTATTCCTGCATACTACTTATCTTCAAGATAAGCTCATCTCTAAATCCTATAAATATAATCTAAACTTCCACAATTAACCAATTAACAATATGGCTGTTGACAAATATGTTCCATTACCTCCAGGTGCTGGATACGCTGTGGTTATTGGATTAGGAATGTTTTTCGCTGCTGGTATGATGGTTATTACCTTTGTTTTAAAAAGATATAATCGTGAAGTTATGACTGCAGAAGAATTCTCTACTGCTGGTAGATCTGTTAAAAAATTTTTAATTTCTGCTTGTGTTGTCAGTTCTTGGACTTGGTCTGCAACTCTTTTAACTTCAACTACTCAAACTTATAAAAATGGTGTTAGTGGTGCTTTTTATTATGCTTCTGGTGCAACTTGTCAAATTATTTTATTCAGTTGTTTAGCTATTAAAGCTAAAGAAAGAGCTCCTGGTGCCCATACTTATCTTGAAATTGTTAAAGCTAGATATGGTAAAACTACTCATTTAGTCTTTTGTACTTGGGGTATTATTACAAATATTTTAGTTACTGCCATGTTATTAGCTGGTGGTTCAGGTGTTGTAACAGATTTGACTGGTATGAATATTGTTGCTGCCTGTTTATTAATTCCATTAGGTGTTGTTATTTATACCTTATTCGGTGGTTTAAAAGCTACTTTCATTACCGATTATATTAATGGTGCTGCCGTTGTTATCATTGCAATGGTTTTCGCTTTCTGTGTTTGGGCAACTGATGAAGTTTTAGGTAGTCCAAGTAAAGTTTATGATTTAATTGTTGAAGTTGGTAAAGCCAAACCAAAAGAAGGAAATTCTGGTGGTAGTTATTTAACTATGGAATCAAGATCAGGTGGTATTTTCTTTGTTATCAATCTTGTTGGTAATTTTGGTACCGTTTTCTTAGATAATGGTTATTTCAATAAAGCTTTCGCCGCTAATCCAGCTGCTGCTATGCCAGGTTATGTCATGGGTGGTTTAACTTGGTTTGCAATTCCTTTCTTCCTTGCTACTACCATGGGTATGGCTGCTTTATCTTTGGAAAATTCTACTGAATGGCCAACTTACCCAAGATCTTTAAGTACTTATGAAATTAATGCTGGTTTAGTCTTACCAAATGCTGCTGTTGCTTTATTAGGTAAAGGTGGTGCTGTTGCAACTTTATTATTATTATTTACTGCTGTTACATCCGCCATGTCTTCTGAATTGATTGCTGTTTCTTCAATTGTTACTTTTGATTTTTACAGAACTTATTTCGATCCAAAAGCAAGTGGTAAGAAATTAATTTTTGTTTCTCATATTGCAGTTTCTATTTTTGCTTATACCATGGCTGCTTTTGCTATTGGTTTATACTATGCTGGTGTTTCTATGGGTTACTTATATGAAATGATGGGAATTATTATTGGTGGTGCTGTTTTACCATCTGCTTTAACTTTATTAAGTTCAAAACAATCAGTTGAAGCTGCTACTTTCACCCCACCAATTGCAACCCTTTGTGGTATTGCTGCTTGGTTAGGTTTTACTAAAGCTCAATATGGTGAAATTACTGTTGATACTACTTTCGAAGATTATGCCATGTTAACTGGTAATGTTGTTTCCCTTTTAACTCCATTAATTACTATCCCAGTTTTAACTCTTATTTTCAAACCACAAAACTTTGATTGGGATATCTTAAAAACTATTTCAAGAGTTGATGAAGAAGAAGAATTAGTTGAAGCTGAAACTGGTATGACCACTGAAAAAGATGTTGAAGCTGGTGAAGGTGTTATGGCTATTACTTCACAAGTTTCAAGAGTTGCAAGTGAATTAGTTGAAATTAATAAAGATAAATATGCTGAAGAAAGTGCTAAATTAAAGAAATCCTTTAGAGTTGCAGTTGCTTTATGTTGTTTCTTAACTTTTAGTTTGATTATTTTATGGCCAATGCCAATGTATGGTACAGGATATATTTTTAGTAAGAAATTTTTCACTGGTTGGATTGTTGTTGGATTTATTTGGCTTTTCATTACTGCAATTGTTACAATTATTGGACCAGTTTATGAAAGTCGTGGATCAATTTTCAATAACTTTAGAGGTATTTTCTGGGATTTAACTGGTCAAGGTCATAAAGTTAAAGAATGGCAAAATTCAAATATGGAGAAGTTACATTCAGTAAGAAGTCAAGTTCAAGCTCAATTATCTAATCAATTATCTAGACAAATTGTTGAAGGTAGAGCCATTGATGATTACATTAATGAAGATAGTGATGAAAAGAAGAATTAGTTAGTGATAGAGTGAATAATAATATGTATTAAATGTGATAAGAAAAATAGTAGACAGTAGGAGAGAACAGTAGGAGAACAGTAGAAGAGTAGAGCACAGTAAAGACAATAGAAGAACAATAGATCAGAAGACAACAGGAAATACAATATGGAAGCATACTATGTGGCAGAATCTGATGCATAGAACTTATCGGTATACTCGATCCCGAATATAAGGGTCCGGAAACTATAGGTGCAGCCGTTTGCATGTCCCATTCTCACAGGTAAGTAGATTTCTTATCAAATATCTTTGACCAATTAGGAGTGGTTGAGCGGACCCCACAAATTAACGAATGATCGACGGTTTATAATTTTACGAAAGATTGAAATAACTTAAATTTTATTTACGTCAATATATTAAACCTTATGTCATTTGATGAAAATATCGAATTGATCCGAAATTAGCCTATCATTAACAAGTTATCTAATCAACGGTAACGGCCCGCGAAAGGCCCATGAATTTTACATCCCTACACCCAAATGACGTTGTAATCTTGCAGGTCCGCGACGGATTTTTTTTCTGCGACCATAAGGCCCGGAGCGGCGGAGGATCTCGTAGAGTGGTAAGTTACCCTCATCTCAGGGTCGTGTGTGGTTCATTGATAACGATTCAATTTCGGGGATTCCCATATCAGTATAATTATATAATAAAGAAATCCCCAAGATTTTTATAATAATAAAATTAAAATGAATTATATTGGTTGGAATGTTCAAGATTGGAAAAACTTTCATTTTGATTCAACACCAAATGAATCATTTAATCTTTTATTAAAATTATTAAAAGATCAAAAATCCAATGATCCAGCATGGATTTCATTAACTTCCAAAGATAATTTAAAACATCAATGGGATTTCCTTCAAAGTAATTCACACAAAAAGGATTTACCACTTTATGGTGTACCAGTTGCTATTAAAGATAATATTGATGTTAAAAATTTACCAACAACTGCTGCATGTCCAAGTTTTTCATATGAACCAGAAACTGATGCATTTGTTGTAAAATTATTAAGAGATAATGGTGCAATTATTATTGGTAAAACTAATTTAGATCAATTTGCTACAGGTTTAGTAGGTACAAGATCACCATATGGTATTACTCCAAATACTTTTAATGAAAAATATGTAAGTGGTGGTTCAAGTGCTGGTAGTGCATCAGTTGTTGCAAGAGGTATTGTACCAATTTCTTTAGGTACTGATACTGCAGGAAGTGGTAGAGTTCCTGCTGCTTTAAATAATTTAATTGGTCTTAAACCAACAAAAGGTATTTTTTCATGTAATGGGGTTGTACCAGCTTGTAAATCATTAGATTGTGTTTCAATTTTTGCATTAAATTTACAAGATGCTCAATTATGTTTAGATATTATGGCTAAATTTGATGGTGATCATGATGAATATTCAAGACCAATGCCTTCAAATCCTTTACTTTCATTTTTTAAACCAAAAATTGGTATTCCAAATAATTTATTATGGTATGGAGAAGAAGAAAATCCAAAACTTTATAAAAAAGCTGTTAAAGTATTTGAAAATGAGAAATTTGATTTACAATCTGTTGATATAACTCCAATGATTTCTTTAGCTCAAATGTTATATGAAGGTCCTTGGGTAACTGAAAGATATGTTAGTGCTGAAGAATTTTTAGCAACCAATCCACCAGAAAAAGATTTAGATCCAACGGTTGCAAAAATTATTCGCGGAGGTGAAAGTTATACTGGTGCAAATACTTTTAAATTTGAATATAAAAGACAAGGTTTAGTTCAACAAATTAATAAAATAATGGATGCTAATGATGTTATTGTTTTACCTACATGTCCTTTAAATCCATCAATTGAACAAATTCAAAATGAACCTTTTAAAATTAATTCATATCAAGGTACTTATACAAATTTTGTTAATTTAGCTGATTTATCTGCTTTAGCAATTCCTGCTGGTTTTAGAGATGATGGTTTACCATTTGGTATTACTTTATTATCAAAGAAATTTAATGATTATGCATTATTAGATTTAGCTAATAAATTTTTAAAATCTTCAAATAAATCAAGATATGCTGGATGTTTAGAAAGTACTTTAGTTGGTGCAAGTGATGAATTATTATCACTTCCAAAACCAAATCCTTCTACTTCAATTCAATTAGCTGTTGTTGGTGCTCATTTAAAAGGATTTGAATTACATTGGCAATTACAAAAAGTTAATGCAACTTTTATAAAATCAACTACAACAAGTTCTAATTATAAACTTTATTGTTTACCAAAGAATGGACCAATTTTAAAACCTGGTTTAAGAAGAGTTAATTCTGATGAAGAAGGTCATAAAATTATTATTGAAATTTATTCAATACCACTTGAGAAATTTGGTGATTTTATTTCAATGGTTCCACAACCTTTAGGTATTGGAAGTGTTGAATTACAAGATGGTTCATTTGTTAAATCTTTTATTTGTGAAGAATCTGGTTATAAAGCTGCAGGAACGGTTGAAATTAGTAAATTTGGTGGTTGGGCCAATTATATTAATCATACAAAATCTCAATTGAAAAAACCTTTTAATTCTGTTTTGGTTGCAAATAGAGGTGAAATTGCCGTTAGAATCATGAAAACTTTAAAAAAATTAGGTATTAAATCAATTGCTGTATATTCTGATATGGATAAATATGCTCAACATGTTTTAATGGCAGATGTTGCTATTCCATTACATGGTAGATCAGCTGCTGAAACTTATATTGATATGGGTAAAATCATGAAAGCTGCAAAAGAATCTGGTGCTGAAGCTATTATTCCAGGTTATGGATTTCTTTCAGAAAATGCTGATTTTTCAGATGCTTGTGGTAAAGAAGGTATTGTCTTTGTTGGTCCAAGTGGTGATGCAATTAGAAAATTAGGTCTTAAACATAGTGCAAGAGAAATTGCTCAAGTTGCTAAAGTTCCATTAGTTCCTGGTAGTAATTTAATTAAAGATAAAAAGGAAGCAAGAGAAGTTGCAAATAAATTAGAATATCCTGTTATGGTTAAATCAACTGCTGGTGGTGGTGGTATTGGATTACAAAAATGTGATTCAGAAGATGAAATTGAAAGAATTTTTGAAACTGTTCAACATCAAGGTAAATCATATTTTGGAGATGATGGTGTTTTCTTGGAAAGATTTGTTGAAAATGCAAGACATGTTGAAATTCAAATTTTAGGTGATGGTTATGGTAAAGCAAAAGCATTAGGTGAAAGAGATTGTTCATTACAAAGAAGAAATCAAAAAGTTATTGAAGAAACTCCTGCACCAAATTTACCAGAATCAACAAGACAAGCAATGAGAACAGCTGGTGAATCTTTAGCAAGTGTTTTAAAATATAAATGTGCTGGTACTGTTGAATTTATTTATGATGAAAAAAGAGATGAATTTTATTTCCTTGAAGTTAATGCAAGATTACAAGTTGAACATCCAATTACTGAAATGGTCACAGGATTTGATTTAGTTGAATGGATGTTATTAATTGCTGCAGATATGGCACCAGATTTAGAAGAACAAGTTGTTACAGTTACTGGTGCATCAATGGAAGCAAGATTATATGCAGAAAATCCTGTTAAAGATTTTATGCCATCACCAGGTCAATTAACAGAAGTTAAATTTCCAGAATGGGCAAGAATTGATGGTTGGGTTGAAAAAGGTACAACTATTTCTGCAGAATATGATCCAACTTTAGCAAAAATTATTGTTCATGGTAAAGATAGAAATGAAGCATTACTTAAATTAAGAAAAGCATTGGATGAAACTGTTGTTTATGGATGTATTACAAATGTTGATTATCTTAGATCAATTGCTAATTCAAAAATGTTTGAAAATTGTGAAATGCATACAAAAATTTTAGATACTTATAAATATCAACCAACAGCTTTTGAAATTTTAGCACCAGGTGCTTATACAACAGTTCAAGACTATCCAGGTAGAAAAGGTTATTGGCATATTGGTGTACCACCAAGTGGATGTATGGATGAATATTCATTCCAAATTGGTAATAGAATTGTTGGTAATGATTCAGCAGCTCCTGGTATTGAAATTACACTTAATGGTCCAAAGATTTTATTTCATCATGATACAATTATTTCAGTTACTGGTGGTAAAACAGTTGTTGAAGTTAATAATAAACAAGTTGAACAATGGACTCCAATTACTATTAAAGCTGGTGATAAATTATCAATTGGTAAACTTTCAAGTGGTTGTAGAGCATATTTAACTATTAGAGGTGGTATTGATGTTACTGAATATCTTGGATCAAGATCAACTTTTGCATTAGGTAATTTAGGTGGTTATAATGGTAGAGTTTTAAAACTTGGTGATGTATTGTTCTTAGGTCAACCAGAACTTGCAAGTTGTTCATTACCTGCACCAATTTCTGCTCCAACATCAATTCCAAAAAGTTTAATTCCAAGTTATGAATTTGATTCAAAAACTCCTTGGAAAGTTGGTGTTACTTGTGGACCACATGGATCACCAGATTTTTTTGAAAAAGAATCTGTTAAAGAATTTTTCACAAATCAATGGAAGGTTCATTATAATTCCAATAGATTTGGAGTTAGATTAATTGGTCCAAAACCAAAATGGGCTCGTCCTGATGGTGGAGATGCTGGTTTACATCCTTCCAATGCTCATGATTATGTTTATTCATTAGGTGCTATTAATTTTACTGGTGATGAACCAGTTATTTTAACATGTGATGGTCCTTCATTAGGTGGATTTGTTTGTGAAGCAGTTGTTGCAGAAGCAGAAATGTGGAAGATTGGTCAAGTTAAACCTGGTGATATGATTCAATTTATTCCATTAAAATGGGAAGATGCTAAAAATTTAAAGATTAAACAAGATAAAATTGTTGAAGTTTTAGATGGTGAATTACCAGATGTTGAATTAGAAACCAAAGCACTTTCAGGTCCAGAAGATCCAGTTCTTTTCACTTTTAAACCTTCAGAAAATGGTCCAAAAGTTGTTTATAGACAAGCTGGTGATAGATATATTTTAGTTGAATATGGTAATAATTCATTAGACTTAAATTTAAGTTATAGAATTCATAAATTAATTGAAATGGTTCAAGAAAGGAAAACTCCAGGAATTGTTGAAATGTCACAAGGTGTTAGATCAGTTTTAATTGAATTTAATAAAATTTCACAAAAAGAATTGGTTGAAATTTTAGTATCAATGGAGAAAGAAATCATATTTGTTAATAAATGGAAGGTTAAATCAAGAGTTATTAAATTACCAATGGCATTTGAAGATTCTAAAACAATGGATGCAGTTAAAAGATATTCAGAAACTATTAGAAGTGAAGCACCATGGTTACCAAATAATGTTGATTTCATTGCTAATATTAATGGAATTAATAGAAAAGATGTTAAAGATATGCTTTATACTGCTAGATATTTAGTTTTAGGGTTAGGTGATGTTTTCTTAGGTGCACCATGTGCTGTACCATTAGATCCAAGACATAGATTATTAGGTACAAAATATAATCCTTCAAGAACTTTTACACCAAATGGTACAGTTGGTATTGGAGGTAATTATATGTGTATTTATACTATGGAATCACCAGGTGGTTATCAATTAGTTGGTAGAACTGTACCAATTTGGGATAAATTAACATTAGGTGATCATTCAACAGCTCCATGGTTATTATCACCATTTGATCAAGTTGAATTTTATCCAGTTACTGAAGAAGAAGTTGATCAATTTAGTGAAGAAATTAACAATGGTCATTTTAAAGTTGATATTATTGATACAGTATTTGATCATACACAATATCTTGAATGGATTCAAGAAAACAGTGAATCAATTGAAGAATTTCATAAAAATCAAGGTGGTGATAAATTAGAAGAATTTAATAGATTAATTCAAATTTCAAATAGTGAATTAGAAAATAGTTCCAAGCCAATTAATGCAGATGAAGAGAAATTTAGTGAAGATGCTGAGATGGTTTATTCAGAATATTCTGGTAGATTCTGGAAACCTTTAGTAGAAGTTGGTGATGAAATTAAAGAAGGTGATGGTTTAATTGTAGTTGAAGCAATGAAGACAGAAATGGTTGTTGTTTCACCAAAGAGTGGTAAAGTAATTAAGATTTATCATAAGAATGGAGATATGGTTGAAGCAGGAGATTTAGTAGTTGTTGTTGAATAGATGTATATGTAATAAAGAGAGAATTAGAAAGTGTAGGAGGTAGAAAGTGTAAGAGGTAGAAAGTGTAGGAGGTAGAAAGTGTAGGAGGTAGAAAGTGTAGGAGGTAGAAAGTGTAGGAGGTAGAAAGTGTAGGAGGTAGAAAGTGTAGGAGGTAGAAAGTGTAGGAGGTGTAGAAACTCGAGTAGACACTCAGTAAAAATAACTAGTCCACTCTATCTCCAGTCCTTAGTGCACTCACCGTTCATCTATCTTCCACGACGCGTTCGCATTCTCTACATTATGGCAGACTTAACAGAAGCTTTAAAGCCTGAAATTTGGACATCATCTTCAAATGATTCCCTCAAACTTTATGTAGCAGAACCTAGTGGAACCGCTATAAACTTCAAACCAAACTTCACTTATCCAATTTTCGGAGATTCTGAGTCAATTTTTGGATTCAAAAATTTGGTGATGTTTTTATGCTTTGATCATTACACCTTTTATCCATTTTTAAATGTAAAGTATGACGCCAAATTAAACGATGAAGTAGTTGACCCTAAAGAGACCCTTCTCAAGTACCTACCAGAACTGACAATCTTCAAAGATGAGGTCAAATGGGTCGATGCTATAAAAGATGAAAAGGAAACCTATGAAATCCCAGGAAAAATTATAACGAAAATTGATGAATATGAAGTATATAAACTCGACTTAAAAAATGACACCGGAATTGAACTTCATAAACGTCTTCAAATCCTTGTTTTACTTTACATAGAAGCAGGATCTTATATCGATTATACTGATGAATCATGGGATATTTATGTAATTTATGAACGAGTAAATAGTGAAGATGAACCATCAATTGTTGGATTTGTCACCGCGTATAATTATTGGAAATATCCAGGATTTAAAAAATTCGATTCTGGAGTTAAAGAAATTCGTAAAAAAATAAGTCAATTTATAATCTTACCACATTATCAAGGTAAATCTATTGGTAGTAAAGTATACACTGGATTATATGAAGAATGGATGAAAAATGAAGAAATCGTTGAAATTGTTGTAGAAGATCCAAGTGAACATTTTGATGATATGAGAGATAAAAGTGATTTAAAGAGATTGAAAAATGTAATGAATTTAAAAGATGTAGATTTCAGTAAAGTTAAATCTGATTGGTTCAATGAGTTTAGAATTGAACAAAAACTTGAAAAAAGGCAATTTAATAGATTAATCGAGATGATTTTATTAAGTAATAATCTGACATTTCAATCATCTACAATTAAGGAGGTTAGATTGTTTATTAAAAAGAGGCTTTATGAGAAGAATAAAGACGCATTGTTGACATTAGAGAAGCCAGTGATGTTGGATAAGTTACAAACGGCTTATCAAACACTTGAAGAAGATTATAGGAGGATATTGAGTGGGGTGAGTTTATATCAAAAGCGAGCAAGAGAGGGGGATGAGTAGGGACGAGGGAGAAAACGATGGAGTAGGGGACGAGGGAGAAAACGATGGAGTAGGGAAGAGGGAGAGTTAGTGATTATGGAGAAGATGATGAGAGGTCGGTTGAGATTTCTGTGTACAAATATAAATAACCTTTTTCTCTATTGCTCTCGTATATCTGCGATCGCGATAACAAGACACCCCTATACACCAAATGTCCATAACACCAAAGGTCATATGACCATTAGTATCGTATATCGTAAATCAAAGGGTTCAGGTTCATTGGTTATGTAAAATATCGTAAAAAACAATTTACTTAATTACCATTAATTCAGCAATACAACCATTCTTACGTCATTGTCGAAAAATTTGGTCACGGGTCACGTTGTAACTAAAAAAAACCTGTCACTAAATAGCACTAAAATTGATTCCATTTACACCCATTCATCGCGGTAGAATTAAACGGAATGCGGCTTTATTAGACCAGTTTCCATTTTGGGACTTTATAGCAAGTTCGCAGTACGCCCACTATAAAGGGGGATGAAATTCCCCTAATTGAAAAATTTCAATTAACTCAATTAAAAAATAAAATGCACAGAACTTATTCTTTAAGAAGTCAAAAAGCACCAACTGCTTCTCAATTACAAAGCCCACCACCTCCAACCTCATCTACCAAATCAAGATTCTTTGGTAAAGGTGGTATTGCTTCCCATTTTAGAAAAACTGTTGCAGGTACAACTGGACCAGAATTATCAAGAAAATTAAGTCAATATATTAAAATGGAAAAAAATGTTATGAGAGCAATTGAATTAACTGCAAGAGAAAGAAGAGATGTTGCTAAACAATTAAGTAGTTGGGGTGAAGAAAATGATGATGATGTTTCAGATGTTACTGATAAATTAGGAGTTTTAATTTATGAAATTGGTGAATTAGAAGATCAATATATTGATAAATATGATCAATATAGAATCACTCTTAAAACTATAAGAAACATTGAATCATCTGTTCAACCTTCAAGAGATAGAAAACAAAAAATTACTGATGAAATTGCTCATTTAAAATATAAAGATCCTCAAAGTCCAAAAATTCCAGTTTTAGAACAAGAATTAGTTAGAGCTGAAGCTGAATCTTTAGTTGCTGAAGCTCAATTATCAAATATTACTAGAGAACAATTAAAAGCTGCTTACAATTATCAATTTGATGCTACTAGAGAATTAGCTGAAAAATATGCTTTAATTGCTGGTTACGGTAAAGCTTTATTAGAATTATTAGATGATTCTGCTGTTACTCCTGGTGAAACTAGACCTGCTTATGATGGTTATGAAGCTTCAAAACAAATCATTATTGATGCTGAAAATGCTTTAGCTTCTTGGACTTTAGATGCTGCTGCTGTTAAACCAACTTTAAGTTTACATCAAAGTGAATATGATGAACCTGAAGATGCTGATTTAGTAGAAGCTGAAGAAGAATTTGCTAAACACGATGAAAAGTAAATCATTCAATTGATTTGAAAAGTTTAATAGTGTATTAAGTATGTAATATTATATCTGTTTCCTTTCCTTATCTATCTCCTATCTTTTTGTACTGTGCACGTCCTTTGTCGAGTTTCGGAATTATATTTCTCCTTGGCACGATCCTCCTGAAACGGCTACTTTACTTTACTACTGAAATTTATGACTGGGAAGGTTGTTGCTTTAATAAGTTCCACTATTTAGTCTCTTAACTGTATACTATGTAACACATATCTATACCTTATCCATTCTCTAGTATCATCTAAGATGAAACAGACCAAGTATCTTGTCCATTACATAATCATTACATAACCATCTCTTGGAACACTGTTCTCTGACATCCCAAACCACTCTCTGTCCATTCCTAACACAAGGTGTACTCTAACCCTTTAATCTCTCTTCTAACTCTTCCTAATGATTATACACTGGTGTTACGGCCAAAGAAGTCACCTTAGAGAGAAGGGTACGATAGCCAATTAGGTGTTCAAAGAGGTATGAAGAGGTACAGATGTATGAAGAGGTACAGATGTATGAACATGTAGAAACTTACTAAAGAGTAACCCATCTATTCTCTTATATACCTAGTAAAACTTCTCGTCAATACTCTTCTGATTTCTTTAAATCACTCCATAAAATCTTCCATCTCGTTCACTGCATTGACAATGATTTCGATACTTTTTGGACTGGTGGTCTTTGTAAAATACTTATCCTCCCTCTCATTTTCACCTCCTTCAGCTTCTTCATCCTCCTTGATAACAACTTCTACTTTTCCATGTTGACTCAATTCAAGTATACTCATGAAACTCTTACATACAAGTGATTTTGGACACCTCTCTGGACATATAGTAGTCAAATTCACAGTATCTGAAAAGGTGGAAAGATAATTATAAAATCTAGATGCATATGGACTCAATTCTTGAATCTCAGTTGTGTTGTTTGATTCGGTACTGATTTCAGGAAACTCCATTTCAAATCCATTTCCTTCATTACCAAAATCTCCAAAATCAAATTCTGATGTTGAAAAGGTTCTGTTTTCCTCCATAGCTCTTCTACCAGCTTCTGGTGTTAACAGTTCCATAAAAGACTCGGTATTGGTTGTGTTAGAAGCAGGATGGTTTATGCTATCTTTCACAATTCTTCTCTTTTTAAGCATTTTACTCTCCATTATCAAATCATAATCACTGAATGGAGTTGGTTCACATGTTAAGGTCTCATCAAAAACAAGTCTTGATTTCTTTGGATTAGTATTTGGAGGTGTAATTAATGCTTCACTCTGACTTCTTTGTGGAGTGGATGTACCCATTGCAAGGGGACCATCATCTACTTGAGTAATATCACTCATTTCATGATCTACTTGAGTAACATTACCCATTTCATTATCATTTTGATCTGATGGTAAAGCACCAGGACTTTTTGGAGTAGAAATATCAAAATCAAGGACAAAATCACCACCATCAAAATCAGTTTCCCAATCATTATCAAATAAACGAGTACCGTTTAATGATCTAATACCATCTCCCATACCACCTTCTAAAGTATGTAATTCAATTGAGGTGTTTGGATCATCTCCCAAATAAAGGTCCATCAGATTATCAATACCTCTAAATTCTTGAACAACACTTGCTCTACCATATTCAATAGGCTCATCTAATAAATCATCTAAACTAAAGTCAGGATCATCACTTAAGATTCTAATAGGTTTAGCTAACGAAAGGAGATCGGGATTTTGTTGGATTTGAATCTTTTTATAGGAGATTTGATCTGAAATCATCAGGATATCACCAAATAAATAATTGATCTTCATTTTGTACAACAAAGATAACCCAAAAAGAAGGTTAGATGTAGTTCTAAGACCCAAATTATTAGTAGAAATAAATCTACAAGTATCAGGAATTGATGAGGCTAAAACTACAGATTTGTTAATGGGAGTATAAAGACGTTTACTAGAGTTGTTAGTAGTGCTAAGTATCCAAGCAGCTTTTGTTTGGTCGTGATCCATGGTAAAATATGATAGATCACTGGTTGCAAAATAAGTGAGATGTGATAGATAACATTGTGTTGCGCACGTCAAATATGCCAGACCGTATACTACAGTTCCAGACCGTATATTATCTAATTTTCTAAACAATTATTACCTACCTCATCTTCTTATCGAAGTATTTTAACTTCTCGTATAATTCGAATAAAATTTTCGACGTTTTTTCTATAGACTTTTCTTCTAAAGATTCTGTTAATTGTCCAAAAATAGGATACTTAATTTCATTAGTTCCAGTTTGATTATTTAAATTATAAACCATATGCTTATACCAGCCTTCAGACCTACTTAATTCCTTCTCTATATGTAAAAGCTTATAATTAGACACTTTGAATTGTGCCCACAATTTCATCTTTTTATATAATTGATACCATGGGTAATCTTCTGTTAAACCATCTTGAACTTGTTTATTATAATCATCAAAGATTTCTGCCAGTTCTGGGATAATAGAAATAAGAGATTGAAGTTTTGTGGTGAGGTTACTGAAAGTTTGAATTTCATCTTCATCTTTTAATAATAAAAATGGTAAATCAATATAATCAGTAATTTTTCTTTCTTCCCAATCTTCAAATAGATCAACATATTTTGTACTTATGTGATCTATATGGTCTTTTACAAAATCTAAATAATCTTTAGTTTTAAAATCAACAACTTCATGTTCACTCAATCCAATTAAAAGCATACCGAGAAATCTAATCATCAGGGTATGTAAAACAAGATCTTCATCTAAATTCGAAACCCATTTATATGAATAATGATTGGCATTAGGTACATAAATATTACTATCTCTCTTTGGATTATTTTCGAATTTTACATTAACGAATGGGGTACCAGCATGATATTGAAAAGAGAATCCATCAGTTCTATCAAGTTTTGGAACGTGTCCAAAAGTATTATTATCTTGAAGTTTCCAATATTTATAAAGAGTGCTTTCATCATCTGAATCATCTGGATCTTCTGGGTCTTCTGAATCATCAGAGTCATTTTTAGATTTTGGAACTTTTTTGAATGGTCCAGAATCTTTTGGTATTGGAATAAGTTTACTGACTTTCTTTATAACATGACTCAAAAGAGGATTTCCTTCAATCATAAAGTCACTTCCTCTTATGGTATCTTGTTCAATGTTTATATATGCTAAAATATTTCCTTTGAAATTTTTATCGTCTATAAACAGTTTAGAACCCAAAAGACCATTTCTTGTTCCATCGAAAGAAACAAATTGAATTGTTCTTAAAGGTTTCCAACCTAATTGAGCGAGTTTACGGAAATGTCTCATGATCTCAAGAAGAATAACTTGGTTACTTAAAGGATTAGTGTTATCAAGTGAATCTCTAGAAGCTCCGATTACAATTACAGAATCTTTTATTATTCCTTCAATACTCCCTATTATGTTTGTTAACCTTCTATTCCCTTTACTGAATTTACTTGAAAGTTGTAACAGGAAATCTTTTGATTCAGGGAAAAAACTCCAACCTTTAAACGGTTTACCTTGTGAATTCAAGACATCTAGAATTGGTTTTATTGATTTGAAACTTACAGGTATTGAAGGAATTGAAGGACTAATCTCTTTACCTTTTTCTAATTTACCAACTGAATCTCTACTGGTAAGAGAACTTAAATCTTCAAGTTTCAGCAGATAATCAGAATATATAACAAGTCCAGAAAGTTTATGTTTTTGAGCTCTAAAGACCATCTCTGATGGATTAATTCCTTTACAAATCCCGATTTTCCCCGTCACATTAAACCCATTTTTATTCAATAATTCAAAGTCCAGCTCTGCTGCATTATTTAAAAAAATGAAATTCCCTTCGTAACTGCCGTTGAATCCAAGTCCAAAATAACTAGGAGTTGACTTATCACCAAGTTTAGCAGTGTATGCTATCTTCCCTTTATTATCAATTAATTTCAAACTTGAAGAAATTGGTTTTTTCACATCAACTTTGTAAGAATTCTTCACCGGGTTGAATCCCATAGTTTCAAACTTTTCATATAAAAAAGTTGTTAATTTTTCATTGTCTTCACTCAATATGTTCACTGGATTTTCATTATTCAATTTGGTCATATTTCCTAGTAACCAGTCAATTTGCTGTTGATTAGAAAACTGTTCGAAAGACTTTGAACCAGAGTATAGAAGGAAGTTTCTCTTTACATCAGCTTTGGTTAAATGAAGATTATTCCATCGTCTATAATCTCTACTTAAAGAAGTTCTAGGAAGGAAAGAAAGTTGAAGTATAATTATAGCAACTATACCAATAGCACAAAACCACCAGAATCGTCTCTTACTGAACTTGACAATTCTATCAGTTATCAGAGCACTATACTTACTAAATGTAGAATCACAATCACTTGAAACATCTTCGGAATTATATCCGGTGAAATGTGAAGAAAGCAATGGTTGTGCTTCAAAGTTTATCAGATCGGAGGGACTTCCTGGTCTTGGACTTTGTGATGATGGGCTTTGTGGCATTGAACCAAGTAATCTATATTGATGGGGTCTGGAATCACTTGTAGAAGTATTAGGTAGGTCAATATCGTACGTCACTGGTGTACCTTTAGGCAGAACTGATACAGAATGGGGCATGTAGTTAAATTTAAAATGCGCATTACATGATAAGATCACGTGAAGAGGTTATTGATGACGTCACGTGAATCTATACGACTTTAAGACCTGCTTATATTCACTATAAATTATATTTTACCTATACCTTCTCCTCTTCTTGACTAGCTCCATTCACTTTAACACCTTCAACCACTTCCATAGTCAGATCTCTCAGTTCTACATCCAAAGGTTCATTTAAATTACTCTTTGGCCCAGTATATGACTTGTATCCCCACAAATAAAAATATGTCATGGCAATTATCCAAACACCTCCATTAATGGCTACAGTATAGTTCATTGTATCTTTATCAACTGATTTACCATCTGGGAACATCACCATTATCATAACATAAGCAACCCAAACAATTGTAACCATATGAATAGTATTTGTAATTGTCTTACCAAAATAAAATGGTCCTGGGTGAAATTTTTTTGCACCATATGGAAGAAGAACTAAAACTAATGGGGTACTCCAAGCTAAATAATTTCCGACAACACCTAATGAGAAAAGAGCATTTGCAGCTGTTGCATTAATAAGAATTAAAAGACCTAAAAGAAGTGATAAACATCCACCAAAAATTGTTGCATTTACAGGAACCTTGATACGAGGATCAACTTTCTTAACGAGATTATAAACAATTGGAAGTCCATCATCTCTTGCAAAAGCCCAGATTTGACGGGAAGCAGCAATAAGAATTGATGTTCCCATAAGATATTGAGCAAATGCAATTAAAGACATAAAAGCAATAGCCCAATTCTTTCCCAAAGCATCATAAATAATTTGTGCACCAACTGATCCAGTTGATGTTTCCATTACAGCTGCCAAATCTCCATCTTTAATACATGCACAAAAAACAATACAAATGAACCAACCAATTACCCAACATACAAAAATGGATCCGTTAATTCCAACAGGAATTGAACGTGATGCGTTACTTGCTTCTTCACTCATATGTAAACATGAATCAAAAGCTCCAATGGTCCAAATGGCTGGCATCCAACTCAACATAAATGACCAACCTGATGACCAAGTTCTAAAATTTTCAATCTTACCAAAAATAAAACTACCATCGTTAAATCCATTTTTAGATGCTCCAATTGGAACAGCAATGAAGAAAAGTGCAATTACAAAACAATTGATTACAATAGAAAACAGTTGCATAGTTGCAGTATGTTTAGTGGTTAAGCAACAGATAATGATATGAGAGATCACACAACCAGCGAAGACACCATATAGTTTACCTTCAGTGATAACAAAATCACCATCTTTTGAGATGAAGACTGCTGCTAAAACTTCACTAGCAAATCCATAATTAATAGAGCAAAACCCACTACAAAGAGCTAAAGTATTTGAACATCCAATCAAAAAACTTAAAGGGACTCTAATTGAATCAGGACAATAGTAATTAGTCCAATAAAACAAACCACCTGAGGTTGGAATAGCAGAGGACATAATTGACATACTAACACCGATTGAGAGAATAAAAAGTCCACTAACAAACCAACCCCAAACTAAAGCAGCTGGACCACCTTCTAAACCAGACGCAAGTGTTGATACAATTGAAGGTAAAAGACCCATGATTGAGAAAGCAATACCAAAAACTTGTATAGTTGTATAGGATCTTTTAAGTTCTTGCTTATACCCGATTTGAGCAAGTAAATCTTCATCATTTGCAGCTTCTTTTGCATCCACATCTCTCACCATTGAAGGATTAGACAAGATGTGGTGAACATTTTCACCATGTGATTTTATCGATTGCAACATTGACAAAGTTAACTGACAAAGTTGATCGGATCTAGCAGGACTTTTAAATGAAGTTAAAAGATAAGAACTGCGTTCTTTTACCAAATTTAGTAATCTTATCTTATCTATGCGGTAAAAATTGCATAGTTTGACAGATAACGGGGTTCGAGCTACGCTAAGAATTCGACAAGTGGGTAAGGATTTTTGTAATTGAACTGTAATTAGTGTTTAGAAACGATTCTTTAATTAGTCCTCTTCATTCCCGTTGTCTTTGTTTTTACCCTCTTAGTTTCTTTGTCTCGAGGGTTGACTTTGATCCTTACACCCATACATTCGGCTAATGAGAAAATAATTATCATAATTATCATGACATCACCTTATATCCGACAACACCCAAAATGTATACCAAAATATAATTACATAGGGATAGACATGACTAGACACATTTAGAGACTATAGATCAAAATACAGAAGTGAATTTGTGCCAATTACCGATTTCTCCATACCATTTCCCCTCAATTATAGTAAAAGGAAATGTGAACCGCCTTCATTGCGGTTTTGTTTGGGCCGACAGTCAGATGCATTAAAAGTCCCTTTTTATCAGATAAAGTCTTTGGATACTTACACGAATTTTAATGTCTAACAGATAGAGACGTTGTAAGTCGTGTACTTTCCCGATTCGTCGTAAATTTAACCGCGACAAACTGTGGAACTGTGGCTATTGCTGCAAATTACGTAAGGCGGTAACTGAAAAGTTATGGCTTAAAGATTACTAATTGTCCCACACACACATATAGATGAATATATAAAGACATCAACTTCCATCATAAATCATTAATAAACACAATGGCTCCAGTACAAATTGAAAAAGAACAACAAGACATTGAAGATAAATTAAACAAAACTATCAACCAATTGACTAAAACCAAACTCTTTGGTAATTCTCGTAGAAAAGCTGTTGATGACGGTGTTCTTCCAGATTGGACAGATCACTTACCAGAAAGCACTCTTAAAAGATTTGAAAAATACGGTATAGATTTATCAGGTGGATACCCAGTTATCCCAAAGATCGAAACCATTCCAAAATATCTTGATGATGCTTATGCAGTTAGAAATGAAGGATTTGATTATGTTGAAAGAGGTAAGAATGCTGATCCAGAGAAGAAGGCATTATTTGGTGCCGCAGAAAAAGTTATTAATTTAACAAAACATGTTGGTACAGAAATAGTTGGGTTACAATTATCAGAATTGACTGACCAACAAAAGGATGAATTGGCATTATTAATTGCCGAAAGAGTTGTTGTATTCTTCAGAGATCAAGACTTAAGTCCACAAAAACAATTGGAATTAGGTAATTATTATGGTAAAGTTGAAATTCATCCACAAGCTGCTAGAGTTCCAAATGGTAAAAATGGTGATAATTTAGATGGAATTACAACTATCTGGCAAGACTATTATATTGCTAACTTAGGTTTACCATTATCTTTCAAAAAAGCACAATTTTATGGTAATTCCGTATGGCATACAGATTTAGTTCATGAATATCAACCAGCTGGTATTACTCATTTACATCTTGATAGTATCCCAGATGTTGGTGGTGATACCTTGTGGTCATCTGGATATGCTGCTTATGATAAATTATCACCTGCTTTCCAAAAATTCTTAGATGGTAAAACTGCAATTTTTAGATCTGCTCATAGATACTTAGATAAAAAAGATCCATTAGATGGACCAAAATTTATTGAAAGAGAACATCCAATTGTAAGAACACATCCTGCCACTGGTTGGAAATCTTTGTTTGTTAATAGATCAATGACTGTTAAAATCGTTGGTTTAGAACCACAAGAGAGTGATGCTATTTTACAATTCCTTTTTAATATTTATGAAAGAAATGAAGATATCAAAGTAAGATTTAACTGGAAATCTAAACCAGGTAAAGGTACTTCCGCTTTATGGGATAATAGAATCAGTCAACATAGTGCTGTTTGGGATCATGAAGGTGAAGAAGAAAGACATGGTACAAGAGTTACTTCCTTGGCTGAAAGACCATTCTTTGATAAGAATAGTAAGAGTCAAAGAGAAACTTTAGGTCTCCCATTAAACTAGAGTTATAGTATGAATAGTAATATATGTGATTAAAAGAAAAGCGTAGAGAGTGATTAAATGATAGAGGTACGGATTTGTGATTTTATAAGCGGAAATATTAAACTTGTAATGATCTACGGGTTTAGTAGTTTTAGTGAAATATTTTTTGCATCCAACACTAATTCACAACCAATCACCTTTGATCAGACTGTGAATCAAGCGTTACAAAATGCCACAGTCTGGTAACCAAGTGAATAAAAACTAACATATACAATCGCCTATTGTAACAAATTAGGATTAAGCCACAATTTCTCTCCTGATTCATACCACAGAATTTGGGTAGCACACGTTAATTATTGTGTTATATCTGCTCTTAACCACCCCAATTAGGAAAATGATCTCGACATACGATTAGGTGATGGACTTTCGCAATTTGCAGCCACATCTTAGATCTTATAAAATACGGGATGTGTAAGTAAAAAAAGTAATTTGCTATGGCAGTTTGGCAAAACATCAAGAAAGCCTTAGTGGCTCAAGAGATTGTGGATCCTAGAGTTCCTAGGCCCCAAAATGGCAATCTGACACAATATGATTCAGATTCTACAAATTCCTTGGCTAAAGATGATGCAAATGTTCAAGTTGAGCCAGTCAATTCTGCTTATATTGATATTTCACTAAATTTGACACCTGAACAAATTGAAGAAAGGGAAAAACTGAAATTTTTTCGTGTAAAGAGATTTTTTTGGGATGCAACTGGAAAACACCCAAAAGAACAAAAATATATTTTTAAACTTGATACTTTTCTTGTATCATCATCATGCTTTGGTTACTTCATCAAACAGCTTAATGAGAAAAATGTGACCACAGCTTATGTTAATGGAATGGATGAATATTATGGAATGGGAGATAATGAATATAATTATCTTATTTTATTTTGGACTATTGGATATATTATTGGCCAAATTCCAAGTAATTTGATTCTTCATAGGATCTCTGCTAGGTACTATCTTGGAGGATTAGAAATCTCCTGGAGTATTCTTACTCTTCTTATGATCACTTGTAAAAACATTAAATCATTATATGCATTAAGATTTGTCATGGGTTTACTTGAATCAGGATACTTTCCTGGTATGGAGTATATTCTAGGAAGTAATTATGAAGCTAGTGAATTAAGTACTAGATCCACACTTTTTACAATCTCTGGTCATTTGGCTCAGCTAGTATCTGGTCCTTTACAATTAGGAGTATTACGAAGATTCGAAAACTCTAGTATACCTCCATTTCAATGGATGTTTATTATCGACGCTATTATTTCCTTCCCTATTGGTGTATATACAATGTTTGTGAATCCAAATACCCCTTCCACTACAGATTCATTTTATTTCACCGAAGAGGATAAATTAGTTGGATTAGAAAGAAGAAGAAGAATTGGTGCTCAATTGAATACTAGGGAAAAATACACCTGGGCAAAAATTAAAACTTTTTTCAATACATGGCACATTTGGTTATTTCCTTTGATCTTCTTATGTTTCAATAATGCTAATGATGCCAAAGGTCAACCAACATTTCAAACTTTTTTGAAATTATGGCTTGAAAAGGGTCCAGAAGTTTATAATATTTGGCCATCATATGTTACTGCAATAAGTATTGTTATTTCTGTTCTATTTGCATATTTCCATAATTATATTGGTGGAAAGAAAAACTACTTTTTTGTATTACTTTGGTTTGCATTTTCCATATTAGGTTGTAGTATTTTGAGTGTCTGGTATGTTCCTGAAAGATTACAATGGGCAGCTTACTTCTTTATAGGTGTTAATGGTTGGGCTCAACCAATGATTTTTAGTTGGGTTAATAGATTACTTGTGGGTAATGATATGAAAAGAAATTTTGTGGTGGTATGTACAAATGTGTTAGCATATGTTACAGGATCTTGGGTTCCTATTTTTGTATGGGACACAAGAGATAAACCACAGTATTTTATTGGTTTCACTTATACTGCATGTTTATCTGGGTTAGGTTTTGGATTAACTTTAGTTGCGTGGTATTTAACACATAGAGATGCTAAGAGAGAAAAGAAGGATGTGGTAGAGGAAACAGATGGGTTGGTGGCTAACGAAATATAGAATATGAGTCAATTTTTTATTTATACAGTATACATATATATTAACGCATTTACAAGTTTCGGTTATAAATTTTGCAGCCGTTCTTATCTCAATCTCATCTCTAAAAGCGCAATTTTATAATTTTTGCAAAATTTTCATATGTACGACATTATTCTATTATATCGCTTAATATTGATCTCATTTAAGCCACCAGAACAATTTTATCATCTTTCCAGATCTCTTTGTACCAATAAAGTTCTCTAGTTTATAGATTCTCAGGGTTTTATTTCCTAATTGATATAAATTTTCCGCGGTTGGTCACCCTGTTCTTATCTTATCTGTCAATTTGATTGGCATAAGATAAAAAAAGCTTTCTCATCAGGATATTGTTACTACCTTAAGTAAAGAAAAAAGAGTAGAATTGTGTCAACGAGATGAGGTTAAAAGATTTACAAAACGACATTTTACCGTTAGCTGTCAAAAAATCAGTAAAGAAACGAAATGTCTCTATTGTTTTCTAGGTGTTTTTTAATTTAACTTTCGACGTAGAATTATACTAGGATAACCGCTCAACACCTTACGTTCCTGGACCTTAAATTACTTGATTCAAACGCAATTTAAGGCAATCTTCACCGACTGGACCGATAAAAACTCTAGTTTCCTATCGCGACATCCTATTTAGAAAGGTTTGATAACGCCGTTAAACTTACAATATAAATGAACGCAATGGACAAGAATTTTTATAGTTTGACACATTTAACTTCCCCTCTTCATGTCCACGACACAATCAAAGGTACAGTTAAGTTCTGTGAAAAGTCTTGGACTTACAAGTTTAAAATCAAGAACTGAGAATCATATTCATCAAATAGCTTCAAATAGAAGTGAGGTAAGACATGTTGATGCCGGAGAGGCTGCAAATGATGAAGAACTTTTAGCACAAATTGGTTATAAACAAGAACTTCGTAGATCTTATTCTACTATTCAAGTTTTTGGTATTGCCTTTTCTATTATGGGTCTTTTACCATCAATTGTTTCAATTCTTGCATCAGGTCTTGAAGGTGGTCCTGCATCTTTAGTATGGGGTTGGTTTGTATCTGGTTTATTGATTCTTTGTATTGGTATTAGTATGTCAGTATTAGCCCTGTCCATTCCTACTTCTGGAGGTTTATTCTATTGGACTAATTATTATTGTCCTGATTCAATTAGGGTCCCTTTAAGTTTTGTAATTGGATGTTCTAATTCTCTTGCTTTATGTGCAGGTTTCTGTTCTATTAATTATGGATTTGCATCTGAAGTTCTTGCAGCCGTTTTCATCAGTAAAGATGGTGATTTCTCAATTTCTGATGCTAAGTTATATGGGGTTTTTGCAGCTTGTGTTGTATCTCATGTTGTAGTATGTTCATTAGCTACAAGTCATGCTGCTAAACTTCAATCTTTTTCAATTTATGCAAATTGTTTTTTAATTGTTCTTTTTTTTATTGCAGTCCCAATTGGAGCTGCAAAAAATGGGTTTAATGATGGTGCTTATATATTTGGGAAAATTGAAAATTTTAGAACTTGGAATACTGGCTGGTCATTTATGTTAAGTTGGATGCCAGCTGTTTGGACCATTGGAGCTTTTGATTCATGTTTGCATATGAGTGAAGAAGCTGCCAATGCATCCAAATCCATTCCTGTAGGAATTAATGGTTCTATTACAGTATGTTGGATTGTTGGATTCTTTATCTGTATAGTTTTCGCAGCCTGTATTAAAGATGGAGATATTGAAAGAGTTTTAAATAGTCCAAGTGGATCAGTTGGTGCTCAAATTATTGATGATGCGTTAGGAAAGAATTGGGCAGTTGCATTTATGGCATTAATTGCTTTTGCTCAATATCTTATGGGTGCTTCAACTTTAATTGCAGCTTCCCGTCAAATTTGGGCTTTCGCAAGAGATGATGGTCTTCCTTTTGTTCATAATATTGTTAAAAAAGTTGATCCAAAAGTTAAGGTTCCAGTTAATGCTACAATTTTCGGTGGATGCTTATCCCTTGTTCTTGGACTTTTAATTCTTATTAACACTACAGCTGCAAATGCTCTTTTCTCTTTATATATTGCAGGTAATTATTTAGCTTGGGGTACACCAATTCTCCTCGTATTATTACCTTACGGGGCTGCAAAGTTTGTACCAGGACCTTTCCATTTTGGTTCTATTGTAACTAACATGATCCATTTTACTTCTGTTGCATGGATCGCTTTTGTTATAATTATGAGTATGTTCCCAGACAATAAAGAGGTAGATAAAGATACAATGAACTATACGATCGCTATTAACGGTGGGGTTTGGTTACTTACCACGATTTATTATTTTGTTTACGGATATAAAGACTATACAGGACCAAAATCCAATTTAGAAGTCTTGGACGGATCCGGTTCAGATTCGGCTCGTATTGACGAAATCTTAGACAAAGAATAAATGTAACAAAAACCAGAAATAATTGCAACAATAAGAAAAAAAAATAAACGAAAAAAAAACACGAGAATACGAACGGAGGGTTCACTTCAATATATAAATAGTTAAAATATAAATTCTGTGACGAGTAAACGTGGAGAAATAGGATAAGAGACCTTTCCAAGTACTAAGTAGGGCATAGAGATAGGGGTAAGGTAGGCTTTCTTATATGGTTTGGAGAGTTGATCTAGTTTAATTCGAATTTTCGAGGCTCATCTCGTGTTTTTATTTCTTTTTTTTTTTTTTAGAAAATAAACCCGTCGCGGATCTACTTTGGGGTTAAACATTACCGAATCGAGAAACGCCTCGTATGCACCTCAGAAAAGAGTCAGAATGGGGTTCCTATAAAAGGCAGATGATCTGCTGACTGTACTCCAATGAAATTACAAAGTTTGTACCTTATAGCATGTGCTATAAGTGCTAGTATAGCAGCAAGTTCTAGTAGTGTCAGTGGAAGTGTTTCAGCTTCTGCTAGTTCTGTTAGTGCGTCTTCTAGTGAATCAAGTAGTTCAATCTCTGCTTCAAGCTCGGCTAGTTCCAGTGCCCTGAGTTCCAGTGCCTCCAGCTCCAGTGCCTCCAGTTCCAGTGCCTCCAGTTCTAGTGCCTCCAGCTCCAGTGCCTCCAGTTCCAGTGCCTCCAGTTCTAGTGCCTCCAGTTCTAGTGCCTCCAGTTCTAGTGCCTCCAGTTCTAGTGCCTCCAGTTCTAGTGCCTCCAGTTCTAGTGTCTCAAGTTCTAGTGCTTCAAGTTCCAGTAGTTCAGTTGCAAGCTCATCCAGTTTAGTCTCTAGTTCAGCATCTAGTTCAGCATCTAGTTCATCTTCAGCATCAAGCTCCAGTTCTTTGACTTCAAGCTCAAGTTCAAGCTCAAGCTCATCTGCTTCAAGCTCTTCAGTCAAAAGCTCTACAAGCTCTACAAGCTCAAGCACCACCACATCAACCCCAACTACTTCAAGCACCAGCTCTACCTCTTCCAGCTCTACCTCAACCACAAGTAGCTCAACCACAAGCACTTCTACCTCATCCACATCAACTGCTGCCGCTTACACCCCACGTCCTAAAGCTTTCTTTGCTACCACTGCATGCTCAGGTACCACCAGTTCAAAATCTGTTACTTTTGGTTATTGGAAAGGTAAAAAGACCGATGCAAATAAAGATCTTGCTCTTGATGCTATTGACAGTATTAAAACATGGCTCGATGATGAATCTGAAGGTCAAACTTATCAATACAAATCCGGAAGTTTAATTGCTTACGTTTGGGTTGGAAGTAGAATCGATAATGCAGCATTTTCAACAGGTGCAGTTATCTCAGCTTTAAAGAAAGAAATCAACAAAAACGGTATTCCAGATATGCTTTATGTTGAACATGTTACAGGTAAACCAATTGAAAACTTTGGTATCATAATTCATCCTTCTGGATCATTGAAATTCCAAGATGTTCAAAGAGCTATCAGAAGATGGAGTCAAGGTGTTACTTATAATACCAAAACTGGTAGTAAGACCTGGACTTTAGATGTTTGTTATTTGAAATCATCTGATGCAAAAACTATCGTAAATGATGATAATGCTGGTTATTGTGATTATGTCAAATATAACGGAGAAGCAATTGAAAAAACTGCTAAAATCGATAAAGCATCAGTTCAAGCTTATAATCCAAGTATTAACCTTTCTAAATTATCAAAAAATCAAAAAGTTTGTAAAACTGTAGGACTTCTTCAAGGTACTTCACCATCAAAGAATCTTGATGGATCATGTCATTCATACTATGTTAGAAGTGGAGATACTTGTAATCAAATTGCTGTTAAGTATGGAATTCTGATTTCAGATATTCCTAAATTCAATAAGAAAACTTGGGGATGGACTGGATGTAGTGGATTACAAGCATACCTGTATATTTGTGTTAGTGATGGTACACCACCAAGACCAAAACCAGATCCAAATGCTCAATGTGGACCTCTTGCACCAGGTAGTTTATATAATTCTGAATGTCCTCTTAATGCTTGTTGTAGTCAATGGGGATATTGTGGAGTTAGTTCAGAACATTGTGCAACAAAAACAAGTTCAACAAATAATCCAGGAACTACTGGATGTGTTTCAAATTGTGGAAGTGGTAAATTACGTACAAGTCAAGCTAAAGATTTTAGAAACATTGTTTATTGGATGGATTCTGATGATATTCCTATGGATCCAACTAAATTAGATGGACAAGGATATGATACAATCCACTATGGGTTCATCAATATTGGAACAGATTTAAAAGTAGATGCTTCTTCTATGAATTCTAAATTCTTAAATGTTAAGATGAAAAAAGTTGCTAGTTTTGGAGGTTGGGATTTCAGTACAAACACTGACACTTATATGATTTTTAGAAATATTGTTTCTACCACCACATCACGTGAAAACTTTGCTAATAATATTGTTCAATTCCTTAAAGATAAAGGACTTGATGGTCTTGATTTAGATTGGGAATATCCTGGTGCTACTGGGAATGTTGGAATTCCAGATGATTATAAAGGTAACGGGAAGAAGTATCTCGATTTAATTAAGAGAATCAAATCCAAATTACCATCAGGTAAAACCTTATCTGTAGCTATTCCATCCCAATTTTGGTTTTTACAAGCTTACCCTATTGAAGAAATGCAAGATTATGTTGATTATTTTGTATTCATGACATATGATTATCAAGGTGAAGGTACTCTTGAGTGTCATACTAATCAAGATCGTATTGTTGAATCTATTAAATTGTTAGATAAAGCTGGTGTTAAGATGTGGAAATTAACTGGTGGTATTGCAACTTATGGACGTACTTATAAATTGTCCGATAAATCATGTACAAAGATTGGATGTAGTTCAAACGGATTAGGTAAAGCAGGATCAAGTACTAAGACCGCAGGATTTTTAGCAGATTTTGAAATTAATGCAATTGCCAAATCAAGTTCTAAAGTAAAGAGATCAACAGATTCATCAGCTAATTGTGATATAATGGTTTATGATACAGATAACTGGGTTGCATGGCCAAAAGCATCTCAACGTGATACCCTTAAAACCTTTTATAAGGAACATGCTTTAGGTGGAACAGTTACCTGGGCTGGAAATTATGTAAAGTGATAAAAATATAAGATGGAGAGAGTAGAGTGTAGAGAGAGAGTAGAGTGTAGAGAGAGAGTAGAGTGTAGAGAGAGAGTAGAGTGTAGAGAGAGAGTAGAGTGTAGAGAGAGTAGAGTGTAGAGAGAGAGTAGAGTGTAGAGAGAGAGTAGAGTGTAGAGAGAGAGTAGAGTGTAGAGAGAGAGTAGAGTGTAGAGAGAGAGTAGAGTGTAGAGAGAGAGTAGAGTGTAGAGTGTAGAGTGTAGAGTGTAGAGTGTAGAGTGTAGAGTGTAGAGTGTAGAGTGTAGAGTGTAGAGTGTAGAGTGTAGATTGTAGAGTGTAGATTGTAGAGTGTAGATTGTAGAGTGTAGAGACAGGGGAGACTCTTATTCCTCCTCTTCTATTATAGAACTAAATACATATGCTACCCTATACCAACTCCAAACTCTCTACAAATTCATCCACAACAACTGGCCATGATCCCATATCATCATAATCTTTAAAAGTTTCAGGATCTGGAATTATCACCTCCTTTACAAACTCCCAAAACATTATATAACTATCCCTATTCAATGGCTTATTCTGGTCCTCTATAAACTTATACCACTGGTCAAGTCTCTCTAATACCTTATCATCTAAATCTATCACTGTGAATAATAATTTCCAGTAATCTATTATAAGTTCTGGCACTAAAGATTTTTGTGGAGGTTCCACTAAGAAGCCAAAAGTGAAATCATACAACTTATCAAACTTCTTCAACTCTTTCATATCGGCGGTTAATTCTTTTATATATTTTTTCATTCCAGCAATAGAACTGATATTGACCAGATCCCAATTTTTCAAGAATTTTTGTTTTGTGAATTGACCCATGCTTTCACTTTCGAGGAAATAACTTAAGACGAGTGAACGTATATCTTCAGGTTCAATCTTAAGATCTTCAAGATATTGTAAGGTACCATCTATACCAATTTGTTCACTTGATTCAGAATATTTTTCAAAGAGTTTATATAATGAGGAATTATATTGTTTACCTAAGAATTGGTCAACAGATTTATGAAGGTCGAAGTTATTTGCTTTAAGGGTTTTTGTGGCAGAGTCTTTAGAGACTCCAGTGATTTCCATAAACTCTTTTATGATTCTGGACTGTGACATGGTGATGAGAAATAGAATGCGAGACAAGACAAGAGGGAGAATAGGTGAAAATAAGGGCACAGAGACAGAGGAAGAGGGGGACAAGAAGAGGGTACAGGAAGGATACAGGAAGGATACAGTAAGAGAGGGTACTAGGAGAGAAGGATAAAGGCTGGAGAAGGAAGAGAGTGCTATGAAAGAGGGTATATAGTAGTAAGAGTGAGATAGGGAGATCAGATCAAGACTGGACTGTAGACATTGAGTGGGTGAACAGTCAGATCAAATAAGAACCCGTCAGCCTATCATCCTATCAGCTATCATCCTCTCAGCCTACTCGTGGTATATTGTTCTCTCTCGTCTTATCTATCTCTCGTGTTATCTCTCCCTGTCTCCCTCGTCCTTACTCTTCTCGTCTCGACCTCATCCTCAGTTTGTCCATGTTACCCCAAACAATTGCAACCATTCTACCCTCTCACAACCTTAATGATATCGTTGGTGGTGATAGAGAAAACGACTTATCTATCCTTCTAAACTGGATCAAACTTTACCCCCAACAAACATCTATCCCATCTACAAGAATTAAATCAGCTATAAAATCAGTTCTCAAAGATGAACAAAGTCAAGTCCAATTCACAAAACTTTTAATAAATTCAATCAATGAAAACTTCCGTACGTATTCTATCGACATCAAAGACTTCCATCCAGACCAAGCCCAACTTGATCTCTTATCTCTTGATGAAATTATAACCCAATTCTCTCAATGTAATGAATATTATATAGAACTAGTATCAAGACTAAACATATCTAATGAAAAATGTATTTATTTATATACGAAAAACCTCAATAAGAACTTCAGTATTGTACTAAAGAATTCAAATATCTTTGATAGAATTAGAGCGTTTTTTGATACCAATTTCTTAAGATTAAAATCTTCGAATCTTTTCAAATTAGTTGATTTCTTTAAAACTATTCAACAACAAGATCAGATCAACCAAATCTTAATTAGTATAGTTATACGTAAAATCAAGTTATATATTAATGAGAATTTCAGACTTGTTTGGAATAAGCCAATTCTACATAATCTTCATAATTTTATAGAATTTCAAATGTACCCAAATATCGAATTCATTCTAAACCATTTACGGTATGATATCAAGGTTGATGATTTGATCAAAATTAGTTACAACGAACTCATCAGTTTGAGAATTGAAGAGATTTATCAAATAATTCTAGATTTCCCCAATAGTAAAATCTCTTTAATTGAGATAAATAAGTGTTTAAGTCAGGTTTCTCAACGTAATAAGTTAGTACAAGTGTTCTCTGATAATGTAAATATTAATCTATTAAACTCTGGTATCAATACTGTTAATCTAATAAAAATCTATATAAAGATCATCAAGTCATTTTTAATTATTGATCCAAAAGGTGTACTTCTTGATAAAGTTATTAGACCTATTAGAAAGTATCTTAAATCAAGAGACGATATTATCATCAAACTTGTCCTTGGGTTATTAGATAAAGAACCTGAATTACATGAACTCTCTAATGAACTTCATAATACTGAACGAAATTTTAAATCTCTAAAAAGTTTTGAAGAATTTAATGATCTTAATTGGGTACCTGATCCAATTGATGCATTACCAGATTTTAAGAAATTCAAAATTAATGATATAATTCAATCTCTTATTTCTATTTTTGATTCAAAAGATATTTTTATTACTGAATTTACTAAATTATTTGGTAATAAATTAATTAGTAATGAAGATAATTTAACGAGTATCCTTAACTCTATAAATCTTTTAAAGCTTCGGTTTGGTATAAATGAGTTTTTTAACCTTGATATTATGGTTAAAGATTTTATTAATTCTAGATCTAACAAAACCATGATTGATTCTACTTCATTTAATTGTTTAGTATTATCTCATTTATATTGGAACGATATAATTGAATCACCAAATTTCAAACTTCATCCAAGCTTTAAGGGATTCTTTGATTTGTATAATGACCAGGTATATAAGCCAGAGAACTTTAATAGATTTTTGAAATTGATACCAAATTTTGGTACTGCATTGATGAATATTAATGGGGAAGATATAAAGGTACCATTGGATAAGGCCAGTGTAATTTTAATGTTTGATGATAAAGAGACCGTGAGTGTATCGAGTATATGTCAAGAGTTGGAGATGTCAGAGTACCATGTAAATAAGTGTCTTGAGTATTGGGTTGAGAGGGATATCTTGGTGAAGATCACCCCACAAATCTATGCCCCAAATGAGTAGAGCATGTAGAGTAATGAATAATGAGCCAAAGTCTCTAGTAGAGATCAATAGAGCAAGAATAATGCTTGTCTCAGTCCTAGAAGTAAATAGAGCATGAATTTGACTTACAGAACTTCATCAGCCAAACTCTCTAGTGGTATTGACCATGAATATGGATCACTTCTTAGCCTTTATTAATATACAAACTCTACGCTACTCCACTCTACTTTATTCTACTCCTAATTATTTATGTCATTCACAGATTTTGCAATCTCAACACCACCAACTTTTTGTTGATAACTCGAAGTTGGTTGCCATTTTCTTGTACTCTTAATTTCATCCATAGAATATCCAGGGATTCTAATATTCCAATTCTTCTCTAAATGAAGTTGTACATCTCTTACATCAATATTTTCTGCCTTTCTTCTCTTAGCTAATCTACAAGCAAAACTTGTAACTGAATCAATAAATTCATCTGCCAAATCTAATAAAAGCTCTTCAACATCTCCATCAATAACCGTTTTACCATCTCCTTGGTCAGCTCCAATGGTTTGAACCAATTCATTCAATTTCCTCTTACTTAATACCCTACCACCATTATCTGGAATTTGTGATCCTGACAGATTAATTTCATAAGCTGGGATTTTAGTAATTGCTGGACTACCTAACATTTGTCCTAATCCATTTGCAACACCTCCACTTAACGTTGGTCTGGTCACAGTATTTGGTTTCATAATAACTGGCTGTGGTGGTCTTACATTAATAGTACTGGAAATTGGTAATGATGGGGCACTTTGTTTGGTAATCCCTTGTAAATTAAGATTAGAATTAACTCTTGAAGGTGATGCTGAATTACTCCCACTTGGTACTGGTGATGCATACTTTCCCATTTGTGGTTTCTTTTCTTGTGGGGTACCAATTTGTGATGGTGTTCCTTGTGGTTGTCCTTTACTTAAAGCTCCTTGAGGATTCAAACTTGTAGGTGTTGGATTTGGAATTGATCCGGGGTTTGGATTCCCATTGGTTATACTTTGTGGTAATGTTGATGTTGTTGTACCTGCACTTGCACTTGCACTTGCACTTGCACTTGGTTGAGTTGTGGTTGGTGGTACTCCATTTGTATTACCTGCTGCTTTTGCTCTTTCCATTAATTGAGCCTTCATGAAAAAAGCAAACTTTTGATATCGAGTATATTTACTTTTAAGTTCTGTGATTTGTGACTCAACTTGTGAAATCTGTTCTGGTGATGTGTAATTTTTTTTAGAACTTTCTAACAGATGAATTCTTCTTTCAAATTCTTCTAATCTTGTTTTCACTTGATTGAAGTTTTCCACTGTGATTGAGTTAGGTGGTAACGCTGGTGTACCTGAGTTATTTCTTTGTGCTGGTGTTGAAGCACCTGGGGTTTGTCCGGCTGGTGTACCAGTTGTTTGAGGTCTTGGTTGGTTTTGAAATTGTGGTGCTGGTTGGGCTGGTTGTGGTACGGATTGTGGTACGGCTTGTGGTGCTGATTGGGGTACACCTTGTGGAGTTTGTCCAGTAGGGGTACCAGCACGTTGTTGTTTAGCTTTTTGTTGTGCTTGATAACTAACCAAGATTTGTTTTATACTCTCAGCTTTAGCATAATGTTGTTGAGCTTTAGCAGTATCACTTCCAGCAGCTTTTCCGAGAGCGATTTCGCTTTTAAGTGCTTGAACAAGTTGATTAGCTTGTGCTGGTTGGATGTTGATTGGTCTTGATCCTGGTCTTGATGGGTTAGATGATTGATTGGGAGTAGACATGATGATGAAAAATATCAACGAGCAAGAACAAGTGCGATGTTTGAGGCCTGGTACGAGGGTAAGGAGATTGGGACGAGACTTGGTCGAGCGTGCGTGAGAATAGGTCCATGGGTCGAAAAGAGTTACCATATGATATGGGACGAGTTACATTACTAAAAACACATTCATAGTCATTATAATTAGCTACTCTCTGCCATTTGTGTCAAAGCACTAAGATCTCATATAGATTAATTCATTTGATATTCACTCAGCTGACCGTATGGATTAATGGCCTGTTCCATGGTATATAACAATTATTTTTCCACCTCTTCATACCTCGTATAATCCTTTCGACATACCCTCATCGGATATCTGATTCTTTACCTTTCATTTTATCTCTAAGGTTGCCTCTTTGGCTGCAAAAATTAGACAGTGGAAGTTTTGGTAACTTTTGGACAGAGTCCTTATGGTGATTCTACGATAATCTAGATTCTGATGAAAAAAAAAGGCATATAGCATTTCACTACAAACTCATTAAAATACATTGTGCTTACTTTTGTTCAAGAGAGAGGACAAATTTGAACCAGCTTTATCACGATATATACAATCCAGCTTCAAGATCCCACTTGGATTTATCTTGCTTATCTGCACTTCGTATTTACAACTTCTCCCATATGCCATGGTCGATAGAAGCAAACTCTCCTTCTTTGTTCATAAACATATTCCTTAACTTAATGTGTTATTCATTATCGTTAAAAGGTTTGTATTGACTTTGTGTCTTTCAGTGTGTCGTCTCTGTTCAGCTCTAGCATCTGGTGACGCCTAAAAATATAAATCTTCCTTCAATCTCCTTTTCTTAAATTTTACATTTTAACTCATGGTTACTCAAAGGGCTGTCATGCGGAATGGCTGCAAAAAAAATTATGGGCCGGGTTAATGAAGATATAGTGAAGAAAATTGGAACTCTGACTCAGAACCCGATATCATAGAAACTGTATGTTTACAGTATTAACGTAATTCTGGTGAATAATCCCTTATCTTCATGCTACAGCATCAATTGTGAATACTGAATACACTGCTAAGTACTACGGTATTAGTCTGATTAAATGTGGGTCCAGTATAACTTATTAGCACTCTACATTACATTCACACTTTCTATTTCTACGTCTCTATATTCCTACTTTTCAGCATTTTATCTAAATCATACAGGCCATACCGAAGTGAACCAGAGCGATGCGATGGTGAACGAAGTAAGGGAAAGATAGAGATGAATATGAGATACGAGGTATCTTTTAAATATCAAAAACGGCCGGCTGTAAACAGATTCCAAGCATTCATATTCTCATGAACCAAATCCACTCACCATTTCTTTTCATCACAAGATCCAAATTGTTAATGATCTCATCATCATAAGTTGTTCTCATCGCCACTATAAATGCAATTGGCCATGGTTGGACCATTAACCATCACAAATGTATGCAAGTCTTTCGTAATGATTCGTCATTTTTCGTGTACATACTAATAATTTTATAGTTTAAGATTTACGCTGGTCGTCTATCTGATAACTCTATTCGTCTAATATGTAACGAATGCTAGCTTACTCCATTAAGTAATACTGAAAAGCGTCTTAGTGTGTCACCAATTATGCTCATACTTTATCAAGATCTGATAAGCACCTTAGACATTTGTCTATTGACTGCCCGTCTAAACTTTCCCCTATAGGCTTTATACTTGTCATGAGCCAAGACATTCCCAAAATGGTTATATTTTATTTTTATTTTATTTTTCCTCGCGTATAAGAAGACCATTCGGCCCCAAAATAACTTTACGAGAATTTGATGAAATTCAATCTTTTACTTTTAGCTCTTGGTACTTTGGTTAGTGCTGCTGATGAAGAAGAACAGACCAATTACTTTCATGTTAGTGTTACTACTAGAACCTTAGAATTAGAATCAGACGGGGAAACTTTTACTACGGTCACTCAAACTGAAATTGGAACTAGTTCAGCTACTGGCCCAACTAGCGGAGAAAAATTCTTTACTGCATCTAGCCAGTCATTTACATATATTGCCAAGACCAATTACACTGAAGGATTCTACGATTATTGGACTCAAGAATGGGAAGGAGAGGAAGAAAGTGGTGCGATGAGACCACAAAATTTGATTGGAAACTTGTTATCCATGTTAGTATAGAGGACATATAGTAGAGTAAATAGATACATATAGTGTTAATGAGTATTATGTACGTATTCTATAATTTCTATATCTATATTCTATATCTAAATCTATATCTAATCGAGTCTCTAATTGGTTGCAAAACACCTCTCTATACTCTGCTCATTGTTCCCATACCAATATGGCATCTTCAATACCGTGAACGAAGTAATAAAAAATATCACTAAAATAGATAAATTATATCCTGTATCGATAGCAGCGGCCATGACATAATTATACCTCTTCCACAATTCATGTTTGTACTTGAATAAGTAAAACATAGACACTGTCCCTCCAATGAATTTGGAAAGACCCCCTGTTGATACATTCCCATAGAATTTACTCATACTAGAGAAAAATACCGTCGTATTCCAGAAATTGAATCCAGCTTTCGGATACTTAGAATGCATGTTATAGAGTATAAATGGTCCTACCAAACCTAACAAGAAACCTAATGGTAGAAACTTGTAATTGGCAAAGAACTTTGCAGGTCCTAATACCACATATTGAATGGCGTTGGTATGGACGTTTTCAATATCTTGACCTGTCCATTGATGTAATGGGTCTTTTATTATTCCTAAAAGATATTCTCTCTTACTTCCTAAGACCCATTTTAATGCCAAAAAGTTGATAGGAATACCTATGAGTTCACCGTAAATTTGTGCTAAGAAAACAGCCTTTGGAGGTAAATGAATATAAAATCCTAACTTCAAACACTCAAGATGATATTGAGCTCTATACCATGCATCACCAGCTACAGATCCAAACACTGAACCACTTGCAGGGTGGACACTACGATTTTGAACTAAATATCCATAAAATAATTCATTGAATGTACCAATAGGAAGTTGGAAATTTGATAGAGCATAAAGCCAACTCAAGGGGGTTACAATAATTGAACCAAGAATGAGTCCAATTATACAACACCACCATGGCATAAACATTTGACCCAGAAGAAAAATACCCATTAGAGTGCAAAATGATATCACAAACATAATAATGTACCATGATTTAGGAACCTGTTCATATTTACTAGCCAATACATTAAGTTTGTCGTTATATTTTTCACCAAACTTGAGCTTTTTAAGAGACTTACTAATGTTTTCATACCCAAAAAGAACCACCCAAGTGATCCCACTTACATATGCAGCATAATCAAAGAATATATTCCATACTCTTTGTGGACCTAATCTTGCTGGTCCATAATGTTCATAAGCTGTTTGGTTTAATGAGAGATCAGGATTAAGCAATTTTCCCGTTGGATACTTTTGACCTGATTCTGTAAATACTGAATTTGACATTAGTCCAAAACTTGGAATCAAATCTGTAAATTTAACTAACGGAATAAGTATCCAACAAGAGATTACGAAAGCAACGAATTGGATCACTTGGATCCAATAGGGATATAAGAGGATAGAAGATGTGATATTTGACCAATCAAATGTTAAATTTGCAAATCCCATTCCACCAAGTCCACTACCAATGAAATTGATTACTTCATTCTGTGGTGCCATATAACATAAAACTGCCACAGAAGAGACCATAGGAAATACAAACTCAGGTAAAAATTGCCACAATAATACAAACACCAAAACACCTCCTAAAAGTTTGATTTGTTTACGACCAACTGGTGTATGGCTTTGATTTTGAGCTTGAAGAATCGTGGTTTGCATCAATGCTTGTGGCCAGGTATACTGAGGATCATAGAGGAGAAGATCTTTAGAAATAGCAGCATATGCATATCCAATGAAAACTATAGCAAACATAAATGGAATGGCTATAAAAGGTGAGACAACATCACCAAAATGTAAATCTGCTAAAGCAATTGCATTCGTGGCAAGGTTACCAGTAGCACCACTATTAGCAGTGATAGTGATAAGAGCAGTTTCTTTGATTGTCCAAGGGCCAGGGTTTAATGAGAATTTGAAAATCTTCAAATCGATTGTCTTATTAGGTAATATGGCAGCTAATTGTTTCCCCAAATAATGTGAAGCGAATTGAACAAAGAATATGGAATAGGGAGCCGAGGTAGTTCTGAAGGAATTCATAGTATCTACAAAAGCACCAGGGAAAACAAAAAGGGTTGAAAGAAGGAAATATCTAAAGGTGAAAACTGGGATCGATGGGTCATCTTCTAGAGGGACAGATTCTCGTACAATTTTTGGAATGATTGAGAGATCGTCGATCTCAGATGGTGGGGTAGTACTGGTGGGCTTTATAAGTGGATCTCGTTCATTTGGTCCAGAGTCTATGTCTATATCGGTACGGCCTTCAGACATAATCTAAGATGCGCGATGATAAGGCCGATAAGACACCACAACCCGGGCTTCCTTCAAAAATATCTATTATCTATATATGTCTTATGCTAATGTTTATGCTTGGATCATCTCCTCTATTAACCTTAAAATCTCATCATACTCTTTATCTCCACCGTGTTGCTCTAATTTGAACTCTATTATATCATCTAATAAAGTTCTAAGGTTCTTTATCAATACTGCATTCTTACACCAAGTTCTAATTGTAATCCAATTATCAAGAATGATTCCTGGTGACATAGACCCTTTAGAAAGGTCTAAATTGTAATTGATTTCACCTCCAAAAAGTAACACAGAAACTGCATTTGTTGGAGTGATTTCATTAATAAAATGCTTTGATGTTTCATATGAACTACCATAAACAATGAATGGTGGTTTTTGATGTAATTGGGTTACTTGTGGGGTATTGATATCATAATCTTCTAAACTAGTTCCTTCAGCTTGTGATTTCTTATCAAAGAATGTAGATGATGGATGAATGAAAACTCTTTTTGGTACATGTTCTATTTGTTGGTCTTGTGTACTTGATTCATTTTCTACTTCAACACCTTTATCTCTTTTATCCCAACGAGTTTGTCTCTCTTGTTGCTTTTGTTTTGTGGCTCTTTGTTTAGCTTTCATCTCAGAAAGTTGTTCATCTTGATGTTCAATGAAATATCTAATTAATTTTTCATCTGGATTGACTTCAATTGCACCAGATGAACTTGCAAAATACTTAGTATCAGGGTAAAAAATCTTGGAGATATTAGGATAATAAGCTGCAGTAATTAATGCTTTTAAAATCTTTACATTCCCATCATTTCTATTAATTCCACTGGTTTTATTTTCACGGTAAAAATTCAAATCTTTAAGGATGTTTTGATATTGATTCGCTGTTGAAAGAATATCTTTAACTGTAAGATATCCAAGACAATTTTCAGAAAGGAATTTGTTTTTCAGGGTCAGATTTTGATATTGTTTAACTATATTAAGATAACCAATAAAATCACCATTTCCTTGAGAGAATTTAGATAATACTCCTTTAACCTTGTCTCTTACATCATAACTCTTTAAGAAAGGTGAACCAATTGTTTTGATGGCTGCTAAGAGCAAACAATTATCTAAGCATCCAAAGATACATCCAAAGATAATTAATTTGGCATTACTCAAATCTGTAGGTACTAAAGAAAGATACTTTCCTAAACTTGTTAAGTGACTTTGGGAATCTAAAGCACCAATTCTTTTTAAGGTGGCTTCAGAACTGTCGATTGTAAGTTCACTTGGAGCATCAATACCACGAGTTAAAAACTCCTTAACATTATTAATTCCCATGGACTTAATAATGAGGAAAAGATTATCTAAATTAGTTCTCTTGATTTCAGGAATAGGTTGCTTGATCATACTATCGAATGTTTCTTGAGTATAAAGACGGTAACAATTACCGTTTTGAATTCTACCACTTCTACCACGTCTTTGCATTGCTTCAGCTTGGGAACACCAAGTTTCAACGAGTTTTGTGGTTTTTGTGTCTGGGTTGTATTGAATTGTTTTGACTCTACCTGTATCAATAACTACAGTACAATCTGGAATTGTAATAGACGTTTCTGCAATATTAGTGGCAATAATAACTTTAAGACACTTGAATGAGTCAAATACTTTGGTTTGATCTTTAGAACTTAAAGCAGAGTGTAAAGGAAGAACAACGACTTTTTCACCGTTTTCATCAAAGAAAGAAACAATTTTTGATCTTAATTGATTGATTTCAAATATACCCAGCATGAAAATAAGAATCGACCCATTTGAATCCTTAAGGTGGTGAACAAGTTGAACAATTAAATCATAATTTAAATTTCCTGTTTTGAAGAAGTTTGAATCGGCTTGTGGTTTGATCATTTGATCATTCATCTCCATTTCATAATCAACCTCATCAAGAATGGTGTCTAAGTATCTATCTTTGATTGGGAAAGTTCTACCTTCAATATGAAGATGTGGGACTTGTTGATTAAAGAAAGCATTAAAAATTGTTTTTTCAATTGTAGCTGACATAAGTATAACCTTAAGAGATGGAAATTTCTTTAAACTGTTTTTTAAAAGGATCAAGAGGAAATCTGAATCAACAGATCTTTCATGAACCTCATCAATAACAATATATTCTAAAGATGAAAGAAATTTGGCTGAAGTTTGAAGAAGTCTAAGAAGTACCCCAGTGGTACAGAATGTAATTCTAGTAGAATCAGACATTTTCAGTTCTCCTCTAATAATATAACCAACTTCATTACCTACAGAATCTACTCTTTCCTCACTAATTCTATCTGCCAATCCAAGTGTAGAAATTCTTCTTGGTTGAGTAACCATAATTTTAGATTTGAAATCATTTTTACTATTCAAATGATCGATAATAAATTGAACAATCTGAGTAGACTTACCTGAACCAGTTTCACCCGTAATCAATACCACTTGATTAGAATCAATCAATTTCAAAATATCTTCTTGTTTCTTCCAAGCTGGAAGCTTAGATCTTTGTTCAATCATGATATCATATTTAGCACCTTGAGTTCTAGCCAAATAACTGTCTTTGATTTTCTTTTCGTTGACTTTAAAGTCTCTAAAGTATTTAGAAACTGATACATTATTCAGGATAGTTTTGGTCTTATGTTTGATTTCTTTAGTAAGAAGTGGTCCTGGATTATTGATCAATTCGTTATAATTTTCATTAACAAAATCAATTAAGGTGAAGATATATTCACATCCAATATACTTATTGGAGTATAAATAGTTGATGATCCTCTTTAATGCTGAAAGTTTGACATAACTTGGAAGATCATTGAGAATAGTGATACCTACTAAATCATTAGGATACTCTTGTGATCTAACTATTCTTAAAGATAATTTGGATTGGATTGTACATGAAGTTTGATCATAATCAACTTTAATATCCATTGATTTCATAGATGACATTTCATTGTCCCAAATCTCTTCAACTGGTATACCCAAATCAATTTTATCATCATAGAAAATATCCTGTGGTATAAGTGATTGACATAAACTCATCAATGTCTTCGATTCATCATTGTTACACAACTTTAAATGAGCTTCTATATCATCCACATTGAATCCTGAATTCTTAAAAGAGCTCAATAATTTTTCGTATTTTGCATCTTTAGATATCTTTACTTGATTTGTTGAATGATAATTTGATTTTGTAAAATAAGAAGGAAGATCATCTTCTGGTAAATAAAACAATAACCATTCAAGTGCTTTTGTAAACCCCTTGGTATAAGTCATTGCTTCTTCAACATGACTCTTTCTAAATCCAAGTTTACAAAGGAACTCACTAACTTCATCCTCGTTTTGTCCTTTTTCTTGTCCCCAATTAATACAATACTTTATTAAATTCTCTACTTTAACTCTAAGATCGGGATTGATATCAAAAATAGAAGAATTGTCCCAAACTCTTTTTGAAAAATATGGATGTTTTGCTTCTGAAATATTTTGCAGTAATTTTTTTAATTGATATAAATCATTCCTTGAAAGAACATTTTCAGATTTTGCAGCCACTTCAATTTTCATTTTTTCATTTTTTTCTTTTTGTTTTTGTTTTCTTTCTTGTTCTTGGAGGTATGTTTGGAATGGTTGTTCACTATAAATCAAATCATGTTTTGCTTTATTGGTTTCAAATAATTCAAGTCTTTCCTTTGTCATTTCATCCCAATAATCTCTAAATACAATTGGCAACATAATCTTTAAATTCTTTCGATAATTCAATCTGTACATTGCATAAGTAGCACTCAAATGCTTGGATTCATTAGCAGTTGGTTTATCAATTTTTGGATCATAATGAAGTTTTATAACCTCTTTGGTTTTAGGGTTTTCCCAAAGAATTATTATGTGAGTTGAATACCCATAAGGGCTGCTCTTACAATTAATGACAGGTTTAATCCATTTCTGCTTTTGACAATGTTCATATAAAAGTGTTAAAGGTAATTTACCAGTCCAACCAAAATTATCACCAACTGCGATACCACGATTTGGTTTTTGATCTGGGGATGATTCTTTTTTCTTGGATTTACCTTTTGGTTCTTCTTCTATCTCTGGTTCTGGTTTGCCTTTTCTTGTTTTGACTTTCTTAGGTGGTTCAACCACTTCTTTTTTCTTCTTTGCAGCCATATTGGTGAAAGATTTTCGAGAGTGAAAAATTGAGCTGCAAATGAGACTGAGAAGAGTACAGGACTAGGAGGACAGGACTGTGAAGAACAGGAGAGAATGGGGGAGAATGGGAGACAATTGAAGAAGAGCAGGGGATAAAGGGGTAGAAAATGTAATGAATGGTGAAGGGTTTAGTGAGTGCAGTGAAGAGCAGCAGAGGTGGTGTTTGATGATGGGTGCTCTGTAGAAGAGCTGTAGTAGTCTATGCTTAGACGTGTGTATTCGGAGGAATAGTAAAATATCTTACTTGTGGTATCGGTGGAAGCTTGTGAGAGTTCAATGCAAGTGAAGTAGACATAGTGCAGTAGGCATGGTGCAGTAGTATAGGGTGTGTGTTTGGTGTGTGGACGGACATTACGGCCGAAAGATATACCCGGACTTTATGACCGAAGTATGTTAACCACCGAGAAGGGCCGAGCATATGGCCGAGCAGAGTAATATTCATACCGACAGTCGTAAGTACTACCAGATCACACACCATGGCTCAATTACATCAACCGTAACCAACAGGAACATAAACGGAGCACAAAACATAAATGATCCGATCTAGATGCAACCTAACCCTTTGTACGTGTAAAGGTAAAACATGACAAATGAAAGTCGTTTCAAATACAATTAGTTAAGAAAGAAAATGGCGTGCAATTACAAAGAACATCGGGATCTATTCCCGCCAAAGATAAGACTAGCGGATACAGAGTCAATGGTCCTAATAACAATAGGATCTAGTATCTATTGCCGATTAGAAATATTAACTAAGATATTGGCCCAAAAAATTAACCATAAAAATTAAGGGATAATTTCGGACCTTGCCCGAAACACAAACTATTGGCTGAAGTTAAGCCATGAAGAGGGGATAATAGCCAATGTACAGCATCTAGGGTGTTATTGTTCGCAGAGTGGAGAAGAAGCAAAAGGAAGAAATAAAGTGTAGATAAAGGTGAAGGAAGTATCAAGGAGAATACAAGTAAGAGTCTAAGTAGTGTAAAGTATCTGAATCTCTATCCTTATCTTTTCCCCCAATTGAGACATTACTCATAGTCGGGTGAATGCATTTCCTTAGATAAGATGTGGCAGACCATTGTCCATTTTAGGATTTTTTACGGCTTTTCAACCAATGAAATGCCACAGTTTCTAAAATTACTTTTTTTTAGTAATCTTTTAATCCGATAATACTACATGAAATCATACCATAGAAATTACCTACCTTGGAATTCCATTTAGGCAATCCCTCCGTAAATCCTCGTTTACGATAAGTTTTAATAACAATAATGAATATGAAATTACCAAATCACAGATAACTCACATGCAGGCTTAAGACATCCAAGTGAATAAAAAATTATTCGCAAATCATAGATTTACGATATTTGACAGGTAATGAACAGATAAAAGGTAAATACATAAGGGTACTATAGGTGTAAGTATGAAATGTATAAAACCTCTTTTTAAACATGCCTCCACTCCTTCTTATCTCTTATCATTATTCCGATATATTGTAAAATCTAATTTGGTGCCGTATGAAAAAATTAAAAAAAAAAAAAAAAAAAATTAAAATTAAAAATAATTTCTCAATATATATCAAACAAAATCCGAGAGAAAAAGTTTTTTTTTATTTTAAGATTTTTTTTTGCAACAAATTTTAATGATAGAATGATTGGACTAATTAAAGATTTTGAAGGATTCGGATTTGGAATCAATAAAGATTTGTTGAAATATACAAAGATTTCAGTATTTCAATATATTTTTAAACTTGATTCTTTATTCCCACCAATTATTAAAAAAAATATAATTAATTTAAATAATAAGATAAATTTACCAATAAATTGTGCAGTTGATGATTTAGAAATTTTTCAAGATGAAAATGAACAAATTTATGATTTAATAAATAATCCAACTTTCTATTCAGGAGGTCAAGTTCAAGATAATACATATTATAATGCAGGCATTAATAATAGTAAAAAAATTGAATTAGGATATCAACATCAAATTAATCCTCAACATGATTATGATATTTTAGAAAGTCATTTTAACCTCAATATAATTGGTAATAACCAATACTATTTTAATGATTTTAAACCACAAGGAGATAATTTCGATCATTATTCAAGTTCTAATGAAAGTTATATATCACCATTGGATGAAGAAAGTAGAAGAGAAAAGGGAGAAAGTAATGGAGAATGGACTCATAGAGAATCGTTTGATTTTTCAGTTGATGAAAGATCAATAAGTTCATATGGACCACCAGTATCTTTACCAAATTCTCTTGAAAATTCAATCCAAAGTTTAAGTCCTGAAAAAAACTTTTCTGAAAAAACCTTTTCTGAAAAAACTTTTTCTTCAATAATAGATCCAAATCTTTCTATGGATGATAAAAAACGTAAACTTAAACCATCAAAAACAATATCGAAAAAAATTAAAATAGAAGATGATGATTCTTTTGACGAATATAAATTCCATTGTGAATTTTGTGATGCAAAATTTAAAGTTAAAGGATACCTTACAAGACATGTTAAAAAACATCAATCATTAAAAGCATTTAAATGTCCATTTTATTGTGAAGATTCAAAGAAATTTAAAGGTACAAAATGTCATCCTACTGGAGGTTTTAGTAGGAGAGATACTTTTAAAACTCATTTAAAGGCTTTACATTTTATATATCCACCAGGTACTAAAAGTACTGAAAGAAGTTCAATAGCTGGTAGATGCGCTGGATGTTTTAAATTGTTTAATAGTAATGCTGATTGGTTAGAGAATCATATTGAAAAGGATGAATGTATAGGTACAGTTAATGGATAGAGATTGCATAGGGTTTATTTCAGTTTGTATTAATAGAGGATATTTGAGAGCAGTGTAGACAGTGGAGTGAAGTAGAGTGGACAGTAGTGTGAAGTAGAGTGGACAGTAGTGTGAAGTAGAGTGGACAGTAGTGTGAAGTAGAGTGGACAGTAGTGTGAAGTAGAGTGGACAGTAGTGTGAAGTAGAGTGGACTAGACCCAGCAGCGGAGCCGACTAATTGAACTTCTTTGGCTTCTGTGACTCCTCATCATGCCAAACCTTAACTCTAATCGCCATTCGCCTACCCCCTTTTTTTCTTATCTGTTCCTATTCTCCAACGGCGAAAGTAAGGTACTCTATCCATATGATAACGAGCTCTTGCCATAAAGGCAGATTATCGAGCCTAGAGCTCCAAACTACTTGACGAAATCGTTCCGCCTCTACTTCATCCCTAACTCTAAAAGGGCTAGATCCATAAAATATACCTAATTTCTATGATTGCTAGACAGAGTCAATCTATATTAGACTTCTAAGCCTATAGACTGTTAAGGGCATAATTGTAATTCATAAACCTTGTTTTATTAAAATCCCTTCCACGACCATCCTGGTTTGTATACCACACTCTAATCTTCGATTCGTTAAGTCGGAAATCTACAAAATCCCATATCATCCACAGTTGTGGGGTGGCTCATCTCAATCTAAGACCTACGTGCCAAGAGTGGTATCTTAAGGCGCCGACTGGCTTTTTATCTTACAAGGCTTAGAGCTATTACATGTTGTAGAGATAATTACCCTTTATAGAACCCTGAGACCATATTATCAACGTCTGATAACCGGAGAAAAATACCAGTACCCGTTAAATGTAACCTTAATTGTTATCTCCACTTTGATGTTACATTGACGTAAAAGATCTACAGGGTTGTGAAACAATAAACAGGTTATGAGCGGATAAGCAATTACTCTCGGTTATTCAACCTGTTCACGTGATCCGGTGTATAAAACTCGACCGATATAAATCCGACGGTTGAAAGTCTCCGACTTGATAATTTCGTCTTTAAACCAACTTGCATATTCCGGTCTTCATTCTAATACCTTATTTGGTTGACTTACTAATCCTCATCTCATTGGTTTAATATATGCACTTCGGAATTCAAAATTTCCGTCAATACCAAAATCGTGAGTTTGTTACACAAACTGAAACCTAGTTTGCAATATCTTATGTAACATGACACCTTAATGTGTCAAATATTTCTTTTTCCCCAGAATTCGTACTTGTCTACTGTCTAGGATTATCTTGTGATAAGAAGGATAACATCTGGAATTTTTTTCTACTTGACCTCTCTGAGCATGATTCACGATTTCAAAAAGTGAATCACTATCTAACTATGGCTGACAAATTGTCGAGTATAAAATTACATGTCTCTCCTGGTTTGTAGATAATGACAAACACTCCTTTAAAAGACTCTGGCGCCTTTAAACCTATTCAAGTTGGTACAAAATTATTACAACATAAAATTGTGCATGCACCAACTTCTAGGTTTAGATCTTCGGAAAAACATATCACATCAGAGTTGAATTTTAAATACTATTCTGAAAGATCTAAATATCCAGGTACCTTGATAATTGCTGAAGGTACATTATTTTCTAAATCTGCAGGAGTTTGGGCTAATTGTCCAAGTATTTATAGTGAAGAAAGTGTTAAACTGTGGAAAATAATAACTGATGAAATTCACAAAAATGGTTCTTTCATTTCGGTTCAAATTTGGGGTCCTGGTAGATCTGCTGATCCTAATGCCACTAAAAAAGAAGATGCAAGACTTGTAGCTCCATCAGCTATTTATGGAACTGACGATGCCAAGAATCAAGCTTTTGCAGCCAAAATTGAATTACAAGAATTAAGTACAAAAGATGTCAAACAAATAGTTGAAGAATTTATTATTGCAGGAAAAAATGCTGTTAAAGCAGGTTTTGATTTTGTTGAAGTTCATTGTGGGTATGGGTATATTTTAGATCAATTCTTACAATCTTCAAGTAATCAAAGAACTGATGAATATGGAGGTAGTGTTGAGAATAGAAGTAGAATTGTTTTAGAAATTGTTGATGGGTTGATTGATGCAATTGGGGCAGATAAAATTGGACTTCGTATTACCCCATGGCTTAAATTTGGTGGGATGTTAGCTGAAGAAGATGAAATTCATCCAATTGTTCAATTTGGGTATTTAGTTAATCAACTTGAAAATAGAGCAAAACAAGGTAATAGACTTGGATATTTATCTATAGTTGAACCACGTATTCAAGGAACTTGGAATGCTGAAGACCATGAACAAGTTGGTGATAATGGATTCATTTTAAATATTTGGAAAGGTATTCTTATTAGAACAGGGAATTATACAGGAGATGAAACATTTGAAACACTTTTAAGAGATGTTGAAGATGAGCGTACATTGATTGGATTTGCAAGGCATTTTACTTCGAATCCTGATCTTGTAAAGAGATTAGAAAATGGGTATCCTTTAACAAAGTATGATAGACCTACATTTTATATGGGTGGTAATGAGGGATACAATACGTGGGAAAATTACAAGGAATAGACAAGAGAGAGAAAGAAATTTGTAGATAGAGAAAAGTAAATTAATATTATGTATATGAATATAGAAATATGATAGTTATAGCCATTTACGATAATAATACCATAAAACCCTCCTCAGGTAGAAACAGCTTGATACTGGCACGACCTTTTTCGTGCACATACCACACGTGTGTAAACCGCGCGCGAAATGCTGGACACCACGAAAATCCATTTTTCAAAAATCGCCTCTACTCATCACACTATGGCTTCATTAGACAAATCTTTAGACGACATCATCTCCACAAAACCAAGAAAGTTCCAAAAGAAAACCGTTCAAAAGAACTCAAAGAATGTCATTGCAAAAAGACCAACCAATTCAAAAGCTGAGCAACTCAAAAAACAAAAATTTTTAGCCGCCAGCTCTACTACAAAAGTTGTTGTTACTAATTTACCAAGAGATCTTCAACCAAGTACCGTTAAAGTATGTATACCAACTGTCCTTTAGACAGTGGAAATTAGGCTGTTTTGATATTATGGTATCAGTTAGAATAGCTGGCTGACCAAGAGGTATAGGATAATCCTATGGTTTGAATGGTTCACATTCGAATCTTGACCTTTTTTTAGACCCGTCTAGACCCTTCAATCATGGGTAATCTGTCAGATTTTAGGTTCTTAACTTGACTTCGACTTATAGACAATGGCTAATTTTGACTTCACAATCACTGTCTTGAGTAAGGATTCTTGTCTTATTGACGAGTCCTAGAAAAAGACTGACCTCCTTCTGGAGTGTCACAAATACTTTGCTCGTGAATCATACTGATTTATTCATGCATTTTATTTGTTAATCATCTTCTTATTAATTACAGCAGGCTGTTTTAATGAAGATGGTTTCGTATTCTAATACGAGTAGGATGGTGAGAGTTTTATAGAGATTCGATGATAATGTGTGGTATAAGTTTGAATAGTGGATTTCAGCCTCAACACTATTCAACAAGACATAAAGCAGGATTAAGGACAAGGCCAAAACTATATTGAAGCCATAGTGAAGTTGGTAGGTATTCAGTTACGCTACCAAATCCGATATCAGGTATTAAGTTACACTGCGGATTGAGCCAGCAGGTATTAAACCCTGCATGATCTATAAGATCTAATCTCCGATAGTCTTTACCAATTTTCCATCAGAATGGACACATTTTTCGACCTATTAAACTCAACTTTTCCAAAATATGTCATTTAGTTGTATTGCTGTATAGTCTGTTGTTTCGTTATTTATCATATTCAGTCGTATTTCTCTCTCTTCATAACTAACAATTTTAGGAATTCTTTCAATCACAAGTTGGTGGAGTTGTTAACATTTCTCTTGCTTATAATGAAAAAGGTAACTTTAAAGGTATCGCTACTGTTATCTTTAAGAATGCCACTTTTGCCAATAAAGCTGTTGGAAAATTCAATGGAGCTCCAATCGATGGAGGTGTTAACAAGCTTAAATTAGAATTAATTGTTGACCCAAGTCAAAGACCATTGGTTTCAAGAATTGGATCAGTACCAGGTTCATTAGCTTCAAGAATTGGTAAAAAGGCAGGACCAAAACCAGGACCAAAACCAGTTCCAAAAAAGCAACCAGTTAAAAAGGCACCAAAAAATAAAGCTCCAAGAAGAGAAAAGAAAACTGTTGAACAATTAGATCAAGAAATGGCTGATTACTTCGAAGGTGGTAATTAGTAAAGGTCTGTGGCCATATAGTTGTATAGTTAATATGATTGATTTCATGTATTCTGCCCCCTGATATGTTCCCTGTCTCTCGGTTAGCTCTTCATGTCGGTCTCTCGCCAGTGTCTCGCTTCTGCCGCTCGTCTCATCTCGGCTCACTTATTTCATTTCGCACTCGTCAATATCTCCCCAGATACATGAATTCGATTAAATTCATAGTAACAGCTGAATTCCATGTGGATAAAGGCCCGTCCATTATCCACCAGTACCCCAGTCAACTCCCAGGATTAAAAAACCTCGTTTTCCTACCCGAATTAATGATCCCTGATCAAATTCATAAGCGTTCTGAAGATTATACTTTATTCCTACTTTATAGAAATAAATCCGGAGAATTTCAATATTTAAATGATGAACATTGTGAACCTGAACCATATTTTCTTTATACGCTTGTTATGAATGTAAAAGACGACACCGTTAAAAGAGGGTCAGTAATTAAAGCTCTTGCTATTATAACAAAAGTTCGATTTTTCAAAAATTTCAAACCCCTTTTAATGATAACTTTAGACAAATATTTCTCTGATAATGATGTTAATATAATTAAGGTCTTATTTGAATCAATAAACTCGAAAAATTTCAATATCCAACCTAATGGTAAAGATATTTCTATAATTAAAAAACTCCTAATAACATCAATACTTGATTTACCCATAAATGATAAAATATATTATGATGAAAGTTTTAGAAGAAAATTATTAGATACAGAAACTTTTGAAAATGCTGACCTTTTTATAAGAAAAGATTTGAGTTATAATTCTATTGTAAGTTTTAATGATATGAAAATTCCTGTAAAAATTCCAATGATAAATTTACCTGATAATTTAGATGATTATCTTAATCCCACTGATCTTAATTTGAAATCAAATCTTATACATTTAATGAACTCTAAACTTTCTAGTACATATCTTAATTATGAATTAACTATTTATGGACTTCAAACCCCTTCTATTATATTAATAATTAATGCTATATTAACAGGTAAAAAAGTATTACTTTTAAGTTATGAAAAATCTTCAGGTTTCATCATTGATTTTGTCTTGACTATCATTAAAATCGTTAGTGGAGGTGGTATACTTACAGGACTTTTAAATAATTATAATATCTTCCCAATCATTGATGTATCAAAAATTGATTTTATGGAACAATGTCTGTCATTTTTAGCAGGTACAATCAACCCATTCTTTAAAAATAATGAAAATCTTTGGGATGTATTTTATGATCTTGATTCTAATGAAATTTTTTTATCAAAAAATTTAGATGAAGGCACAGAACAAGGATTTCAAAATTCAATTATTGGAGAAGATGCAAAATTCTTATCGAACCTACAATTAAGTTTATTCAACTATAATGATGATCTTACAACTATTCAGCTCATATTACGTCGACATATAAATGAAATCATTCGTATACTTATTAGTTCAAAGAATTTTAATGGAGAAAACGATGATGATAAACGTATACTCTTATTACAAGGTATTGGTTATTATTGGAATAACGATACTTCAAAACTTATTGAAATAAGTTGTTATCAAGCTATACTTCGTAAATTTAATGATCTTTTATTCGAAAAAAAATTTTTATATAATCTTAATCTCGATAATTTAAGTAATGAACTTAATCTTATGGTTGATTTACAATTCCATTTACAAAAACTTGGAAGTCTTTCAAATGTACAAGAAGAAAGATTAATCTGGTTCAATATACTTAAATATTTAATCTCTGGGAAATCCCTTGAAATATTTCTTTTAGTAACTTTTTTAGTACCACCAACCAGTTCTTCATCATTACAAAAAAGCAGTAGTCATGGAGGTAATATAACGATATTTGATAAAAACAAAGGAATTGAATTCTTAATGCTTAATTTATTTAATGGAGATGATCAAATAAAGAGTAACGTTATAATGATTTTACAAGAATTAAATGAAAATTTTTTGTGTGGTTGGTGTTTAGATAGTTATTTAAAGGGTAATTTAGTTTATGAGTTGGCTTATGAAGAATTATCCACCACTGTACAATAATTGTAACAAATACATGTATTAATACTATTTACATAAACTCGTAATTCACATCTCTAATCTCTATCAAAAATTTTGAAAATTGTTAATCTATCACCAGGTTTTCTAGAACTATAACTACTTCCTGCTCCAACAAATTCACTCTTTCTTTGATATTTATCAGTTTTTTCTGCTTGTCCAGGATGATAATATTCATTATTAAATTCATCAAATTCACTATTTATCAAAGCATCACTTTGTTTTTTATGTCTGGATTGTTTATATTGACTGGCTAACGACTTACCATACATTGCTAAGAGAATAGCTCCAACTGAAAAGATCCCAAACTTTCTTGTAATACCTTTTTGTGTTTCGTCAAATAACATGATGAAGTAAAATCGCACAATTTTTTTTTTTTTTTTTTTGAGATTACTTCTTTAATCTTTTTGCCTTTTTTAATGCTTGTTCCCTACGTGCTTCTTCTTTTCTAGCTTTTTTTTTAAGTTTTTTAGCCGTATTCATACTTACTAAACATTGATTACATTGACGAAATTTCGAATCTTTGGGTCTTTCACGTCCACATCTATGGCAAAGTGTTCCTACGTCCTTGATTTTTTTCTGCCATCTTCTACTTCTTTGTCTTCCTAATTCTCTACAATGTTGACACAACCTAAATCCTTTAGGAATTGTCTTCCCTTTTTCAAGACCTTTTTCTCTATTGAATTTTCTTAAATCACGTAGCGCTTGGGTTTCCTGCTTTGAAGAGGAATATAATGGTTGAGTAAATTCTTTACGACATCTTTTGCAAACAATTCTCATGAATTTGGATCCAGCGTCTGGATCGTCTGAGTCTGGTATATCGTCTTCGGAGTTTGTGTTTTCGGTATGGCCTGTGATCTCTGAGTTTTCTGTATTTTCTGTAGTATCTTTGGTATTTGGTTTCTTTTTATTCTCTGCCTCATCCACCTCCTCTGAGTCCTCTGAATCAATTGACTCACCTGAATCCTCTGGATCCTCTCCCTTCTCTTTAGTAACTGTAGCTTCTGTGTTAGCTTCCTTCCCTCCCTTCTCTCCCTTCTCTGGCTCCGTTGACTCTGCCTCTGCTTCCTCTGCTTCCTCTGATGTACCTATCATATCTGTACCTTTCATACCCTCTGTCTCATCTACGTCTTTTGGATCCTCTGTCTCCTCTGTATCCTCTATATCGTCCTTCTTCTCTTTCTCCTTTGTCTTTTCTCTCTCTCCCTTCACTTCTACCTTCTCTGTGTTCTCTGTATCCTCCTCTGCATCATCTTTCTTCTCTGTATCATCAGTGATATCTCTCTTATCTATACCATTTTCATCATCTGTGTTCTCTGGACTCACTGTGTTCTTGGCTTTTTTCCTAGAAGTTCTTCCATTATCGGTGGCCTTTCCATCACTTACACTATCTTCGGCCTTTCTTTTTCTCTTTAGGTCAATTGAGCCCTCTTTCTTAATTTCATTCTTTGACTTTTGTTTATTTTTTTTCTCTTTGATGGGTTTTGTGTTCTCTGTATTTCTTAAGTTTCTTGAATTCCTCGTGCTTCTTGTACCTTTTACATTCTCTATACTCTCTGGGTAAATGAAAACAGATATTATTTCTATGTCTGAATCACTTCCGTCGTCGTCACCTTGCTTTTGCTCTTCTCCTTCTTGGACTTTTTCTTCTTTCTCTGCTTCCTTTGTTTCTTCTTCCTTCTCTACTTCCTTTGTTTCAGCCTTCTCTGCTTTCTTTTCTACTTCAGCTTCCTCTTGAGACTGAGATTGGGACTGGGACTGGGATTGAGAGTCGACACTCATATCATCACTGTCGTCATCGTCAATTACTACCACCGTTGGGGGGATTTCTCTGGCTCTTCTTCTGGTTAAAATTGGCATGTTTATGTAAAGATTATCTCACGTTGAAAAAAAAAACAACACGAAAGAGTATACAGGAAAATGGGGGACTTGATTTTTTTAACATCCACCAGCCAATGGGAACAAAAAAAAATGGAGAGGAAGACAATGGGTATGTATAGTATCTTATGGTCGAAAGGTATTGCTGGACCAGAAAACTGATTACATCTTGGATGCAAAAATCCTAATAATGAGAGAAGAGGTACTAAAGTGGATTGACACAGTTGTAAGGCTGGGATAATGATATGTGGGTATATAATAAGTGGGTGTGTAAACTTTGGGTGTGTGGTCCAGGTGCAATATATAGGTACATGAATTGTAACTGGGGTAAACGGTCTTACTAACTCATCGCTAGCTTATCATAATTTATATCGATGCTTGTATGCAGGACACTTACCTCAGTCAAATAAGGGAGTTCAATTTTAGACAAAATGAACCATTTTTGGCGATTAAAGGATATGATTATATAAGTTAACATGGGCTTGATATACCTGGAGAGTCCTGGACCATCTAGAGGGTCCTGGACCTTTCGGGACAAGAGTCTTTGATCTATACAGTATTTCTCATATTATATGGAAAATGTCCATTCCCAGGTTTTCTGAGATACTTCAAAAATAAAATAAAGAAGCCCAAGAACTACCAAAGTCCTACTACAAGCCCTTACCCCATTCTTATTCTTTACCTCCACTACATCTCCGTTAGTACGATCATCTGACTACGCACCGACCCGCGTCTCCACACATGTGAAAAAATCATCCGTGGTATTAAGGTTTATTTTCATTTTTTACTTTCATAAACATGTCAGACGTTGAAGAATTAGCTCATGCAATTGCTGGTGCCGGAGGTGGTGCCTTGTCTATGATAGTTACATATCCACTTGTCACCCTCTCAACACTTGCTCAAACCAGTAAGAAAAAAAAAGATAAAGAAATTTCCCCAGATTCTACAATTGATAATACCATCAAGGTAAAATCTTCAACTTTTGAAGCAGCAAATCAGATCATTAAAGAAAAAGGTGTATTAGGGTTATATTCAGGTCTCGAGTCTGCTCTTTACGGTATAACCTTAACCAATTTTATTTACTATTATTTCTATGAATTCACTAGTAATATATTTCTTAGAGCTAATGCTTTAACCACTAGAAAGGGTAAAGGATTATCAGCTTTCCAATCAATTATCACCGGTGCTATTGCTGGGGCTATTACTTGTGTAGCATCAAATCCATTTTGGGTTGCAAATACAAGAACAATGACTGCAAAAAAAGAAGTTGATCAAAATGGTAAAACATCAAAATCAACATCTGCTTTTAAGACTCTTGTTGAAATCATTGAGAATGATGGAGTAGGTACTCTTTTTGCAGGGGTGTTCCCTGCTTTAGTATTGGTAATAAATCCAATCATTCAATACACAATTTTTGAACAAATCAAAAATTTGATCGTTAGTAAAAATGGTAAAAAATCTTTTACCGCCGGTAAAGCATTTTTTATCGGAGCTTTTGGTAAATTAATTGCAACTTTTTTAACTTATCCATATATCACGTTAAAAAGTAGAATGCATATTAAGAAGAAGAAAGTAAGTGAAGGTGAAGGTAAACCAACAGAAGAAGTTAAATTACTGATGATTCAAGAGATTAAAAAGATTTTAAAAGAAGAAGGTTTAGATGGGTTATATGGTGGATTAAGTGTAAAATTAGTTCAATCAATTTCTACTGCTGCTTTCTTATTTTATTTTAAGGAGGAGTTATTAACTGGAAGTGTCAAGTTGGTTGAGATTTTGAGGTTATTAAAGATGAAGAAGAAGTAGATGAAAACGACTTAGAAGTAGATAAGTAAAAACGACTTAGAAGTAGATGATAAGTAGAATAAACGACTATGACAAGTCCTCGTGTCTCTTCCTGCCTATTCGTACTACCCCGCGTCGATTTGCGATGTTGCAAACTTTCAACATGATTAATGCTTTTAAACCATACCTACCAACTATATCTATTCAATCGTTTCCTCCCCCATTAACTGTTGAATCTCTTACTCGTGATGTTTCCATCAAACCCCTTCATAGTCATAATGATTATTGGCGTAATCGACCTTTAATTGATGCTTTGTCTCATGGTTGCGTTAGTGTTGAAAGTGATATTTGGAAATTCGATCAAGATTATAGTGTACAAACAGAAACTGCTACAACTGCATTCTATGAAAATCAACTTTATGTTGGTCATAATCAAGTATTTCTCAAAGCCAATGAAACCCTTGAATCATTATATTTAGACCCTCTTTTTGATTTACTTACAAATTCTAATCCAAAGATATCAAATCTTGACCCAGAAATAAAGCATGGGGTGTTTTATAATTCTCCTGAAACCCTGTTATATTTTTGGATAGATATTAAATTAGATGCTGATAAAACTTATAATCAGATTATCCCAAAATTAAAGAGATTTATTGATCAAGATTATTTAAGTTATTATGATAAGAAGCTGAAGAAATTTGTAGAAAGACCTTTGGTGGTTATTTTGACAGGAAATCTTCCAATTGAATTAGTAAAGAAACAAGATAGGATATATACTTTCTTAGATGCACCATTAAGTAAGTTTAAATATTTATCAGAAGAAGAAATGAAAGAACATTCGATTTATTCAAAAGTGGCATCTGCTTCAATGTCTGAATTATTAGCTCATGAAGGATTCAGAGGTCATGAATTTGAAGAGAAGGATATTGAAAATTTAGGTGAGTTCTTTGATATTTCTCATAAATATGGAATGAAAACAAGAATTTGGGGTGGGGTGGATTGGCCTAATGAATTGGTCGATAGCCATAATAGAGACTTGATTAGATTGGGGTGTGATTTAATCAATACGAACGATTTATCTTACGGTAGTTCATAAGAGTACATAGATGAATAAGATATCGGACAGAGTAAGAGTAATGTTAGTTAGGTCGTATATAAGCAGTTTATAAAAAGTTATTCATGCACCTTCACCCCATGTGTTGCAAATCAAATATCTTTTATTTAATTTAAGTTTCTTATCTAAACTCAGTATAGTAAAATTCGCAGCCACTTTTTGCAAATGGTGCATAATCGAAAAAACGATAATAGTGAAGATGAAGGATATACATAAGTGAACAATATTACAATCGTAGTCTATATATTAATAAACATATTCATCAAAAATCAGCCTCACTATAGTAATCTATCTTTAATTCCACAGTCCATTGTTCGAGTTACGGAAATGCCATTAATTTCATTACCTCTTTCAGCAATGTAATAGCTTCTTCGGGATTTTTCTTGTCCACATCACAATCTCAACGGTATTGAACGGTGGAAGTATGCATAATGAGTGTATTGTTCAACTTCCTCAACGATCTGGGAACCACCTGAAGACTATAGGGTTTTACTCAATAGTATTTCTCCTTGTAATTATCACATCCAAATATTTATCCTTTCATCAATTTCTGTCTCCCCTTCCAAATAAAACTCCAGGTTCTGTCAGACGCAAAATACAGCACATGGCTAATTCGTATTTTAAGGCACAATTTAATTATCCATTCTTGGCTGCAACCACGAGACTCGCTTGGAGAACAATTGGATCGCATTGTAGACAAATACGATCTAGTAGATGTGACAGATATTGGTCAGATGGTTGTCGAATGTTTCTGCAAGGATATCATCCACACACCCCAATCATTTCAAAACGTTCCTCACAAAGCCTCAGGTACATGTTTATCCTTTTGGATTATCGTTTTTCCCCTGAATCCTGATAACACAAATTCCCGTTTAAAGAGGTTCATGTTCATGTCCATATACCATGTGGTTACCTTATCTTGGCCCTAAGTGGACTCTGTTCACTATAAATTCAGACTGATATCCTTCTGATACCACCAGTAAATACTGAAAATGCCTATTGTCCCTTTTCAACCAAGATGCTTTGATACCGTTCCAATTGATTTGAGTTCTCTCTCAATCAACCTTACTGCTAATGTTGAAGTTGTACCACTCCATAGTCATAATGATTATACTAGAGAGATTCCATTGATCTCTGCCTTACAACATGGTGTACAATCAGTTGAAGCAGATGTTTATGCTTACCCAAATGGTGTTGAAACCACCACCCAAACTACAGCAGTTGAAAAAGATCAACTTTATGTTGCTCATTACGAAGATGAAGTTAGATCAGATTGGACTTTAACTTCATTATACTTAGATCCACTTTGGACTCTTCTTGAACAAAAACCTTCTGGTGTTTTCTCTGATGATCATACATTATACGTTTTCATTGATTTTAAAACTAGTGCAAATGATACTTGGCCATTAGTTAAAGACCATCTTCAAAGATTTCAAGAAAAAGGTTATTTAACATCTTATGATGAAGAAGCTAAAAAATGGAATTATGGTCCAATTACAATTGTCATCACAGGTAATTTACCAACAGAAGCTGTTAAATCAGAAGGTGTAAGATATGTTACATTAGATGGAGATTTGACTAAATTTAAAGAAAGTAACCCAGATTTAGGTGATATGTTAGAATATTCAGTTGTTGCTTCTGGTTCAATGACAAAAATTTTAGGTAGTGATATTTTCCAAGCCATTCCATTTACTGATGGTCATAAGGACACCATCAAGGATGTTTTTGATGGAGCTCATAAACATAATCTTAAAACAAGAATTTGGGGTGAAGTCAGTTGGAATAACTTTTTAAGGGATTATGATAATGACTATATGATTGAAGCTGGAACTGATTTGTTAAATGTTGACGATTTATCTTTAAGTAAAAGATACAGCAAAAAAGATTAATAGTTTATAGAATATAGAGTATATGCCGACCTTTCGTATAATTTATAAATATCTATGTACACTAAGCCTGTCTTAGTTATCTATCGTGTCTATCTATCGTGTCTATCTATTGTCCTAAAAATTCTCCTTAAGCACCTCGTATGTATAGAAAATCATAGCATTTGCTGGTATACTACGGAATAAAGTTATACCCAAACCATTATACATATTTCTTAATCCTAATTTTTTTATAACTCCCAAGTATGTGATATTACCTTTACTCAATATATCATTAGTTTGAATATTAGACTTGATTGTATCTACTGGGAATACAATCAGATTGAAAGTCATTCCTGCCACTGCCCCACTAGCTAAAGAGTTGAGCTTCAGATTAGGGTTTTTAGAGTCCAAGAATTCATTACATACTTCATAAGTCCCAAACCAAATAGCTGTACCACTAACCTCTCTAAGAAGAGTTGATCCTAAACCTTTCCAAAGTCCCAACACACCATCTTTTCCTATGACATCCTTAATGACATGAGAATAAAGATGTTTAGTACCAGGAGTATCATTAACGAGATTTTTCACTTGAAGTTGACATTTCACAAGCTCAATTGGAGTGAGGATGAATGAAGCCATAAATCCTGCAATACCACCTGAGGCACATTTGAAGGAAAGAGGAGTTTCTGATTTCCCAAATTCTCTATTCAATATCTCTATGGATTTATTGTATGTAGTGAAAAGTATAGCATTTTCTAAACAAGCACCAATTAAAGGAGCTTTAACACCTTGATAAAACCCATGAAAAAATCCTTCTTGAGCTAAAGTTGATTTTATGACGGAAAAAGTTGAAGATTGACCGGTACTTTGAAGTCTTACTTTGACAGTATCAAAGGGATACTCTATCACCTTACCCACAACACCAGAAGCAGCTCCATAGGTCAAATCCTTTAAAGCATCAGACATAATTCGCAACTAGCTTGCACCTGAAAAAATAGTAGAGCGTGGGGCCAGGGATAGTAACTAAAGAGACGACAACTTTAAATCAAGAGTTTAATAAAAGAGTTTAAATACAATACATTATTAGATCTTATTTATTGTGAGATAAATTAATATACAAACCTATCTTAATGGGATGAATCTGGAAGAAGCGTTACCAGATTTACCATGTCTAACTGGAGTATAGGAGATTGAGAATTCACCTAAGTATTTACCAACCATTTCTGGTTTAATTTCAACATTGTTGAAAACTTTACCGTTGTAGATACCGATAACTGAACCAATCATTTCTGGAACAACAATCATATTTCTTAAGTGAGTTTTAACAACTGGTGGTTTTTCATTTGGTTGGGTAGCTAATTTAGCAGCTCTTAATTTGTTAATTAAACCCATTGGTTTTGATCCTAAACCTCTTGAGAATCTTCTTCTGACTCTGGCACCACATAATTGAGTGAATTCTTCAGTTGGCATTTCTAATAAATCTTTTAAATCAACTCCTTTGAAAGAGAAGGTTTTGAAGACTCTCTTTTTTCTATCAGCTAAATTTGTTAGTATTTTTGTTAAACTTTATTGGGTTGATAAGATTTTTTTTTGTTTGATTTCTTCAAGGATATTTCCACTTTTTATGTTCTGGACTTTCATGAATCTCTTATTTATATGTTGTTCTTTCGTTCAGTTCTTCTTAATTCAACCTTTACTTATAGATTAGTACATACTAGCTTCAGACATATTGGATAATATAAGTGTCAGTTAAGTGAAAATTCTTAAAATGAGGTTTCGCAAATTTCAATCCCCAAGCAGACGTGCAAAAATAAATGTTTCGCAGTCACCTAAGCCCTAGCCCTAATCACGTGAAATGCCCATCTCAAGAAAATATATGTGGAATAATGATTAAAAGAGAAGCTTGAAAGAGTAGGAGAAAGAGGAATAAATAAAGGAGGTGGTGTTAATTCGATTTGCTATAAAATACTACACATTCACATACAAAAAGCTTTTATAATGTTCTGTCACATACATTTAAGAACCTCGATGCGCTAATTGAATATTGCGTGTCTGGCTAACCTTCGCATATACCAAACTCATACTCGAAAAATTTTTCAATCAACTTCTTTAAAGGATAGTCTGCAAATTCGTGCTTAAATAGTGATTATTCTAATAGAAAAAAATGAAATACTTAGCTGCTTACTTATTATTGGTTCAAGGTGGTAACACTGCCCCAACTGCTTCTGATGTCTCTGAATTATTAGCTTCTGTTAACGCTGAAGTTGATGAATCAAGAATTGCTTCTTTATTGAAGGAATTAGAAGGTAAAGACGTTTCAGAATTAATTGCTGAAGGTAACACCAAATTAGCTTCTGTCCCAACTGGTGGTGCTGCTGCTCCATCTGGTGCTGCTGCTGGTGGTGCTTCTGAAGAAGCTGCTGCTGAAGAAGAAAAGGAAGAAGAAAAGGAAGAATCTGATGATGATATGGGATTCGGTTTATTCGATTAGATACTGTATTATAGATCTGAATATACTCAAAACCTAGAAAGGAACGTTAGTAACTCATCTTTACTCATCTATATTTCACTCATCTATTAACTCATCTTACTCATCTATATTTCACTCATCTTGTCTACTATAAACCTCTTATTACTATCATTACTCTTTACCTGTATGGAACTCGTCAATACTCTTAACTTACTGAGCTCGTCCCTGATTTGGTTCTTGGGATCATCACCTATTGATGATCTTAATTTATTTCGTAATTGTTTGAGATACTCCAGCTTCTTATACTTATACTGAATCTCATTATTCTTTCTAACCAACTCAAGTCTCTTGGCTTCGTACTGTTCGAGTAAACCTGAATCCACACCTATCTTCTCATCTAATTGTCTATAGATTTTTTGTTCAAAAGCCTTTTGTTCATCAACTGAATCAACAGTTTGTTCGAAATCTTGTATTATATCATAAGTCGTATCATCATGATCATGGTCAGGTTCTTCTTGTGTTTGATCTACTGGGTCAATCTCATTGCCTATTCTTGTAACAAATAAATATTTCAGCTCAGGTAATTGGGTAACATAATCATTAAGTTCTTTTACATGCTTTTCATTATTTGAACTGATCTGTGAAAAATCAAGGATTCCAATAGGTTTGATGATATTTGATATAAGACTTAATCTCTCTCGTATAAGGTCTACTTTATACTGTTCACTCTTTATGATCTGCTTAGTAATTTGGGTAATTATATGAGGTGAAAACATATTGGAATTATGTCTTTTTATTAGTAGATTAAGTCTCATTAGAGTTATTTGGAATTGTTTAATATTTATATTCTCTTCATGAAGTAGAGTTTTCAAAGGGGTATTCAATTCAATAGGCTTATTAAGATCTCTTATCTGAGCTTCTATAAACCCTTTAATATAATTATAACTCTTTTCCATCTCGTGTAATGTTATTTCCCATTCGCGTAGGTCTTCTCAATACATATGGGGAATAGGTCAAAATTTGTTTTCACTTATGAAGTAGATAAGACATTACTTCAAGTGATTTATAACCATAGACAAGATATTTATCAACGAGGGTCTACTTGTAAAGGATGGAATTCAATTTTACAAGAATTTAATGATAGACTAAATACTACATTTGTTCAAAGTAGAACATTAAGTAATAGATTTAAGATGCTTAGAAAAGATTTGAATTTAAGGATAACTAATGGTGCAATGACACCAATGAGTGAAAATGAGAGGATCTTGATGTTTTTGAATGAATTTTTCAGTAAGAAGAGGGGGAAGATATTACAGAAGGAGAGAGAAAATGGGATGCTTTTGAGGGAAGAGAGTGAGAGAGGGAATCAGAATTTGGGCCAGGGACAGAACTTAGCCCAGGGACAGAATCAGAACTTAGCCCAAGGTCAATTGTTGCCGATGAGTCAGGGCCAGAGCCAGAGCCAGAGCCAGAGCCAGAGCCAGAGCCATGTTCAGAACCAAATGAACCAGAACCAAATCCAGAACCAAATGAACCAGAGTCAAATGAACCAAAATCAAATGAACCAGAACCACCAAATGAACAACCAAATGAACAACCAAATGAACAACCAAATGAACAACCAAATGAACCAAAACCAAAACCAAATCAACAACCAAATCGTTAACATGGACTCCGGGTCTGTGGATCAGTCTAGGACACAATCGATGTCCCACACAAACTCAATTCAACCGAATCCCCAATCAACTCAAATGTCATCACTTCTAGAACTCGCATCACCTCCGTCTCATAGATCACTGTTCCTGGCATCTTATAGACCATTACCACATATAGAAAGAGATGAATCATTCAGAAGTTTTGATGTATATGATCCACCTAATCAATTCCAAATGTTAAAGAGTCCACATGCCCTGAATTCAACAGTATACACGTCATCGTCTAGAAGTGGAGTGGATAGTCCAAGAGAATTGCAGATGGAGCATCTGCACCCCACTCTCCAGTCCATTCAAGGTAACCCTCGTACACACATTCACCTGAGACCCCAATCTGTGCCTCTCCAGAGCACATCCATGCCACTCACGAACTCAGGCCCTTCAACAGGACACCCCTCAAACCATTCTTCAGTCTCTTCTACAACACTCCCTTCTACATCAACCCTCACTACGTCATCTCTTCCCTCAGTACCAGTGCCAGTACCAGTGCCAGTACCAGTACCACACCAAGTGCGGCACGATCCTGATATTAATCACATGATTAGCGTACTACAACAAAATCAATTACAACAATCTAATGAAATTGATGATTTTAAAAAAGAATTCGATCACTTCAAAATTGACGTTTCTTCAAAATTAGAACAAATTCTTCAATCTCTTAATAAAAATTGATAACCCAAGGGTGTAGGTATTCTTATCGCGAAATTATCTCGTCTAATAGTTAATGGATTTAATTATACAGAATGCCACTAATCCAATAAGGGATCCAAGTTTATATAGAGGAGTGGCTAAGGCGGCTAAAGTACAAATTGTAATTGCACTTATCCTTGGACTTTCAGCATTTTTAACTTTTTGTATCTTACGTGTTAAACTACCAAAAATTTATGTTGCTAATTCTAATCAAATTAATCAAAATTATCTTCATAGTTCATCACGTCAAAATCTTCCGAAATTACCCGCCAATTCGATTTTTGGTTGGATTCCAACTGTTTTAAAGATAAGTGAATATCAAGTTTTAGAACATGCTGGTCTTGATGCTGTAGTATTTTTAGAATTCTTTAAAATGGGGATAAAAATTCTTTCTTGTTGTATTATATTAGCCCTTGGTATAATCTCTCCAATAAGGTATAAATTCACTGGAAGATTAGATCAAGATTTCCCTCCTGATAAACATGAAGATAAAAAGAGGTATCAAAATAATCAGTACCTTTTATGGATGTATGTAGTTTTTACGTATGTTGTAACAGGAATTGTAATTCATTTCTTATTCAATTCTACTAATAAGATTATTAATATGAGACAAACTTATTTAGGTAAACAAAATTCAATCACTGATAGAACTGTTAAGATATCAGGAATCCCACCAAAACTAAGAGATGAAGAAGATTTAAAAAGACATATTGAAGCTTTAGGGTTAGGTCAAATAGATTCTTTGATTGTAGTTAGAGAATGGAGCGATTTAAATAAATTATTTAAATTAAGAAAGAAGACATTACAGAAATTAGAAGATTTTTGGGTTGAATTCTTTGAAATAAATAATATCAAGAATCAATCGGATTTATTATCTGCAAATTTACACCCTAATTTAGGTGATAGTATCAATATGAATAATAGATATCTGGATATCTTAGATGAAGAAGATACAGAACCTGTTCCTGAATTACAAAGACATCTGAGTATTGTTAGACAACTTATTGATGATGATGCAACTCAAGATTCTATAAGTCATCTTCCTCTTTTAAATGATGAGTCTTATAAGAGACCAAAGTTTAGATCTATTTGGTGGAATCCTTTTAGTAAAAATCTTGATGGTATAAGTTATTATACTGAAAGGTTAGAAGTTATTGATAAAGAAATTCTTCGTGCTAGAAATAGAGAATATCCTGCAACATCATCAGCTTTTATTACTATGAAAACAGTTTCACAAGCTCAAATCTTAACTCAAACAGTTCTTGATCCAAAGGTAAATCATTTAGTAACAAGTCAAGCACCTGCTCCACATGATATTAGATGGGATAATTTATGTATGACAAGAAGAGAAAGAAATTCAAAGATTGGTACCGTAACATTTTTATTAGGGTTATTAAGTATTTTATTAGTTATACCAGTTAGTTATTTAGCAAGATTTTTAAACACAAAAACTATTTCTGAAATATCACCAAAATTAGGAGAATTTTTGAAAAATAATCCATACGCTGAAACCCTTGTAACAGGTATACTTCCACCATATATTTTCACACTTCTTAATACAATCATGCCATATTTCTATATTTTTATGACTTCAAAACAAGGTTATACATCTCATAGTGATGAAGAAATTTCAACAGTTTCAAAAAATTTTTTTTATACATTTGTAAATTTATTTTTAGTATTTACATTAGTTGGTACAGCATCTTTAACAGATACTGTAATGATTGCATATCAATTGGCTCAATCACTTAGAGATCTTTCCCTCTTTTATGTAGACCTTATAATTCTTCAAGGACTTGGTATATTTCCTTATAAATTACTTCTTCTTGGTAACCTTTTAAAATTTTCATTTGGTTCACTTTTATGGTGTAAAACTCCAAGAGATTATATAAAATTATATAAACCTCCAGTATTTAATTTTGGTTTACAATTACCTCAACCAATTTTAGTATTTATTATTGTAATTGTTTATTCAATAATGTCAACTAAAATTTTAACCGCTGGATTAATTTATTTCTTAATTGGATATTTTGTTTATAAATATCAATTACTTTATGCTTGTGTTCATCCACCTCATTCAACAGGTAAGGTATGGCCTTTAATATTTCATAGAGTTTCTTTAGGTACTTTAATTCTTCATATAATGATGGCTGCAACTCTTTCATTACAAAAAGCTTTTTATTCGGTAATTGCTTTAGCTCCTTTACCAATGATAATTGTTGGATGTGTTTGGAATTTTCAAAAAAATTATATCCCTCTTTCTTATTTTATAGCTTTAAAAACTATTCAAGATAATGAACCTGATGAAGAAGAAGATTTTAATTCTACTGATATAAGTCAAGTAAACGAGACGTTTAAGACTCTTGATGAGAGAAGAGAAGTAAATCAAACTTATGATTATCCTTATTTAGTTGAGAGTTTAGATGGTCCTTTAATAGCTGTAGATAAGAATGAGATTTTATTAGTTAATAGTGATGGAATGACTGTTAGAAAGTTGAAGACGAGTGTTGGGGAGTTTTATTAGACGATGTATATAGAGTAATAGAATAATTTTATTTACCATGATAAAGTAATAGAAGATGTTTATTTACTATGATAAAGTAATAGAAGATGTTTATTATCTAAACACTTCTCTAGCGTTTGTAAAGTAATCATTCATCAAATACCCAAAGGCCACACCGTTGCTTTTGAGCAACAAACACAACAATGAAACAGATACTACCTCTTGTAATATTATACTCACCACAAATGCAAGTATCACAGAAATATATGACACGTTTGAAATTATCTTTAATGATTCAATCATATTAAAAGTAGACACGGCAAAGACGACTTTAGAAGATTCAAACGTTTTATCATAAGGCCATATTAGCATTAGAATAGGTAAGAGTTTTACTGAATTGGCCACTAAGACATTAGTCAATAGAACCATTGAATGATAAGTCAATTGATATGAAGAATTGAAATTCGTGTTAACCATTTTATTCCATCCTAACCCGTTGAAAAATATGAGTTGAAGACTGAGATTGAACACTAGGTTACTTGTGAATACCTTTATTATGAACATGATATACTGTATGTAAGTTTGTTGGTTTAGTATGATTTGCATCAATATGGTGTGAGATGATTTCCTTTCTTCGTATGCCCATAGAAGGTATACTTCAAAGAGGACTATAAGAAGAATGAACTTCGCTAGCGTAGAGAATTTAGACCAATGGATTATGTTTGGGATCTGGGGTTTGGAATTGGACTTTACTTGATCATCTTTAATCATCTCTTCTTCTATAACATTATAACAGAGATGTCTATAAGCCTGAGGTTTTAAAAGCATTAGATCTATGAAAAGGAGAACGTTATCATATTCAACATACTTGTCTACTAGTCTATTACACAGTTCACAGAGATCTAGTTTTAAGTAGTTTTTATATCGTGAAAAGGCATGTCCTGCTGGATTCTTACACTCCACACAAATCATAGAGTGAGAGATGCGAGTGAGAGATCGGAGATTGATGGGGGTGGGATGGGGAGATGAAATGAGATGAGTGTGTGTGGTATGGGGTGAATAACCGCAGGTATTGGTGGTGTGTTGGTCTGGTGGTATTGATGGTGTGGTATTAACAATTATTATAATTTATTTTTTTCTTCTTAATTTGTCAATTTCACATATTTTAGTTTTCTCAACTATGCCCGTTCATCTACACTCTGGTCTACACTCTCTATTCTCTATTCTCTATTATATATTACATTACTATACAACGGCAGCAGGAGGGGCTTCTTCAGGTATATCACCCAAGACAAATCTGTCTGCCAAAAATCTTTTATCTATATCACTGTTTGTGCTTGTTTCAGTTGATTTAGCTCCAAATCCACTAAATGATCCATTACTGGAAGCACCAAACCCAGATCCCGTAGTGGAGTTTGTGGTACCGAAACCTGAAGAGGTTGTAGTGCCAAAGCCAGTGGAGTTAGTAGTACCAAATCCTGACCCAGTGGAGTTTGTGGATCCAAAACCTGAACCAGTGGTACTTGCAGTACCGAAACCAGCACCGGAGTTTGTGGATCCAAAACCAGTTGCACCTGTAGTGTTTGTGGATCCAAAACCAGTTGCACCTATAGTGTTTGTGGTTCCAAATCCATTAGCACTGGTTGGATTCAGACTACTACTTTGTGTAGCAGCACCTGTGGCAGGTTTTGCCCCAAAGCCAGAAGTCCCGAAACCAGAAGATCCAAATCCCGTATTTGTTGATCCTGCACCGAAACCAGAGGACCCAAATCCACTACTTGTAGCAGCAGCAGGGGCAGGAGCAGGTGAAGTAGTGGCAGCAGGTTTACTTCCAAACCCAGAGGCACCAAACCCAGAAGACCCAAACCCAGACGACCCGAATCCTGTGTTACTAGTAGCAGCAGGTTGGGAAGAGCCAAACCCAGAACTCCCAAAACCTGTATTAGAATTGCTAGCACCAAAACCTGAGTTGGTAGTAGAATTGGAACCAAAACCTGCGGACCCGAAACCAGAGTTAGTGCTGTTTGAAGAAGCACCAAACCCTGAAGATCCAAACCCCGATGACCCAAAACCAGACAGTGCTGGTTTTGCACCGAAGCTGGAAGAGCCAAAACCAGAGTTAGAAGTTCCTGATGAAGAGCCAAAACCAGAAGATCCGAATCCAGTAGACCCAAAACCAGAATTAGTAGAAGCACTATTGGATCCAAAACCAGAGGCACCAAAGCCAGAAGAGCCAAAACCGGAATTGTTGGCAGAGGCAGTTGATGTACCAGTTGCAAAAGGATTTGATTGACCAGAATTGCCAAAGCCAGAGGAGCCAAAACCAGAACCACCAAACCCAGAATTAGTTGCACCAAAACCAGAGGCTGGTGCATTCATATTCTCATTGATTCCTTCTTCAAGAGTTTTCTGTATAAATTTCTTTGCAGGTGTTTGATTAACACTTGTTTGTAAATACCGTACAGCAATTCTATCATTATTTACAACATGGTTAACACAAGTTTCCATGTCCTTCTCCCTAGCACTCATTTCCTTCTCGAAATTAGCTAGAGTATTTGAAGAAACAGCTTCGATATATTTTAATCTTATTTCTTCAAAAGATAAATCACGACCTTCTATAAGATTGACTTTAGCAGGATGAGTAAGCCCATAACTTGATAGTACAGGAGAAGCATCAAAGCGTTTAAAATCTTTTGCATCTTGTTTAATTTGATTTGATTTTGCTGTAATTGAATTTTGATTGGTAAAACTTGAGATGGATTCTGTTGTCCAAATACCTTGTAAGTCGTCATTTTGATTAGAAGTAGCGTTAGGGTTTTCATGAGAGAATGGACACGAGTTCCCCTTTCTACAGTTGGGGTAGAATTTACACGGAGCCTTCTTTCTTTGATTATTATAATTATTAAAGAACATGGTCAGAAATTTTCACGCAGAGAAAGTGAGAAAGATAAGACATGATAAATAATGCATCATCTAATTCCAGTGCATTAGGACTTTCTAAAGATGTTAAAGGTCCTGTTACCATTAAGATCCGGAGCCTTAACCCTACAGACCCATCAAAAATATCCAAAACCCTCGCAAAACCATCCACAAAGTATTCTAATCCACAAATATTTAATAAGCTATCAAATATATATTTCAATTCAGATCTTTTAATCCAAGTAGAATTGATGGGTGGTAACCACAAACCACAAACCTTACCATGTCATTCTATGTACCAATCGTTCAGTAATAACAAAAGAGTATGGAACCAGTACATCAAATTACCAATCAATTATAACCAATTAAGTCTAGATTCATATATTAAATTTACCTTATATGAATTTTCTAAATGTGATAGATCAGTTTTTGGAATTGGATACTTATCATGTTTCAACCAATCAAAATCAGTTCTTAGAAAAGGTATACAAAAAATATCAATTGTTACAGAATCTGAGACACCAAAAATTAATTATTTTGATACAATTGGGATATCAGAAATTGAACAGAAAATAATAGATTATGAGAATGGCTTGCTACCTAAACTGGAATGGTTAGATAGTTTGAGTTTACCTATAGCAGAAACCAAAAAACAAACGACAAATACTTCATTATTTGATTTATATATTGAATTACCAAATTTCGATTTACCAATAGTGTATTCTGAAGTAACATATGAATTGCCTAGTATAAAGGGTATAACAAAAGATTTCTTAACTAATAGAAATAAGGTGAGTACTATAGATACTACTACCTCTAATATTGTTATGAATAAAATTACAATTCCCTCTAAACAAGTATTTGATCCCGATTTTCAATTACTTAATCTTAGTACAATTAATCCTAACCAAAACAATTTTCTTAATAATCTTGATCCAATAGAATCAAAGTATCATAAACTTGAAAGAAATCTTAATAATAGTAATTTATTAGATAAAGAGCTTAAACCAACTCCTCAAGTCAGAGATGAACTCTTGAGGATTTTAGATAAACCTGCAAATATAGATTTAACAGATATTGAAAAAAATCTTATTTGGAAATATAGGTATTATTTCTCTAGAAACAATTCTATTGAGTTATCTGAAGTACTGAAGGTTAATCAAAAATTCTTGACTAAATTTCTTAAATCAATTAACTGGGATAATGATCATGAATTGGATCATACGTTCCTCGAGATAATACCGAATTATTGGTCTGTTGATAAGATTCAAATTGGTGATGCTTTAGAATTATTAAGTAGTTATTTTAATCCATTTACGTTAACATCAAATCTTTTATCAAAAGACGATAAAAAGGAATCAAGAAAAGATAAGGTTTTTAGATATGTAAGAACTCTTAGACATTTTGCTGTAGATAGACTTAAATTAGCCAATGGTGATGAATTACTTCTTTATTTATTACAATTAGTTCAAGCGTTAAAATATGAATCTATTATAGTAGATACAGAATTTGAGTCTAATGTAGAAGAACCTGAACCTGAAGTCTTAACCAAATCTCCTTTAGCAACTTTTTTAATAGAGAAATCGGTTGAAAATGTGAAATTAGGTAACTTTTTTTATTGGTATGTAAAAGTTGAAAATGAAGACCAAATTAATTCTAATTCTACCTCTGTTAAAATCTATTCAATTGTATTGAATAAGTACATAGAGACCTTAAAAAAACACTGTCAAAAAAACAAATTACCAAATTATAATTACTTAAAACATCAAGTTTGGTTTATAAAGAAACTAACAAATTTAGTAGAATTACTTCGTATGACATTTAAAAAAAATGAAGCAACATCTAAAAAAGTCCAATTTCTTAGAGAATATTTATCAGATTCATCAAATGAATTTCTTAAATTTCCTCATTCTTTCCCTTTACCATTAGACCCTTCAATAATGATTTGTGGATGTTATCCAGAAGAAAGTGCAGTTTTTAAATCATCTCTTGCCCCATTAAAACTCACCTTCAAAACCGTTTCTAAAGATGCTCAATTGTTTGGTGATAAAAAAAAATATGGTAAATATACATTAATGTTTAAAATTGGTGATGATCTTAGACAAGATCAATTGGTAATACAAATCATTGATTTAATGGATCAATTATTGAAAAATGAAAATCTTGATTTAAAATTAACTCCTTATAGAATTCTTGCAACTAGTCCAATTGCTGGTATGATTCAATTTGTACCTAATGAAACTCTTGATAGTATACTTTTAAAGAATTATGATAATATGAGTATAAATTCAAACCATACTACAACAAATAATGGACTTTTGAACTACTTAAGATTTCATAGTCAAGAACTTCAACAAGCTGATCCAATTGCAAAAAGTGTACTTGGACAACAATCGATGAAAATCCCTGAATCGGAACAAAGACATGCAATTACTTCTGATCTAGGTGTTTCATCTGTTGTAATGGATAATTATGTTAGATCATGTGCTGGTTATTGTGTGATAACATACCTTCTTGGAGTTGGTGATAGACATTTAGATAATCTTTTATTATCACCAAATGGGAAATTTTGGCATGCAGATTTTGGTTATATCCTCGGAAGAGATCCAAAACCTTTCCCACCATTGATGAAGTTACCAATCCAAGTAATTGATGGAATGGGAGGATTAAATCATGAAAATTTTAATATTTTTAATAATTATTGTTTTGTGACATATACTACCTTAAGAAAGAATTCGAATTTGATATTGAGTTTATTTCAATTGATGTTAGATGCAAATATTCCTGATATAAAGATGGATCCAACAAGAGCAGTTGAGAAGGTTCAAGAGAAATTTTGTTTAGAGATGACTGAAGAGGAGGCAATACTTCATTTCCAAAATTTGATTAATGATAGTGTGAATGCGTTTTTGCCGGTTGTTATAGATAGGTTACATAGTTTGGCCCAGTATTGGAGGGCGTAATAAATGAGTAGGAGAAGGGAGAGGAGTAGAGAAGGGAGAAGAGGGAGAAGGGAGAGGAGAGAGTAGGGAGCGAGTCAATCTTATTCATCCATTCTTATCTATTCATCTCTCTTCCTATTATCAGCCTTGAACTTACTAATAGAATACCTAACAATCATCGTAAATAACCCAGACAAAATTCCAAACGGTGGAAACATATCAAGTAACGTAAATAAAACACCAGGTCTTACCTCCTTAATAACCATCCCTATAACCTTTTCCAAGTCTTCTTTTGTACCATTATTATCAATTACAATATCAGATTTCTTACATCTCTCATCATTACTCATTTGACTACCAATTCTCTTCTCAGCATCTTCTAAAGAAAGCTCAGGGTTTCTGTCTAATAATCTCTTGATTTGAACCAGACTATCACACGTTACACTAATTGTTTTACCACAAATTATATCAAGACCTGCTTCAAAAAGTAAGGGTACATCAAGTATAACTAACCTTGATACCTTTAAATATGCTTTAAAGATCTGGAAAAAAATCTCTCTTTTAACAGCAGGATGTACAATTCCATTAAGAATGCTTAACCGGTCTTTATTACCAAAAACATACTTTCCTAAAGCTTCTCTATTAAGTGAATTATCAGGATTTATGAGGTTTGAGATTTCAGATCCAAAGGCTTTAACTATTTTATTATACCCAGTTTGACCTGGTAACACCACTTGTCTTGCAATTAGATCAGCATCTACAACTGTGATATGATAAGTATCTTTTAAAGTTTTTGAAACGGTTGATTTACCTGTTGCAATACCACCAGTTAATCCAACTACTAACATCGCGAATAAAATTTCACTAATGAAAGATAAAGTCTTTATCCTTGGAGGTGGGGCTATAGGTGGTCTTATAGGACATGAGTTATCATTAGCAAAGAAAGCCAATATCACTATCCTTTTCAAAGATATCAAAAGATACTTCCTCTTAAAAAATTCTCAATTAACTGTTAATAGAGTATCAAACGATATAACTAGTACTAAAGCTTTAGTTCATGGATCAACTGTTGATCAATTATTAGAAGCTCAACCAAGACAACCTTTACGAAACCTTATTGTATCGACAAAAGCATACCTGACGGTCACTGCCTTATCACCATATATCGACTTAATAAATCAAGATACTAATATACTATTTATACATAATGGGATGGGGTTAATAGATGAATGTATGGAGGTATTTTGGCCTAACCTTACCCAGAGACCAAACATCTTCAAAGGTATAGTAACTCATGGAGCATATAAGTCATCCCCAAGTGTTATAAATCATGTGGGATTAGGATCTATTGATATCTCATATATCCCAAAAGCGTATGAGTCTTTTGATACGAAAAAAATCCCCGGATTTATAACTTCAATGATAGATACCCCTAGTCTCAATGCACGTTATATAGACCATGATCAATTCATCTTAAAAGAGATCAATAAACTAGGAGTAAATGCATGTATAAATCCATTAAGTACGATATTTGATTGTTTAAATGGAGATTTATTAGAAGGCACACATACATCAAAAATGATGAAGAGAATACTTCGAGAATTAATAGCCGTTATAAAGGCAGAGTATCCTCATTTACCTACGAGAATACCAGAATTCAATAGTGAAATAGAGGTAAATAGAATGTTGGATGAAGTAATGCAAATCACCAAAATGACTGAAAAGAATTCTTCTTCGATGAGGGAAGATATAAGGAACTTGAATGGGTCAGAGATTGATTATATAAATGGGTATATAGCAAGATTAGGGCGGAAATACAGGATCCCTACACCACTGAATATTATGATGGTTGATATGGTGAAGAACAAATTGGCGATTGAGAAGTCATTGGATAGACGTGCATTAGAGGTGATGATATAGGGACGGGGGACGAGGGGGGGACGAGAGAGAATGTATATAGACCACGGAGAACCTGGAATCTGACTAGAATCTGACTAGAACCTGGAGGTACATAGACCACGGGAATAGGGACGAATCTGACTAGAACCAGGTACATAGACATTATATATTATCTAGACATTCTCTCTAAGGCACTATCAATTATCTCCTTCGCATCTCTATGCAACTGTTTAATATTATCATAACTTCTACCGTCTTCCTCTATATCTCTTACCCTCTTTTTCTCCCCCTTGAGTATAGCTTCAAGTAACATCTCACTCCCAGTCTTATAATACTCTCCTTCAGATATCCCTTGGATATATGCATTCAACTTTCTAGACTCTTTCGGTTTCTTCTCTTGTAATACCGCTAATGCTATTTCTGTTCTATACGAGACCTCCTTCTTCGTCAAGGTATAATCTCCATAATAATTATTCTCTTTTAAAAAATCAATTTGTTCAGAATTAAATTGTCCAATTATTATGTCAGAAATATCTATATCATTCCATTGATTCTTTGGAATTGTGAATCCATATTCACATAGAAGAAATGAATTTGAATGAGGTCCATAACTTAAGAAAATTTGGTCATTTGTTAAATATTTGGTACTAGTTGATACATGAAACCCTTTTGGATCAATTTTTAATTTACAATGATCAGTATCTGTATGATTAATAAAATCTACATAAGGAGCTAAGGTAAAGTTATCATCGTTTGTTTCGGATTCTTGAAGTTCCATATAAAGACAACGAGAATTTATACATATCCATCCCCAGAGATATGTTTGTATATTAAGTAGAGAATCTATTGGGATTGTAGGATCAATTTGATCGATTTTTGATTTAAGAAATTTATAAACTACTTGATGATCTTTAAAAAATCTATTTTTCACCTTTAAGGCATGAGTTTGGGTTGTTTTTGGTAATAAATCAATTAGTTGATTATTTTCTTGATTTACTTCCCATACCAATGGTGTACAAGAGAAAGCATCCATTTTTGGTAACAGGTCTAAGAACGGTTTCCAGAATGACTTGGGTCTGGTTAATTCTAAACATATATAAAGAGAGACTATTTGAAAAGAAGATAAATGTAATAATTCTTCAAACCCCATGATACTGTAGAGTTGAGATATTTGATCTGGGGTTTTGTCTATGGGTAATTCGATATTTGAGTATGAGTCTGGGAGTTTGACATTACCATACAGACAGATATGTTTTATGATAGTATGATGGTTTAAGAGGAAAGAATGGGGGATTCTAATAATCTCTTCAAATTGACTCATTGATTCAGTTGTCATTAAACCTCTACCTTCGTCACCAAAATCTTTGATTTGAAGTTTTGGAGAGATGTATGATACTTTGGTGTTGGGAGTAAGGGAGTGTTTGACCTTCATCCAGTCAAAAAGGTCCTGTGTGTCTGGAGTAGTAGTAAGTTCTGCCATAGTTTCTCAGTTCTCAGATCTCATCTCTTTCTCCGTCTGATCTACGCGTATGAAAGTACTTTGTGTTGCAGAGAAACCATCTATAGCGAAAGAAGTCACTAATATCCTTAGTGGAGGTAAGCTGACGCGACGTAATGGTAAGAGTAAATATAACGCCAATTTCGATTTTAAATTTAACTTTCCTGGTTATGGAGTTTGTGATGTTACAATGACTTCAGTAATTGGACATATAAATTCAATGGATTTCCCTCAAGAATATTCTTGGGGTAAAGTCCCTCCTGGTAGATTGTTTGATCTGCCTATAAACACCTTCCCGGATAAATCCAAACTTTCAATCCATCAAAATATTTCTAATGAAGCAAGAAATTCAACTTATTTAATGATTTGGACTGATTGTGATAGAGAAGGTGAAGCAATTGGATTTGAAATCTTTTTAACCGCTCAAAAGAATAATCGGTCGTTAACTTTAGATAAAGTATGGAGACCACATTTTTCACATTTAGAAAGAAATCATATTTTAATGGCTGCAAAAAATCCTAAAAAATTTAATATGAGCACGGTTAATGCAGTGTTATGTAGACAAGAAGTTGATTTAAGAGTTGGTGCTAGTTTTACCAGGTTATTAACTGATTTGTTACGTAGAAGTAATCTTTCAACAGAAACTGTTTCTTATGGAACATGTCAATTTCCAACTCTTGGATTTATTGTAGATAGATATAAACGAGTAAAGAATTTTAAACCACAAGATTTCTGGTACATTGAAGTTGAGGTGGAAAAGGATAAAGAGGCTTGTCAATTTTCGTGGATTAAAAATCATTTTTTTGATAGATTTTATGTGTTTTTATTATATAAAGATTGTGCAAGACTGGCAATTGGTAATATAAATTCTGTAACTAAAAAACCAACATCAAATTATAAACCTTATCCATTAACAACCGTATCGCTTCAAAAAGATTGTTCTACATATTTTAAAATGAGTGCCAAAGTAGCACTTGATGCAGCAGAAAAGCTTTATCAAAGTGGATGGATATCATATCCAAGAACAGAAACTGATCAATTTCCTCCTGAAATGGATTTAAAAAAAATCATATCAACTCATAGTCAAGATTCTAGATGGGGGTCTTATGCTAATGAATTACTTAATGGGAAATATAGTATACCTAGAAGGGGTAAAAATAATGATAAATCACATCCTCCAATTCATCCAGTCAAATATACAAAAGTTGAATCTATTACTGATGCCAATCAACGTAAAGTATATGAATATGTTGTTAGAAGATTCTTAGCATGTTGTTCAGAAGATGCAAAAGGGTTTCAAACAATCATTGAACTTCAATGGGGGAATGAAAGATTTAAGGCTTCAGGATTAGAAGTTTCAGAATTAAATTATTTGAATGTATATACATATAAGAAATGGCAATCATCTAAACAATTACCATCATTTAACAGAGGAGAAAGTGTTAAGATAAAAAGAGGAGAAATGAAACAAGGTAAAACAGGACCTCCTAAACATATGACAGAATCTGAATTGATTGCATTAATGGATGCTAATGGGATTGGAACTGATGCAACAATTGCTGAACATATTCATAAGATTAGTGAAAGGCTGTATATTGTTAAAGAGAAAAGTGGAGGTAAAGAGATTATATTACCAACAGTTGTAGGAATGGGGTTAATTGAAGGGTTTAGTAGTATAAATTATGATAATAATATTTCATTATCGAAGCCATTTTTGAGGAAGAGGTTAGAGTTATTATTGAAGGATATAGAACAGGGTAAAAAGACCAAGCAAGAATCTTTAAATGAGACGATTGAGTTGTATAAGAATGCATTTGCGATGACGGCGGAGAACCAGGCAATATTGGTGAATGAGTATAGGAAGTTTCAGAGTTAGTAGGTAATAAATGGGGGAAAGAGGGTGTAAGGGTGTAGAGAGGAGAGGGTGTAGAGAGGAGAGACAGAGACAGAGACAGAGACAGAGACAGAGACAGAGACAGAGACAGAGACAGAGACAGAGACAGAGACAGAGACAGAGACAGAGACAGAGACAGAGACAGAGACAGAGACAGAGACA